>PVKB01003461.1:0-199256 GCA_004027205.1 Ctenodactylus gundi | reverse complement strand
TTACTTCTAGGCCGACCCGATGATCGGGGCAAGCTCCTAGTAAAGGGAGGCCAGACATGAGATCCCGAGGACCCAACAGGCGCGGTCCCCACCAGAAGATAAACCCGGTCTGTAAGAGACAAAGTCACTCCTTATAAAAGAAAAAGGGAGGAGATGTCAGGAGCCGCAAGGAAAAGCCACTTCCTTGAAGACAAGCACCCGCACCTCTCCCCCAGACACAAGATACTGCCCTTAGTTAGGCAACTAACCCTTCCCCCAGACACAAGACACTTCCGCGTAGTTAGGCACCTAGGAAACTTAGTGACCTGCTGGCAAGCTTTGATCGGACCATCCCTATCCCCCTCCTTTCCCCCTCCCCACGCCCACGGCTAAGATATAAGCCGCCGCTGTACCAATAAAATTTGAGGCTTGATCAGAACCCTGTCTTGCCTCCATTTCTCGCGCCCCTTGTCTGCCTTCATTCTTCTAGGTGATCTCCTCGGTCTCACGTTGTTGTCCCGCGGGTCGGGACAGAAAACTCCAAAAAACTCGACTACAAAACTCTTAGAAATAATAAATAAATTTAGCCAAATTGCAGGCTATAAAATCAATACTAAAAAAATCGAGAGCATTACTCTACACATTGGTTTTATGGAGAAAGAGCTAAGAAGAACAATTCTATTCTTGATAGGTCAGCAAAAAAAATTAAATACCTAGGAGTAAGTCTAAGCAAGGAAGTGAAGGAATTATACAAAGAAAATTATGTAAAACTGAAGAAATTAAAGAGGACATCAGAAAATGGAAAGACATCCCCTGTTCTTGGGTAAGCAGAATTAATATAGTCAAAATGACTATACTGCCCAAACTGATATACACATTTAATGTAATTTCTATCAAAACACCTACAACTGTTTTCCCCCAGAACTTGAAAAACAATCCTTAAATTCTTATGGAACCAAAGAAGACCGAGAATAGCCAAAGCAATCTTGAGTAACAAGACAAAGGCAGGAGGCATTAAAATTCCAGACATCATATTATACTACAAGCAACAATTATAAAAACTATATAGTACTGACACAAAAGCAGACAGATTGACCGGTGGAACAGAACTGAGGATGCAGAGACAAACTCAAATATCCTCAGATACTTGATCTTTGATAAAGAAACCAAAGGAACACACTGAAAAAGGACAGCCTCTTCAACAAATGGTGCTGGGAAAAACTGGACATCCACATGTAATGAATCTAGACACACACACGTCACCATACACCAAAATCAAATCAAAGTGGATGGATCAAAGACCTAGATATTAAAACCAACACATTGAACCTTCAAGAAGACAAATTAAAAAACATCTAAAAGATACAAGTGTAGGCAAAAACTTTTAAGAATAAGGCATCCATAACAAAAGAAATAGCCCTCAGATTAACAAATGGGATTATCTCAAATTAAAAAGTTTCTGCATGGCAAAGGAAATTATCGACAGAGTAAAAAAGGAACCAACAGAATGAAGGACAATATTCACCATCTATACCTCAGATAAGAGGCTCATAACTAGAATATACAAGGAACTGAGGAAAACCCCTCAAAATCAAAGACCCAATTGAAAAATGGGCAAGAGAACTGAATAGACAATTCCCAGATGAATAAGTTCAAATGACCAGTAAATACATAAAATATCCAACATCATTAGCCATTACAGAAATGTAAATCAGAACATCACTAACACACCATTTAACCCCAGAGAGAATGGTGTATATTAAGAACTCAAACAGCAGTCAGTGCTGGTGAGGCTGCGGGGTGGGGGTGGGGGTGGGGGGGAAGAACCCTCCTGCACTGTTGGTGGGAACGTAAACTAGTACAACTACTATGGAAAGCAGTATGGAAGTTTTTCAAAAGAAATATCCCTTTCAGTCATTTCTGGGAACTTATCCAAAAAAGTCACAAACAACATATAACAGAGATACATGTATACCCATTTTTATATCAGCACAACTAACAATCCTAAAATGTGGAAAACAAAAAGTACCCATCAACAGACCAGTGGATACATATTGTGGGATTTGCACACAGTAGAATACTACTAGTCTATAAAAACAAATTTGAGGCAACTTGAGACCATCGTGCTCAGTGAAGTGAGTCAGATGCAGAAGGTTAAGTATTGAATGGTTTCTATACTATGAGAAACCCAGATCACAGTCATTCCATGGAACTGAATAGGGAAATAACGGGAACTAGTGGGAAGGGGTTGGGGTTGGGAGGGTCAGAAAGAGAGAGAGAAAAGATTTTTAATTTTTCTGGCATATATATGTGCACAAAATACTCAAGCTCAGTGCAAACACCATGTATTGCATATGTACATATATGTATCAATAAAATGGGAAAAATAGAACATCAACATAAAAAATATGAGACTCACATGCATTAAAACATAAAGCTGGGGCCACGGGGACTTGTGCTGAAGACCACCCCTGACAGCACAGATTGTCACCTACCTGGCTGTGCCTAGATTCCCCGTACTTTCCATTGAGGTTGGTCCGGTGGCAGTTCTTATACCACCAAGCACCCTTGTATGACATGGCGCAGTTGGTGACAGCAACATCATTGTCTCTGTCCTTTGTGGAGAAAGGGCGCCCCTGGTGATAGCTGAGGGAGTCTCCTGCAAAAATGTGTGTTTGTGAGAATGTGCTGTTTGTGTCTCTCACCAGAACTTTTTTGGACATTTGGCTTCTCCTCAGAAAACCTGCCCTTCATGTGTGGAAGCCTTCCTTACTCTCCTGTTCCCACTTGGTTCCCACTGAGCTTTTCGCTTTACCTCTGGAGTCACCACATCCAGGCTGCTTTCGCTAACCACATCCACATCCGCCAACCTTTTGATGCAAACACTGTTCACAGGACTCCATCTCAACACTGTGTCTGTTTCCTCCAGGCCTACACAAAAATGTAGAACATCAACGGTTCTTACTGTCTCCACGGAGACAGTGCCCAGTCATGCTGACTTGAACCAATCATTCAGGGTCTTCCTGGAATGGGTTAAGCATGGCTTTCCCCGAATCATATTCTGATTATACTTCAAAGCCATCTTTCAGAATTTGGTACCATTAGTGAAGAGGGATGTTGCTAGCAAACTAGTTTTCCCACATATGGGAAACAGGAAGAACAAAAATCGTAACCATATCCAGAGAGAAGTGGGTTGGGAATGAGCTACATGGTAGGGAAGGTGCACCCAAAGGGGGAGACAGCATGAACCAGCATTCAGATTTATACCTGTCTCAATCCTCATGTTAGTGAAGGTGCCTATTGACTCTAGTCAGGAGTAATCTCTTCTGTTCCCCTCTCAGGATTAGTTTATCCTACTTAGGGCTCTTCCTAGATGATCGCCCACAAATCTCACTTCCGTTGGGCTTCTTGGGATTTACAGGGAACCCTCACGCCTACCCACCATGTTAAGACTAACTCTCTGTGCTCAGGGTCCAGGTTGGTCAGGATCTTGCTCTGCTCCTCAATCAATCTCTATTTTTTCTGATCGTCTACTCTGCCCTGGGCAGCCATGATGGCCACTTCTTCTCCTTCCATACTAGTTGCTTGTTCTACGACTTCTCGTCCAGGGGATGTTTTCCTCACTGTTGGGCTTTCAGTCAAATGTGACTGCTCTGATGGAGCTTTCCTCAACTACCCAGACCCCTCAAAATACTAGTGAACATCATTTATTGGGGCAAAGCTGCTTCCCAATTACTTTTTTCTTAACAAGATGTTTAGAACTTACAAAAGCCCTATTTTATGTTTCTTTTTGGAGTACCTCCAACTTGGATAATAAATATTTAAGAATGCTCAACAATCTTTTTATTTTCCTGATGATTATATTAGGAATTTTCAGTTCTAATTCAAATATAACTCTGCTTAGAGATTTCCATTGTTGGCTGCCTGGAGAAACAGGGAGCGGATAAGTGGGTTGAACTTGGACTGGACGCTATAGGTGGCGTGTTGGCAGTAGGGCTAGTAATACCGAGCAAAAACTAAAGATAAAGGCCAGGAGAATTGGGTAGTATTTAAGATGCCAATGGCAGAGGTGAAGAGATAGGCCTGCCCTTCTTATGACTGTGCTGGTCTAGGAAGAACCATCTTTTTGTGGAGCTGCACAGAGATGGGTGCAACCTAAATAGGACCATATTTTTATCTTCAAAAGATGACCTGAATATTCAAGAGGAGAAATAAATTGTAATTCATGTACAATGACCAGTTGCGCTGTCGGTAGCCTTTCCTTCTGACACATAAGTGTCAAATGCAATTCAACAGTTCTGTCCTCTGGTGTGCCCCAAAAAAGAGAGCTGGAACTAAGACAGCTGGGCTGAGCCTAAGTTAGCCGGGTAAGGCTTAAGACTGGGGTGGGGCAAAGAGGAGTGGAGGAGAAGACATTCTGGGCTTGGAGGACTTGCTCCTCTTCCAGTGGAAGATAGAAAATTGCCTTTATACAGGCACAGTTCCAATCTTGGGAGTGAATAGCATCTGGTTGTTTTTGAAATTATTTAATCTGTTTGATATGTCTATTTCAATAGCTCTTTTATGCTCAAAGTGTGACAGATTGGGCCCTTTGTGAGCCTCTTCAGGCTCATCTGACTGCCATTGCGAATGATCTCAAATATGAACAAGAGCAGAGGAGAGTGTCTTTGGAGTAACAATACCCGCCCGAGAAGAGATACGATTTAGCAGATGCAGTCGCTGGAAGGGCATGTTCTTAACTCCAAGAAGCATCAAAAATGTTGCTAAAATTAAACACTAGCATTTAGCCCTAAAATTGGAGTTTAATGAAAAGGCCAAAACTCCAGGTAGCACACTGTAGAATATCTGGCCCAAGAAGCTTTATAAAATGTGTCAGAACAAAACACAGACAGGCAAAGCTCAAGAAGCAGGCTGGGGGCTTTGTTCTCATATAACTGCACACCCCTGAGTTTAAAGAGATGGCTGTTATGTTTGGTAGAGACGCTGTAAAATCTACACAGAATACCTGGCCGTGCACATGGTTCTCTTGGAGAAATGAAAAGGAACACAGTCCACGAGGGGCATCTAAGTGATGCCCGTGGCTTCTTGATGGCATGTCGTGATGATTGCCAAATGGGACCTGGGGGAGCATCTCAAAGAAGGGAGGAATCTGTATTTTTTCATTAGTTCAAAGATGGGTTTCCTAGATGCCGGTATAGGAGAGATTTCTACCCAGAAGGTTCTGCTCCTTCTGAGTAAGAGAACATACTGATATATATATATATATATATACATACATACATACATATATATATATACACATATGTATATATATATCTCAAAACAAAACAAAATTCCCAATTCTTTGCTCTATTCTGGGATTTAAAAAAAAAACCTTTAAAGGAACTTTCATGGCATTTATCTTATTTTTTTCCTCACTATTCTATGAAGCGGTACAGATTCTTCTTACAGTTTCTTAGACAAGGAAAGTTAATCCCTGAGAAGTTGATTTGGGCACCCTCAGTGGTTAGGAGGGCTGAGACCGGAGCAGTGCCCTCCAATTGTGGAGGGGTGGAGGGGAAGCCCTTCTCAGTGGCTAGCCAAGAATGTGTGAATGCTATGGGTGCTGCTAATCCCTACTACACCTGAGGCTTCAGATATGGGGATCCATATTCTGCCGTGTGCCCACTGCCCTCAAGATCTGCTTAAAACCACAGGTACCTGCAGTGCCGTTGTAGCCTCCTATGCGGAGTTTGTACAGGCTTCTGCTGTCTTCTATGGAGAACTTGTCATAGTAGGCGAAGGCGGCCTCCTGGCCATCCCGCATGTCCACACGCAGCTCATAGCGGCCCTGGGCTGTGATCCTGTGCATGTTGTCCAGCCCTGTGGAGAAGAGCACAGAGTGTGCTGAGCCTGGCCTCAAGCAGCCTTGAAAACGGGAGGGAAATTTGGGCTTTGACCTCAAAACAGATGCTGGAAAAAGAGGAGGACCACCTCACTCCTTCTCACGTTGTCAAACAGACGCGGCTAGACTCCATTGTTCCTGCTGCTAAGAGGGTCTGATGAGGGGTGCCACCTTACTCAAACCAGGGGACCTATGGCTAGTTCTGACTTGATAACTGATACGCCCCGAGTCTCAGCATTCATAGCCTTGTCCTCTGCCACCTTCTGTGGCAAATAATGGTGTAGACAGGAAATGACAACTCTGTGAATTTTGGTCCTGTAGTGTGAGTGGGAAGAAGCAAGACACAGAAACACTGATCAGGGAGCCCAGGGCATTCTAGTAGCCAGGTATCTTGGCATCACCCAGGAATCTGTAGAGGAAGCTCTGCTCCTCTTTCATGATACTGCTCCTCCTCTGTCTGCCTCCAGGCCTCCTGGGGCTCCCAGAGCCTTGCCAGAGAATACAGGTGGTTCCTGACTTACATAATTCCATTTCATATTTTGACTATATGATGGTATGGGCATTGTATGTGTTCAGGAGAAGCTGTAGTTTGGGTTTTTCATCCTGACCTTTCCTTGGTCTAGTGATACGCTTTGCGATGCTTGTTCCTGATGCTGCCAGTCAACCATGTGAGCAGGAGGGTAAACAACTGGTACTCCACAATATATCATGTGGCTAAGCTGAGGTGCTTGGTAGGGTAGGTGTGTTAAATGCACTTTTTTCAACTAAGAAGATTTGCAGCTCAGGATGGGTTTATCAGGATGTAAGCCCTATTATAAGTTGAGGAGCACCTGTATCATTTTTGGCTCCCTGGCTCTAGCTCCATTCTGTTTAATCTACCTGCTGTGTCTTTCATTGCTGCCTCTTCACTGATTTTTTGGCCAGTTTTCCCCATGCACATGTCTTCTTCTTGGCCTCAAAATATTCTAGGCTTTGAGATAATAGATTTTTTGAAAGTACAGCCCCTTTGCAAGTACAGAGTTTGGATGGAGGAGCCCAGATCCCCATTGGTAATATTTTCCCAAATCTATTTTCTTGCTGCTTTGCCCTGGAGATCTCTGATTCTGACCTATCTTCTCACATTTGGAACCACATGCCTCATGTTGGTGGTGACCTCTGTGTCCTCGTGGCTGCTGTCTGCTTGCCTACCTGGGACCCTTTAGCTTTGCTACGACAAGTGGTATCTACCTGAGTGAGCCACGGTTTACAGCAAGCGCATGGCAGAAGTGAAGGAGACATTCGAGATTAAGTAAGCCAGCTTCTTGGCCTTGCAGAAGAGGGATCTAAGGCCTAGAGGGATGACATCATTGACTGAAGTCATCCGGATCATTCGGTTTCTCCATTCAGCTTGAGATGTAAGGCTTTACATTGATTGTGAGCAGAAGGCTGTTTGCTGAGTCTCTGATCCCCAGCTACCCAAGATTGTGCTTCTGCAGATGTAATAGCTGCTGATGACGTCAGGCTTGGATGCCCTTAATTGCTAGCCAAGGTGCCAATCCAGACAGCTGGACATACAGGAGTACGTACATTCCCAGTCCCTTGTCAATTATGTCAGGATCTCACTAAGTCAATAAGTTGCCCAGGCTGGGCTCAAATTGTGATCCTCATGCTTCAGCCTTCTAGAATGCCTGGTCGAAGTCTTTCTCAATACATAAGAAGAAAGTTTAACTCTGACCCTAGCTACTGCTGGCAGTCACAGTTTAGTTCCAGCATTTTTGGTTTGTTTAACATGCAGCACTTTCTCATCCACCTTTATAACAACACCACCAGCAGCAACAATGAGCTGGAGTCCCTGTATTTTACTGTCATTTAATACTATGTACATCATTTTCTTTTCATTGTATCTATTTTTGAGGCTTTCTTTTACTTATGACACATGATAACTAGCTATCATTTTTGGCCATGCCGAAAGCTCCTTTAAAATAGATTTAATTAAATAAAAATGTGGTATTAATATACAGAAAATTTAAGAACCTGACAGTTTACACATTTCACAAACATGAAAAAGCTGTGAAACTGGTAGACTGTGGCTTCGGTATGGGAAACAAGTCCTGTTTGCCATGGATACACTGATTCATGTGTATTGCACTCGTCTCTCATACTGTCTGCAAGGTAAAGGTAAATCTGTTTTTCTGTTTTGACTCTTCCCTGGATGTGTTTGCATGAATCTTGTCTCATGTTCTTGTTGTCTACATTGGCAAGTACAGATTTGGTTTTCTAACAGGTACTCAATAAATTCTTACTATTACTTGATTGACATCTACACTTTAGGTCCCTGCCATTCTTCACATACTACAATAGGCGAAGGTGTTAAAAGATGAATATAATTCTTTCAAGCCCTGAAAGAAGTTTAGAGGATAGAGCTAAGGTATATGAAATAATGTGGAAATTATAAGTTGAGCCATAAAAGGGATTAGCAGTTCTCCCACAGGCAACAGGCGAGAGTGGTTAGGACAAGTTCTCTGCAGTAGCAGGGGTGAGCTGGGTGTTTAGCTTCGGATGTGCATGAATTGACACCAAGATGTCTGAGGGATGGAGCAATTGATTGAGGAATGTTCTTTGTAGAGGCATCTCAAAGGTTTTGAGGATTTGGAGCCTGGTTTTGGGGAGGGCGGGAGAAGGAGGTAGTGTGGTGCTGAGACTCCAGCAGGAGAGAAAAGAGGCTGATGCATCTGGTCATCAGTTGGTGGTGATGAAGGGTCATCAGAAGGCTTCACAGAGAGGGTTTACTCTGGCACAGATCCGGGGCATTAGGAAGATCATTGTGGTGGCTGCATGGATCATAGTGTAGTCCTGGAGGCAGACAGGTGAGGTAGGGGATGGCCACAATGGCTAGGAGGACAACTTGAGGCTTGGATTAGATGGTGGCCGAGGGAGTACACAGGAGGTCAAAAATAAAGAACGTGATCATTTGCCTTTCTCTCTGCTTCCCTGCGTCAATCGCTATGAAAATCTAATCAAGAGGAAGGTGAAGGTAATCATACATGGACAGCTGTGGATTGGCACCTCTGCTGCCTACCTGGATTGGTGTGTGTGGGTGGGTAGAGGAGGGAGTGTGTGTGTGTTTGCCTCCTCACTCCAGCTTTGGTCATCCAGTTTGTTCTGCATCTAAACCTCATTGTGTCAGATCTCTAGGAAGTCACTGGTCCCGCGCCAGGTAGTAAGATTCTCCAGGGACCTGAGCAAAAGGCCTGGCCTCCTTTCCTGCCCTACAGGCTGGTGGATGCCTGGATGTGGAGGGGGGCCCAGCCTGCTTGTTGCTCCCCATGCCTCCTTCCCCCACAAGGCAACTCATTCCCTTTGGAGCTGCTTCATGTCAAGACCCATCAGCATAAGAGACTACTAATGAGGATGGGAAGAGACAGAGCAAAGAGGAAAATACCACCATAAGATAAAAGCAGATCGATAGTGGAGCCAAACAGAGCAAGAGGCACTGAAAGCAATTCACGAGCTGTCAACTTCTCTGATAATCCCCGATGGACACAGAGGGAGAGAGGTAGACAACCAGCCAGAGCAGCGCGCTGAGGGGAAGGAAAACCAAACTGATGTTACCTAGCCAAAATTCATCCTCTAGGTTCCCAAAGCCAACACGGTAATCCGCCCACTTCCGGAAGAAATCAGTTTGGCCATTCTGACGCCTCTGGAATACCTGCAAAGACAGAGGGGAGCAAAGAGGAGACACACTGGATAATAAACTGTAGTGAATCAACACTGTATAACCAGACTTCATATCAGCAGTGACAAAGACGCGCAGGTAAGGAACATTTCGGAACAGAGCTCTGTATTTGCACAGCAGTGCATAGGGATGCTCTCTTTCTCTTGAGGTGCAGAGGTCCCTGATGAATAGGCTGGGGTGTGATGTTGACACTAGTTTGCATCCTTGTAATGTAGAAAGGACTCAGGATACATATCAAGTTCCCAAATAGAGGAAATAGGTTTGGCTCTCAAATTAATTTCTTGCACCACACGCAATAGCAGAAAGCATTTCTCACCAAAGGAACAAGACCAACTTCAAATCATCCAGTAACTGTCATCATCTTATGGCAGGCAAAGCAACTGCATATCATTCACATCCAGAGCTGTTTAAGTGCTAATTTCATTTAACCTCCAATACATCAGCCTCGTCTTCAATTTCCAATTATGCTTTAAGAAGAAGGCACAAATATGCGAGAAACATAAAAGAAAATGTCTCCCAAGAGTGGCTGTTATGAGCACAGCCACCATTTAACTCTATTCAAAACTTCCCATTTTGCACCACGGAACACCCAGCGCTGTGTGTTTTAGCAGCACTAGAGAGAAAATGTAGCAGGAGGCAGAGTCAGAGGCTGGGTTGTTCTTGCCAATCAATTCAGCTGCTGATCACATCAGGGCCAGGTGGCTGGGACCCCGTGCAGTGAGTGGTGGTCCATCTGCCATGCTACCTCCCACAGGCATGGGAAGAGGGTGGTGCCAGCCAGTGGTATCATGACAACTCTAAGGAAAAAGCAGGGGCCCTGAAGGATGAGGACAGGGACAGCCTATGCAGCTACATGTGGCCTTCCTAATTCTGCTCCTCATCCTCTGTCCTATGTGTACCCCTCTGAGAGAAAAAGCCAAAACCTTGCCACACAAAGGCTCATCTGCACAGGAGTGTCCTGTTCCCTTGTCTTATTAAAACTACTGTCCTTAGCAGACAAAATCAGAGTGGCTCTTCTCAGGCGCTATAGCCTTTCTCCACTGCCCTACTGCATTCACTCTCCTTGCAGAAGGAACAGGAGGAAAGGCAGTCATCCTGGGGACCTGTCCTTGGCCCAGGCCACTGCAGCCTTGGTGTGCTTATTCCTTGCCACTGCCTGGCCTGATCTATGTTTGGGCTGCTAACGGAGGCCCTAGACACAATGAAGATTTCCAAAATGGACATGCAGGAGATGGATGAATGAAAGACCAGAAGGAGGGTGGATTTTCATGGACAGGTGCTGGGCTGGCATACCAGAACCCCGAGGGCATTTGCACGTATGGAAAGCAGCCGAATGTACTTACAATCCAGCCACCCCCGTCTGTGGTCATGTCGCAGTAAACTTGCAATTTCTGGCTTAGGTCCCCATTGAGGAAGATGGTGTAAACCCCACTCAGAGTGTCTCCATTCATCAAATGCTGGGCACAGTCTTGAGGATGAGAAAACACCCGGCCCTCTGCATAAGAAAAGAGGCAATTTTCAGAAGAGTTTCTTGATTCCTTGTGCACAAGAGCCCCTCGAATCAGAGAAGATTTTAAAGGAACTCATGGGTGGTTCTTCATCAACACCTATAAAACATTCTCAGTGGATTCAAACAATGCGTGGGTATGGGAAGCCTGAATCATTTCACAGTTTTCCCTCTTCAGCTGATGTTGGACTTATCAGACAGAAGATAGTTTTATGGAATCTGGAAACCAAAAAGCTGGATTCATGGTTTCGCTTCTCTACTTATCTATCTGCTTGTTGTAGGCAAAGGGCCTGACTTCCCTGAGGATCAATTTTTCTCATCAGAAAAATGAAGTTAATAAAGATCTCCCCCTCAAGGCAAAGGTGAATTAATATTTCTGGTGACTGGATGGATACTCAAGAGATGACAGGTGTACGGGTCAACAAATCACTGTACGTCCACTCTTCAAAAGGGGAAAGGATTTAAGCAAGCCTTCTGTTGTTCCTAGCAGTCTTTAAGGAATGCCTAAACAAGCTCAGCATTAGTAAGAAGATGAGAATCTACTGCTTGTGCAAAATAATTTCCTGATTGCATCAAACAATCACATGGGCATGTTTTACAGTTCAGTTTAAGTTTAAGAAGAGGGCTGGGGAAGTAAATTGTAGCTCATCTTTCAGCGAGAACAGCCCAATTTGTAGAACAATATCTAATTAGGTGAAAGAGAGGCTTAAATCACGTGTCTTGAAGAGCTTAGCTTGGGGACATATTTTAGTGCTTAGCTGACAAGGCCCGAAGCAGATGCCCCACCAGAGGAGTTTCTGCATTGCAAGAGCAGATAAAGCAAGCCAAAGGTAGAGCTTGCCATGTGAACAATAATGAGTTAGGTGCCCTGTAAATGTAACAGTCTTTTGAGTGAGGACGAGCAGATACAGTTGATTCTGTTCTGAATCCTTGAACTTCATTCAATATTCTTGGAGAGGTTGGAGAGGGACCTCATGCATCAGTCACTACAACGTCCTCCAGTGGCAGAACAAGCACACTACAAGTGCGTCCTATGTCCATTTGGAATGTCAGGTGGTGAGTTAGAATGCCAGCATGTCTCACAAGGTAGGTCCCATTGTAACCTGGCTGAAAGTCCTGCACATCTAAGCCCAAGGGACAGTGAAGAGTCCTGCGTTAGGAAGAGGTTGTTGGAGTTTGGTGGATTTCATGCATGTCCCTCTGGAAGTGGGCTAATTCCTGGCACAAGGACTGTTCCTGGGTTTGCTGTCTCAGCACCATCATTGGATCATCCCTGTCAGGTGGTTTGGTACCAAGGTCTGGACTGCCTACTACAAGTGTGGTCAGATCAGGGAATGTCAATATTTCTGTAAAGCGTGGACTTTACAAAGTGCATTCTTTTTTCTATTCTTGTGAAAAACTTGAGAGGAAGGCAGATTGGGATAGAGACCTGAGAAAAAACTGCTCAGAGCAACCCCATGACTTAGGTTGCTTGAACTGAAGTGCTCAGATCCTGAGCCAGGCGCTCTTTGTGCTCTACCGAAGCAGAAAACATAATGTGTACGATAGCTCGTCAGAGATGGGCATCTACCCATGGAGCCAAGGATTGATATCTGCATTTATCTCACAAACATATAATGCCCCAAAGATTAATATGACCTCAAAAGGTTCTATGTTTAAATTAAGTTTTATTCCTCAAAACTGAATTCCTTTTTGACTATAAAACATTGTTAAATTTTATCTCAAGTATGTCCTAGAATTCTTTAAAATTTCTGACTCAACCTATTTCTAGAGGTTGGTTTTATTTTGGGGGACAGGTGAAGGTGGCCTCTGCTCCTTCCCCTTGTTACTTTGGGGGCACTGTTATTATTTCCAGGTGTCTGGGCCGTTCTGACCTGGTTTGCAGAGCAATGAGCCCATGAATATCTTCCTCTCTCACTGCCTGGGTTTCTCACTGTAGAAGATCAGCACCTACTGGTCTTGGTCTTCACCTCATCCTCCCCTTATGCACTAGTAGCCCGTTCTCATGAGAAGGGTTTCTTCACTCAGTCCCTCTCAGCTTCCTAAAGGAACCAGAACCCCAAATTTCTCTTCAGTACCCAATGTGTCCCCAAACCTCAAAACAACAGCTTCATTCAAGTGCACATAGAAAGCCAAACCAACCTTCAAAAGAGAGAAATAAATGGTCTTGACTAGGCTTTTCTTCAATGTTGGTTATTAAATATATTGTAGATATTTTTGAAAGACTGAAACATTGTTTTAAAACTAGAAAACACAAAACTTATTATACACTGAGATGATTGAGAAGGGACATTTTCCCCCACTTTATTGATATGTGTAAGTGCAAAATTTAAGGTTTACAATGAAGTTGAGCATTTTGTGCACATATGTATCTTGTCTAGGTGATCAAAGACCTAGACATTAAAAGTGAAACACTGAACCTCCTAGAAGACAAATTAGGCAAATATCTAAAAGACATAGGGGTAGGCAAAGACTTCCTTGACAAGACACCAAAAGCAAAAGAAATTACCCCCATTATTAACACATGGGATCTTGCCAAATTAAAAAGTTTCTGCACAGCAAAGGAAGCAAAACAATCAACATTGTAAAAAGAGAACCAACAGATTGGGAAAAAATATTTACCACCAACATCTCAGATAGGAAGCTCATAACTAGAATACACAGGAAGCTGAAGAAAAGTAAGACTACCAAAATAAAGGATCCTACTGAAAAGTGGGCAAATGAAATGAAGAGGCAGTTCACTCACCAAGTTCAAATGGCCAATAGATACACGAAAAGATGTTCAACATCTCTAGCCGTAAGAGAAATGCAAATCAAAACAATGCTAAGATACCATCTTACTCCAGAGAGATTGGCCTATTATCAACAAGTCAAATAGTAATTAGTGCTGGCTAGGCTGTGGGGAGAAAGGAACCCTCCTGCAGTGTTGGTGGGAATGTAAATTTGTACAACCACTCTGGAAAGCAGTATAGAGAGACTGGAAATAAATATCCCCTTCGATCCAGTGACACCTCTCCTGGGAATATTTTCAAAAGAGATCAAAGCAACACATAACAGAGTTACATGTATACCCATGTTCATAGCAGCACAACTAACAATAGCCAAAATATGGAAGGCACCAGAATACCCATCAACAGACCAGTGGATACACAGAATGTGGCATTTATACACAATGGAATACTATGCATCAATAAAGTCCAATAGCGTGGAGGCTTTTGCAGGCAAATGGAAGAAACTTGAGAACATCATGCTTAGTGAAGTGAGTCAGAAGCAGAAGGTGAAACATCGAATGGTCTCTCTGATATGAGAGACCCAGATCACAACAATCTCATGGAACTTAAAGTGAAAAACAAAGTGAACCAGGGGGGTAGGGTGGGGAGGGATAGAGGGGTGGGTAGGGAGAGGGACAAAAGAGAGTGGGAAGGAGAAGGGACATTTTTATATCCAAGTAACTGTCCATTAAAGAGGGATTCACTTTTTCTTAAAGTAAGAAATTAGGAATAAAATCAACGTAAAAAAAAGGTTATCTAAGAGATATCAACATTGGATGCGATACAGGTCCTAGGTGGAGCTCGGAGTGGGGAAGGACAGTGCTTTCCTCCTTCTGAGCCTCCTGTGCTGAGCTGAGTGGGAGAGGCACTCTCTCAAGGAGCATGGGGCTTATACATGGTTGCTGGGTGGGCTGGCTGTCCCCTTGACAAATCGCAAGCCCACCTATCTGTTTATAGATTCAATTTATTGTAATTTAGTTTGTCCACTAGCAGAAGGACAATCGACAAGCGTGTTGTTTTACCAGGCTATCAGGAGCGCAAGCTGGGATTTTCCTATGCTGGAAATTTGGACAAGACATGACACTACGTCTGCTCCTTTCCAAACGGGCTCCAGTTTTTAACACTGCCAGAGTTTCGCCACATGCTCACCAGCCCTGAATTAAATTATTCTCTTTATTCACTAGATAAGAGGAACCAGAGACTCACTAACAGTTCTCAAACTGGGGGCTTTGTTAAAATTTATATTTTTGTCCTCCTTTGCAGATTTACTAAATCATAACATCGAAGGATAGAGCCCGAGACTCTGAGGTTTAATTAAGATCCATAGGTGGATCTGAAGACCAGCTGGATTTAAATTTCTTCATTTATAGTTACATTTTCCTCTTCTTGGAGGGATCAAGAGGTGGGTGCTGCAAACTGGACAATATCCAAGGATCCTGTGGCCTGTGGTCTACTTTCTCTGCCTAGATCCATATGGCTGGGTGGATAATTAATTGAATCGTATTCAGTCTCTCCGTCTGTCTCTTCTGTCTCCCTTCCCTCTCCCCTTCCCGATCATCCCTCCCACTCCTCATTCTCTCTCTCACTAGGTGGTACTTCCGGAGTGGGCTTGTCCCTAGATTGGGTGGGTTGGAATGGAGAGAGGAGACTTAGTTCCACTTAGCTCTGAGTTTAAGCCTTGCATTCCAACTCTCACCATTTTCTTCTGCCTTGGAAGTTACTGGGCTTTGGGTTAGCTAACAATTATGAATGCCTGACTCGCATTCTGCTGACTGAGTGTGCCTGCGCTGGGGCTTCACACATTCCAGGAGATGCAGCCTTCCCTTGCTCTCCGGATGCCATGTCAATTAATATCATCAGAAATTCACCTTTAATCCAAACCCTGACCCTCCTGTAATGATATGAAAGGTGTGAATATTAGCTCCAAAAGCAAAACTGAAAGCATTTTCTTCTCTTTGACACAATAACTTGGTCTTGGCCTGACAAAGAAGCATTTGTTTTTTCTTTTTTCTTCCATTCTTTTTTGTTTTTTTTTTTTTTCTTAGCATAGACTGTGATGATTACCAAGTTAAGAGGAAAGCAGTGCCGAGTGAGTGATCGGTCCACTGAAATGTCTCACGGTTAAGTGTTTCTAGATGCAATTGTGAGATCAACAGGACCAGGGCGCTCACCGGAAGAATTGCTCAGAAATTGGTTTGTGTTGGGCATCAGAGCCTGAATGCTGAGTGGTTGCCGCTCTCTGCAGCTATCTGCAGGACACACAAAGCAAGCAGACGGCTCCCCGCTGGCTGGCAGCAGGGAAGAGACGCTCTCTGCCCCTGTCTTGCCTTTCCTGTGTTGTGTGCTGGGGGGTGGGGTGGGGTGGGGGCGTGGGGTTGGGGGGGGCAGCTTTTAGTTTTATTTACCTATTTTTATAGGCAAGAAGGTTTAATTGGAGAGTAAGAGAAAGTGGTAGCTTGGGAGGTAACGGAGGGTAAGTTGGTCCTTAAATAAGGAGAATAAGAAAAACAGAAAAGGACTTCAGTTCGTGCAGTTACAGGTAGCAGGTTCTGACAGAGGGGATCAGAATGGCCTAGGGTGAAGTTTTAAAGTTGTCACATTTAAAGGCTCTGCCCACTGCCCACTGTAATGGCCTCAGCGAGGTGGTGCTGAAGTTTTGACATCAGCACTTGCCACTGAGCACAGTCTCATCAGGACTGGCTGAAAGTGACTAACAAAGTATGTTGCTCTACAGAGACACAGGTGACCTTCCTCTGCTCACCGACATTATGATTCTTTTCTCCAGCATGTGAGTTTGTGGCTCTCATCTGGTCCTCCATATTAAAATTAATGGCCCACATTTGCAAAGAAGCCTTGTGAGGGCAGCCTGAGCCTGTGAACAGGACCGAGTTACCAGTTCAGTCCGTAAGAACCCAATCTATCATCTTAGTTTTCTCAGCATTTTCCACTTCATTTACTAGCTTACTTAACCTAAGCATTCAACAAACATATGAGAAGTGCCTCTTAATCCTAAATCTTATGCTGTGAAATGGGGTCGCAAAGACATGAGACATGGTCCCACGTTCAGGTTACTCACAGTCTGGTGGAGGAGACTGACTAATACAATTTCAAGTTTTCAGTGCTGTGGAGCAGAGCTGAACATAGGAGAGTAGAGAAACACCCACACAAACATGTGATGAAGCTGGGGGCTGGCAAAAGCAGGGTGAGAAGTGGGGGTGTGGGCTGGAGTAGGGCTCGACTAGTGCTACTCAGAAAAAGGCTTCTTATTTTAGGAACTGATGCCACATGTTGGTGTAGAATGAAGTTCCAGGCCTGTGCAGAAGCCCAGCTCAGCAAGGAAACTGAGGCTTAGGCAGTAGACAAAGCAGAATTGCGTTGGAGGTTGCAGGGAGTGAGGGGGACCTGGGAAGGTAAGCAGGAACTGGCCAGGCAATGCATAGAGATGGAGATCTTCTGCCTAGGGCAGTAAGGGAGGGGGCTGTGTTGATGAGCTTTAAGTTCATTTTTAAAGGAAAGCCATACCCACTGCCGTGTGGAGGATGGATTACATGTGAGACTCGAGTCAGGACCCCACTCAGGAGACAGTGGTAGGAACCCAGGTGACTGCAGTCTGTAAGGGGATAATGTGAATGGAGACTCCACATGCAAAAGAAAGCTCTGGAAAGTCCATCCTGTGCTGAATCACCGAGGAAGATCCCGGAACTCTGCAGACCACCCACCTTGTACCCCCAAGGGCAAGTGGCTTCTGAATCTACCTTCAAAAATCAGCTACAGGCAACTAATAGCACAGGAATGTCCTGACATAATTTGTCTTGGTCTTTGGATTGACTTATATCAGGACTTTGCAGACCGGCGCTGCCAGTCTGGTCCCTCATCAGCTCCTGACAGCAGTGGCAAGCAGAGAGCTGGGCATGGAACCCCTCCAGCCTGGACTCCCTGATGCTCCTCTGGTCCCAATTTCATTCAGTCTGCTACTCGGACCAAAGTGATATTTTTATAATGTTAATGAGATCGTGTCTCATTCTCTCTCTTTCATTTGCCAAAAATCTTCTGATGGCTTCACCGTAATTAGAATAGAAATCAAAATCCTTACCACGGTCCACAGAGCCCTGCCTGCTGTAGCTATCTTGCATTTCTTCCACTTTCTCGCTACTCTTAAGGCTCACTGGCTTTCTTTTAATGAGTTGATCAGTTCAAATGTGTTCCTTCCTTGGGGTGCAGTCATTACTCTTCCATGGGCCTGGAATGTTCTTCTCTGTATGGTTCATCCTTGTCACTCAGGTCCTGGCTCTCTTGTCTCAGTTCAAGCGCAACCCTTTTCTGACCTTCCGAGTTGACTAGGGACTGGGATTGGGAAGAGAAGTGGCAATTGACAGTCTGAAAAGGTCTCTACTGTGGGAGCTGTTCTCCTCCACTTCCTCTTTCCCAAGAATGCAACTTTAATGAGGATAGTCATCGCGTTATCTTATTTCTTACACTATCCTCAGCATTTAGATCAGTGTCTGGACTAACATGGGGATTAAATCAGTGTTTGTTAAATGTATGATACCATGTGAGCTCTATGTCCCTCTACTACGGTTGTGAAAGGAGAAATTAAAGTTACATTTGGGACAACACAATTTAAAATAGGCTGCCTATATAGTGATGTGTAAGATTCTTTTATAATATTCACAATATCATGTTCCAGTCACTTTTTAAACCGTATTACCATTTGATAAAATACACTACCTTTCTTAAGGGGGAGAACCACACATCACTGTCCTAATGAATAATAATACAAACAACTCTATGTAAATAAATTCAAACTCAGGTTAGGTAGGCCAATTCTTTGAAAAATTACCATCTCCAAAATGTCATCGAAGATGAAATGGGATAGCCTGAAAGGTATGTGTTGCCTCATATCCCTACGGGTACTCTGTACTGGTGAGAGGTGGAACCTGGCTGGAAGGGGCGGATGCTTGGGGTTTGACCTGGAGGTGTGTATGCTGGTTCTGCCCTTCTTCCCTGATTTTTTTTTTCTACCATGTTATGAGGAGCTGTCTCTCCGGATCTCTGGCTCTGGATGTAGCACTACCATGTAATTCTACTGTTTCTAGCCGCCCACCTGTGAATGGACTGTGACTCTTTGAAATCCTGAGTTGAAATAAATCTTTCTTCCCTAAAGTTATGAATGTTGGGTATTCTGTCCCAACTACAAGAAAGCAACTAAGACAGGATGATAACTATTTTAAAAATTGGATTCGTAGTTAAAACTTATATGAAAAGAATTTCTAGTTCATGTGGTTTCACTGTTGAATTCTACCCAGTATGTAAAAATGGAATGTCATCAATTCTGTACAATATCTTTTCATCATCATATACAATAAGAAATAGAAAAGAAAATTTAGCAACTTATTTAGTGAGGCCAAAATGGCTGTTTATAAAAATGAAAACAGATAAAATGAGAGAGAGAGAAAGAGAGAGAGAGAGAGGAAATTTTGAAGTTTTATTCTTGTTTCTCTCCCATTTTGCTATAGATTAATCATTATGTACCCATTCACAGGTATTCGCTTTTTCTTTTTAAAATTTTTCCCCATTTTATTGATATGTATGAGTACAAAATTTAAGGGATTTGCTTTTTTGTAATTGCATGTATTACCAGAAAGGAGAGCTGATAACAGTAAACAAATACGAGGTCATAGGAAAAGTATCTATTCACTGAAGGGGAAGACCACCGCAAAAGAAAAACCACAAGCAATATGGCAACATGAAGAAGAACTCCAAAAAACTTAAAATAGAAATATTAAGTCTGAACAACAATACAGTAGATAGGATGAATAAGAGATTTAAATATAACTAAGTTATAAACAAATGAATTGGAAGATCTGACTGAGGAACTCTTTGAGAAGAAAAACATCTGAGTAAAGAGAAGGAAAACATAAAAGCATAAAAATCCCCTAAGATTTGGAGGATAGTACATATATTCCAGCACTGAGCTAACAGAATTCATAAAAATAAAAAGAAAATTCTGGGCAGAAAGGCTAAAGAAGTTGTAAAGGTACATATGTGAGACTTAAAGACAAAGAGCACCATAAACCTACGGGACTCTTTAAATATCAATTGGTGCCAACAAGACAAAAATTAACTTCAAGACAGATAAGGAAGCGTAAGATTGTCAAGAAAAGGAAAAAAAATTTAGAGTTTGTAGAAGGGAAGAGCAGACCATTCACACAGTGAAAATCTGGTTGGCATGTGATTCCCCAAGGGCAGCACTGCGTATGAGCAGGTAATAAAATAGTATTTTACAATATGATGAAAACAAATATGTGTATCCAACATTTTATGTCTAATCAACTTGCAATTCAAATATGAAAGTAAGATAATAATTCCTTATCAAATTTGTTTTAGAAAATGAATTTAGTTTTTTAAAAATGCAGAATAACTGCACACATCAGTAGAGTACAAAATTCAAGACCTATGAAAAGTAGGAAGAAGTCACTAATTAGAAAAATATCTTTTTTTTGTTGTTTTTCTGAGAGGCTATTACTGAAGAATGGAAAAAGAAAAAAACATGCAGACAAACCCAGCCAGCCAAAATCTAGACAGAATTTGTTTGGATGGAGGTGAAGAGAGTGGACGGTGAGGAATTCAGAGGAGTTTGAGAGCATGCTCAGATGCTCTTAGAATTTTAATTAAAAAGATACTATACCATAATGATTCATTTAAAAAAGAGGGTAAAACCATGAATTTAAATCTTTGATCCTACTTGCTGATTCCACGAAAATAAGAAGAAAATTACATCACACATAAAACTGATAATTAAATAGCAAGGATGAAAATAGCTACAGATATGGGGGAGATTAAAATTCACATCTTCTGAAGAACATCATACCACTAGCTTCTAAACTCAGAAGAAACAAATCAATTCTTAGAAAATAAACAAAGAATCAAAAGTAAAAGAAGTAAAAGACTCATATATTCAACTTTGAAAACTTGTAAGTGGGAAGTGGTAGCCCCAAGGATTTTATTCTAAACAAACTACTAGAAAAAAAAAAAAAAGGAGGAAAAGGAAGGGGAAGGCATAGCAGCAGAAAATAAGCAAGTAGGGGGGCTATTTTCCCCCACAAAGCTGTGACACGTGGACTTCAAAAACCTTCAAGAAGGAGTATACAAAAATGTATAGGTCAGTTTTACTTATGATCGTAGATGTAAAAATTTGAACAGCAGCTAGCTGAATCTAAGCGTGCATTAAAAACTCATGATGTTTTTGTTTAAAGTTGGTCACTTATATATGTTCTGTATTTTAGAAAAAAAGCTAAGTAGCCGTTTTTTTAAAATCTAAAAGAAGTTTAATAAGTAAAATTAGGCAAAGACTATCTACTGCGAAGATTTATTTTATTGCCTTTAAGAATGGGAATATGTTGCTGTTAACGACTATCATAGTCACTGTTTGACATAGCTCTGGAGGTCCAACTTAATGTAATAAAGACAGAAAAAATAAATAACAGATGTAAAGATTGGAAGTATAGAAATAAGACTGTCGTTATCTGTAGATGGTATACATATATATATAATTTATCTAAAGTAGTAACAGAAGCAATGGAATTAATCAGAGGCTTCAGCAAGATAGCTGGATACTAGATCAATATGTAAAAATCAATAATATTTTTTAGACATCAGCAATAATCAAGTAGATAATACTTTTCAAATTAGACAAAAGTCACAAGATAATAAAATGTTGTAAGATGTTTAGAAAGTCAAGAACATAAAGACATAAAAATTTAAACTCTTTTTAAAAAATTTAACTCAACACAGGGATGACTTGAATAATGGATATACAATTATATGCATTGAAAAGATGATTCAGTATTATGAAGATGTTGGCTCTTCCCAAATTAACTTATAAATTCATTGCAATTCCAATCTAATTCAAGTTGAAATTTATTTTGGAGGACTTCATAAGCCAAATTTGATAAATTAAGGTAAAACATGTGGAAAAATGAATATCTTCAAATAGCTAAGTCGACCATGAAAAAGAAAATGAAGGAAACTTGTGCTACCATGTATTAAGATATTAATGTTACAGTAAGAGGCCCTGGATGTATGAACATAATACAGTGTTTGCAAAGGAACATATGAATGCACCATGGAATGAAATAGGGAATTCTGATTTCAGAGGCATATTTGTGTACGTATGGAAACTTAATACAACAAAGCACCGTGAATCAGTAGAAAACAGATGGATTATTTATTATAGGATATTAGTAAAACTTGTTTACTATGGAAAGAAAAATGAAATTATATTACTGCTTAATAACACATAAAAGATAGACTACATATAAAAATAAATTTAGTAAATGAATGGAGATGTATGCATTGAAGAATAGCTTTGCCTGCTGGTGGGGAAAGGCTTCAAAATTACAAATAATAATAGTTAATACTATCGAGAATCCAGAAATAGACAAATTATATGAACAGATCACTGACAGATAAAGGAAACTCAATAGACCAACAAACATGAAAAGACATTCACACTTAAACGTGTTAAAAGAGATTAATCTAGAACATGAGCTATCAATTGGACTTATGTGACTGTCATAAGCTACAGGCTTAGACCAACTCATCAAGAATGACTCATGCCACTAGGAAATAAGAGCCTTCATACCCTGTCGGGGCGAGGGGTAGTGTGCAGTGAGAAACTATTACTTAGTTAAATTATATGCACACATACCCTCTACCCAGCAATTTCTCTTCTGGGTATATAGCCCCAGTCACTGCCTCACTGAGCCATAAGTGGACATGTACAAGATGTCTACTGCAGTGCCATCAGAAGTGTGGAAAGATGAGAGACACCCTCGGAATAATGGAGAGGTGATGTGTGATGGGGACACATCATGCGGTATTTTGCAATAGCTGGAAGTGAAAGATTACATATGTGCAAAGAGAGACAGATGAGCCTAGAGGAAAGTGCTGAGTAAAAACTGAGGATAGGGAACACCTTATATAATATAGGGCCGTTGTTACACAATTTTTGAAGGACATAAGTTTACAAACATATAAATGAGGCTACACATGTAGGATATTAGAATTGTTAAACAGGGAGGGTGGAAGAAGGAATGGACAAAAATAAATAAATAGATAATCACTGGGACCTTGTTGGAAACTGACATTGACAATATATGATAAATTAGGCAGTATGATTTATCCAGCCCCCTGATCTCACACCCATCTATCTATTCCTTTTGGACACATATGGGAGAGTTTTGCTCAAGTACTATGATTACTATGTCCACACTTATGTCTCATAAAGACAAGAGGAGAAGAAAGACCTCTCTTCCTAAGGGTTTGCTTGTCCCCATGGGGCAGGGGAAAGTGTGGTGGTGTACATATAGGTAGGTAGCTGTGAATAGTTATCGCTAGGTTTTAGCTTCCAATGGAGGTGTCTGATAACTGAATTTACATAGCCCACCATCTCTTGATCCAGATCTAGAGTTTGTCAATCTTCACTAATTTTTACTAGCTCAAAAACTGAAGCTTGTGGTAGAGGAGACCACAGAGTTAGTCGGGAAAGCCCACAGAGCGGCTAAGCTGCAAGAGCACAGCAACTGAAGCAAAGGTAATGAAAGGAAACTCCCATTACCCACCTCTGGATACATCTGCAAATGATTGTCTTCGCTTAACCTCAAGGTCAAGACAACCTATTTTATGGTGTTGGCTGTCTCTGAGGACGAGCTTTAGTGAGAGCCTTGTTTGCTTTTTATAGTACTAAAAGAGACAATGAAAACTGCCTCTGAGAAGATCATTTCACCAACTCCCTGTGGCTCTGCAGGGAATATTTGTTTCCTCATTTATATTCATGTCTCTAAAAGACAAGTAGACCTTGGATGAAATTTCAGGCGACAGTAAATTATAAATAATGTATCCGCATCTTTTTTCTCTCCCATACTACTTGTATTTAATTCCCCCCAGAGTTTTGTGCAAACACCAGAGACAAGAGGACAGGAAGTTATTAACATGACGGAAAGAATACAGTAGGCATGGACACAGCAAGGAAAGATGTCTAGATCATGTGAGGTCGTTAAGGTTTTGGGCCCAAATCTTGTCTCTTTTATCATCATCATTGTCATTATTATTGACATTGCAGCCCCCTTCCTGACTATCCGGTGGGCATCTACTTGGAATAAATCACTTAGTTTGGTTTACCTAGGACAAGATGAAGGATTGCCAGTGGTTGGAGCCACTTTGGGACCAAACTCTAAGCTTTGGTCTTCCGTCAAGAAAGATGTAGAAAACACCCAGAATGGCCAGCTGAGGAAGCATATCTCAGCATTGGATGCTGCTAAGTGGAAAACACAGATGCTAACAATGAAGACAAAAAGGGCACAGTTGCCACAAAGAAACTGGTCTCTAGATCCATTCACCCTGGCTCGCTACCTCAGAGCTACCAGTGTTCTCCTGACTTGCTCAGCAAGAGCAGTTCATGACTGTGGTATCCAGACAGCCAGTGCTCCAAACTTTCATGTAAGTGAGGTATTCTGCTTTTCATTTTTGCTCCTTATTCTTCTTGGGGACATCCCTAACCCCATTATTGGGAAATAGATACCCTTCTTAATAAAATTTGCTCTTGGCAGTGGTAGAAAATAAGGTAGGGGGAAGGGACTGGCTACAGGGAATGAACCCTCATTAATATTAACATACAAATGACTAATAGCCTTGTGGTAATTTATTAAGGGAAATTTGCATCAGGGTATCAAACAGAGCCTGAAATTAGAGAGACTTCGGGCATCATTCTCTGCAGGCTGCACCTTTTTGCCTATGCCATCCCTGCAAGTGGTATTAAAAATCTTCTATTTTAGCTTTATTTCACTTGAGACTTCTCTTCTGTACTGCGCAGCTGGGCTTTAACTCACCAGTTCAACCAACATCAATTATGTTTTATATGCCAGGCTTTGTGTGTGGTAATTTCACACACGTAATTTCTGACCAAGAATTTTTCATTCTGAAAACAGTTGTTTCAGTGATTTCTGAAAAACTTTCAGGCTAAGTCCAGCATGGTTTGGTATGTATCTTTGATTGATACTCAAGTTTGAGCTTTTATAACTGTGCTAATACTTCCAAACATGGGTACCCCTTGCTCTGCATCAGATAGTAGTGGCAAGTCCTTCTCTGAACCCCGTACTCTACATGACACAAGCAGCTCAGTTAGTAACTATACTCTTTGCACAAGGAATTCAACTCTTTAGGGTTCTCCTCGCCAAGTAGTGATGGGCACACTCTTCCAGTCCAGGTGGGCCTAGAGTGAGGCACAGGTTCAAGATAACACAGAAACTTCACCAGATTGTTACAAAGTTCACTACCCCTAGTCGCGATGTCACCAGGATGGAAAAGAACGCATAGCACTAAAACCCATGCATTTGGGGAAGGTAGTTTAGTTTAACCTAATAAATATGGAAATTAGGAGTTCTGTTTAAGTATCTGTCATCTGCGTTCTTCTTACGGGAAAGTGATTCTTAATTCAGGGGGAAACTCCAACCGTGAATGATCGAAGCTAATCATAGCTTGGGAAAGGGAGCCATAAAGGATGTTTTAATTAACCTGTGAGTGTGCAGGTAAGAGTTTGAATGGGAAGACAGTAGCTCTTTGTTCTTAGATAAAGCACCTTTGAAATGAGTAGAAGGAGAGCATAACTGACCTAATCTCAGCCCCAGAAAAGAGGTCAAGTGTCCCCTAAGTTTCACTTGGTAAAGATGTGTCTTGGATTCATGTGTTGGTAATGTGACTATGTTTTGTTTTTATTAAAATACTTATTTTCCTGCTTTATGTACTCAATTAAAACACTTGGTGAAGTATTAAAACATCAAAAAGGACTCATTCATAATTTAACTGCTTGATTTGGAGTGTTTGACCAGTGCCCTTCTTTGGAGTTTAGAAAGAGTACCTTGAGCAGAAGGCACCCGAGTGGGCATGGGGGAACTTCCTGTCACTTCTCTGATTATGGAGAGACAAACTCTGGGGCATGGGTAGTGGCCCAATCATCCTGGGTACTCTGAGGAAGCAGACAGACATGCATGTGAGGGTGAAGGACAGGCTCACATCTGTACCACAGACATGCAAATCCACCCTAGAACACGGGGTAAGGAGGAAATTCAGTCTGGCTGGGCAATTCCACTTTCTAAATGTAGACAGGTACCACGGGAGGTGGCCTAGAGGAATATTATAATAATAGCCCAGACCTCAGAGCTGGAATGTCTTGTGTGAAATCCTAAGAACTATGGGACCTTGGGTGAATTACCTCACCTCTCTGCAGCTTGATTTCCTCATCTGTAAAAAACAGTGGATGTAATCATCTCTATCAGATAGGCTGTTGTGAGAATTAACTTAGATACCACACGTGATACAGCTAGGACACTGCATAATAAATGGTGCTCAAGGGATATTTGTTAGGTTATTTCATGTTACAGATCATAGGACACCTCTATACCTTAATAGTATTATCCACGTATCTCCTTTGCTTACATGAGGGAAAGAGGAAGGACACCTGGATGTAGAGATATTAGTTCAAGTTCTGACTCAGTCACTCACTAGCCCCATGAGTCTTTGCTGTCCGCGCATCTCAGTTTCATTACACAGGAAATGTGGATAAAAAGATCTTCCTCACCAGTTATTTTAAGGATTGAGTTGGGGATGCCAAAAATGGTTTGTGTGTGACAGAAAAAGGATGCAGATTTACTGCTGAGAGTTTATGACTGCTGCCTTTACTAGCACATCTGTGAGTACAGGCAGCAGAAAAAGGAGAGGGAAGGAGAAACTTTCTGGAGAAACATGCAGGAAATTGGAACAAGAAGGACTCTAGTGTCTTTTCTTCTTGCATTAGTTGGTCCAGGTAGACCAGGGGTTTGGGTTTCTGGTTCCTGTGATCACCTTAGTAGTGGGGTTTTCTGGGAGGGCTTTCGAAAGGGGAAAGGAGGAAGAAATGCTTTCGTAGGGTTTCTCTTACAGGGGAGGAGGGGAAGAAGGAATCAGAGGGGCTGTAACTTCCTTACCTGTGGTGAAGGCAGTGGAAGTGAGGCTGCTCCTCACGGCATCCTGAGCTGCCTGCAGGAGCACTGTGTAGTCTGTGTTCTCCAACAGCCCTTCCAATCGAATCCAGGTGTCCTCTGCATCCACAATCAACTCCTACACAGAGCCAGAGGAGGGAAGGTGAAAGGGAAAATCAGCTTGCAACACGGGACAGTGGGAAAAGAAAGCTCGACTTCTCTGGTCAGCTAGGTGAGATTTGTGATGGCCATTGTCATCCTCTCCATGCCATAATAAGGAGAAAATTGTGCCAATAAGCAGAAAGGATGGATCCCAGGTGAGATGTAGGCCAGCTGCTGTTCCACAAATGCACCCTGGGATAAATTTAGCTATCTGGATTATTGAGCTCATTGATTTTTCAAATTACACTGGACTTGCTCAAGCAGAGGGACAAGCTAAGGAAGCCGGATCCTAGTCCTCCTTACTCCCATCAAAAAACAAACAAACAAAAAACAAACAAACAAACAAACAGCTGTGCTTAAATCTGTTCTATTTGGATTCTGCATATAATTTCTTTACAAGAATCTCACTGAAAACAAAAGCAAAAAAAATTGAGCACCAGTGCTCTATGGGTTTGTTTCAACTGAGGATATAGTTTTTTTTCATCTCTTTACTGTAGGTTGTATAGGTGTTGCCTTTATAATACTTACTGAGGTATAAAATCATGTTAAATTTGGTGTTGAGCTCGCATTTGCTTGGCCCTGTCAGTGAAAAGTCATTTCAATACCATGCAGTTGGAAGCTTCCAGTGTTTTATATCATAATACTGGAAGCAAAGTTGCAGGTGTAGACTAAAGACTAGAAAAAATACTGAGGCTCAGAGGGGGTTAGTGCTTTGCCTTATGTTGTATACAGAGCAATAGGAGAGCCAGAAGAGCAATAGCACCTAGGTCAAGGGGTTTGCAGACAATGGCTACCTCCTTAAGAGTGGATTATGCATCTAGGAACCTAGCTGGCTCTAGCTGGTGAATTAATTCCTTGTCCCTGCCTGTAATTTCCACGGCTATTCCATTGACCAGCTTCCACATGGCCATGCAAGGGAGCAATGGTCTTTCCTCTTTTCGGCAAGTTCTTACTTTGCGGCTCCCATCAGTAGATTTGTACGTCAGGATGTAGTTCTCAATCTCTGCCCTGGGAGGCTGCCAGGAAATCAGTGCACTTTGTCTGGTGACCTCGCTGGCAGTCAGGTTTGCGGGAGGGTCCAAGACTGCAAGGAAAATGTCTAGGTGAGCCGGCTTCTCCAGATCCGCTCTGCTTGATTTCAGACCCATGATCTCTTCGCTCAATTTGGGGGTCACATGACTGTTTACATGTGCTGTTCACATCTGCTTCCCGTTCTGACTTGATCAGGAGCAAAAAATTGCTCCTGTGTCAGAAGATAATCATTTAACATCACGATCATTCTTGCAGCTACTCCTCACTTTCTTTCTTAGGCCTCTGGGCTTGGAAGTGAGCTCTTTCAATCTGATGCTTTATGCCTAGGACCCTGACCCTGTTCCACCACAATACCTGCCAGTTCATACGTGAACTTGTAATATTTCCATATTTTAACTTTGCCTACTCTTCTTTTGGTCACAACCCAGCCCTATCCTCCACACACTCTCTCTCCCATCTCCCACCTCTAGATCTTTTAGTATCTATTTGACCTTTTCTGGGCCAAATACACTCCTAGTATTGGGCTCTCTTGGCTTGGTTCTTCTGGTGTCATTCAGAACTAGAGGCACAGCAGAGAGCAGGGAAAGAGCTACAGCTCATTTCACTGGGCTTGGACAATAATCAGCTAGCATAAGAACAGCCCTAATCTGTCCTGTCTAAAGCCTATAGACTTCAATATAGTCTATCTCAAGGACACTGGTCATTTTTTAGGATCCACAAAACCCTCCAAGGACACCAGGCATGCAGAGGACCAGGTACTCACGGGTAGAGAAGTTGGTGCTGATGGTACCACTGGTGAGAGGGCCACTGGTGGCATACATAGTGACAGTATAGTGGGTGCTAGGAATCAAATCAACGAGCCGGAATTCCTCATTGATTCCATCGACCAGGATGGTTTCTCCAGCAACTGAAATCAGATAAATATGGATCAGGAAAGACCTAAGATGTTTCACCAGGTTTCAGTACTGGAGAATCTGGAAAATCTATTCTGTAGGTTATGGAGCTTAGCATCTCCTTCCATATAAGGGTAATCTCTTATCTCTTCTCACTTCTTGAGAAAAATATTCCCAATTTGGAGGAATATCATTTCTTCTATGTCTTCCACCTAGGTTGCTGGAGTTTTTTATTCACAAAGAACAAGCCAAGTCTTTGGTCTATAAGAGCTTTTTCTTCTTATCACTTTTCCTAAATAGGTGCTTTCTCTTTTATGCTGAGAAAATTTGACCCTTGCCTCCCATTCAATTTGTGTGACAGTCACGAAATCTTCAAGATCCTGGCTGCTTTTCTCTAAACAAAAAAAACGGGGATGCAGAGAAGTGTCCTAAGTGCAAAACTTGGAGGAGTATTGAGAAAAGTATTTGAGATGCACTGACCAAGGCCAGTCTCTGCTGCTAGTTCCGCCAGTTACGTTGAACCATTGTGCTTTAGTGAAGCCATTTACTATTGTTATCACATGCTGAAATTGGTAGCAATCGAATATCTTGTTTATTACCACTCCCATCCAACCTTGCACAGCTGATTTTTTTTTTTTTTTGAGCCCAGGAGCAGGGCTTTGCATTTTTGTTTCTATTACATTATGTCTTGTCGATTGGGTTTTAGACCACTGTTTCAGTTTATTAAAAAGTGTTTTGGAATTTGGATTCTATCAATCACAGTTTTGTTTTATGCACAAATTTAATAAGCGTCTTTTCTGAATTCACTCAAGCTGTTGATAAAACTGTTCATCAGATCAGGGCCAAGCCCTCTATTGGGCAACAGGAATATCTCTGAACCACTCAGCACTTAACAAAGTTTCCTGGGCACGTCTCCAAACTAGGTTGGGCCTGATGTTTCAAGTCAATTGTGGTTGAAAGATGTAGAAAGACATAAAAACAAGTAAAAGAAATAAACGAACTCTTTGGAAGAACGTACACAAGCTCTATCATTTTAATATCTTCCTCTGTAGTGTGTGGTCATCAGCTACTGCTCCAGCCGCGCCGAACCATGGCTGTGTGTATCCTTCTCTTGTCTCTTAGTTCTGCAGCAGAGACAGGTAGCTTTTTTTTTAAATTCCCTTTATTCTCTTCTTCCCCTTCTTTTACTTAATCCATGATCTTATCTTTTTTCCCTTCTGTACCCTTACCCAAAGTCAAAATGGCCTGTCTGATAGATCCCACTACTTCTGTGCTTGCCGGTATCATGACACTACATACATCAAGTCTTAACTCCTTAATTCTGTGCATCGTCATAAGACACGAGTCTCATGAAGGCAAGAACTCACATGCTAGTTCTGAATCTTTATAGCCATCTAAAGTACATTTCCCATGGTGGGGGGGGGCTCCCGAAAGTGTTTGTTGAGTGAATTGAAGTGAATTGTTATGACCGTGCTGGGAGTGGGTGTGTCTAACTGCCTTACGGGAATCAGGAAAGCTTTGATGGAGAAGACAGTGTTGAAACTAAGATAAGCAAACCCATGGGGAGGCAATTTCTTCGTGTTGGAAGAGGCAGGCATGGAGTGTTGAAGAACCACGATAGAGTCAAGTATGCTGGATTGGCGTAACCCACTCGGGTCCCTCTCCCAGATGAGGGGGTGGCTTTCACCCCTTTATCCTTTATTTCTAAATAAAGATCTGTCATTCTACACCTTGCCTCCTTCTTCCATGATTTCATTCTTCAGCATCACAGAACATAAAAAAGAATGCTGGATCGTGACATTCACAGAAGGACAAGAAAAGTAGAGGTAGATCCTGCATGCACACAGATAGGTCTGGATGCATTCACAGCGGTACTATCCACTTTTTGAGGAGGGTCTTTCAATAAGCTATAATTCCAGTTAACTCCAAGTATGATCCATCATGTATTTTTCATCTTAACTAAGTATTAAATGATATACAGTTTTTAATGCTTCACTGAAACACAAATGTACTAACAGTTTGCCAACAGGGGAAAACATGGAACAAGTGGTTTTTCTGGAACTTGCTATTATTAAGTTCTGATGTATCACTAACTCTTTTTCGCTTTACTCAATGGACTGTTTTAGTTTTTCTTTCTCAAGGTTTAACAATAAGTTTAGCTGCTTGTAGCCTACCAAATGGCCTTTTTTTTTTTTTTTTTTTTTTTTTTTTTTTTTTTTTTTTTTTTTTTTTTTTTTTTTTTTTTTTTTTTTTTTTTTTTTTTTTTTTTTTGCTATTTTGAAAAGTGAAGACATCTGCCTGCCTTCTGTTTTCTGGTTGGTATCTTTGTTGTCCAGATTCAAGAATTTATCCTACAATTCTGTGATCACATGTTTAATTTAGGCAGGGAAATAATTTTCCTCATCCAGAAGACTTGAAGTACACAACATTATTTTATTTTGACTTCTCGTTTCAACCTCAAATAATGTAAGATGAACAAGTGTGATGTATTGATAGGTGACTTTGAAATTTAAAATTTCATGTTGGTTCAGCCTTTTGGGATGGATGTGGGTAGAAAAGATCAAAACAATAGAAAAGTTCAGCAGCTGTGAATACACTGTCACCTTTTATCAATTATCTTTTCCAAGCTTGTTTTTATAATTTTAATATTTTCCTCACTGTATATATCTAAAAATTCTGTTCTTTTGTCTTTAGCACTTAGCACAAATTTTCGCTCAGTTATGATTTCTAGTGTTATTTCTTTGTTTTTGTATACATGCCTTTCTTTTACCTTTTAGATTTAGCTTTTGCAATTCTTATAGTTGATAGTTTGCAGAGCTTGGGGGTGTCTTGGGAGCTTTACAGTATAAGTGAAACAAAGACTCAGGGAAATTTCAGTTTGTCCTTCAGACAAAATGTCTTATTTTTCCCCCCAGAACTAGATTCGACCCAAGACTTTTATACTGAGTACTTTTCCAACTCGTGTTTTAATTCTTTAGTTTGAGGCAAGGTCTCAGTAAGTTACCCAAGCTGAGCTCAAATAGGTGCTCTTCCTTCTTCAGTCTCCCAGAGTGCTAGGATTATAAACATGTTCTACCATGCCCAGCGTAGCAAAATGTTTTTGCTTCTTTACTTTTGTCTGATCATCAGCCCCAGTGCCCACCATCCACATCTGCCCCGGGGCATTGGCCAACAGAGCCTCACCTGCAAAATGAGTCAGAACAATGACGTAGTTCTCAACTTCACCTGCTGGTGCCTTCCACTTCAGCAAGGCTTCTGTTGGGGTAATACCGGTAACAATCAGATCCACAGGGTTATCCATGGCTGAAACAGAAGGGGAGGGTATCAGCTAAAGGCAAGAGGAGCTGCAATACCGAAGTGCAACAAACCATCCATGGTTTCTTTCAGGATCCCATTCACTGCTGTGCTGTACAAAACAGTGAACTGAGTAGAGGCCTCTTCCCTTTCTCCTCCTCCGCTTCTACCAGCCACTTCCTCATCTCCTTTCCCTCTTTCCTCTGCAGTATCCAGTTTTCCCCCAGTGGAAAGATCTTGTGGAAAGATCTCTGTTAATGTACTGCTGGAGGTGTGGGGGACATGCAGGAGTACTCCCAGCACCTAGAACTCAGAAGGTTCTCAGTAAGGGCAAATGGAATAGCTGGGCAAGGTTAGGTTACCTCCAAGGTCATAGGCAACTACTGAATTCTTGCTACACCACTCAAAGCCTCTGTCTGGACAGTCTTTAGTGCTTTTTTGTTGTGTGTGAGCCAAAGGGATTTATTTTTACCTGCTCAGGAAAGACAACAGAGCCTCAAGGGGAAGCAGATTTTGCTCGCCACGGGACCACCTCCCCATTCTTACTTGCCCATACTGTAAGTCTTTGGTTTTTTCCATAATGTTGAGATTTATTTTAGAAATGACTATTATTACCACAGTTCAGGTATTAGCTCAAACTAAGAATCATGAAATTCACTTTTGGGAACCAAGATCTGCTATCGATCTGCCTCTGTTCTGTAGTTGAAGGGTACTTGTTGTTGTCGATTTGGCTTACCTATGTCCCTCTTCACAAAGCAATACCTGGAAAATACTTTTATAATTTTAAGACTTGGATTTTATCCATAATCTGTATCTCAAAGAGTTATCCAAACATAGTCTTTACTAGACTGCAGATGGCTGATTTCTCTGAGATGAGCGTGACACTCTGAAAGAGTACACATTTCTCCAAGTTGTGAGGTCAAGACTTAAAGTTAAAACAGCAACCAGCAACCAACAACAAGCTAAGATACCGCTGAGGACAACCTAGTAATTGAAAGTTGCCACAAGAACTCTACTTGAACTTGAAGGAGGGCAGTTCAAGTTGGTGCACCCTTGCTTATCTGCTTTAGAGATAGTAGCTAGTCATGCCCAAGAATCTAAGCAATGAGCTGTTGTCCTGGGTTGTCCCTTGTAGCTTGAGGGCAAGAGATTTTAAAATCCAATTTGTTATCTTCAATGAAGAAAAAGTATAATTTATTTAACATAAGAGGTACGATAAAAACATACAGTGACTCTTGTGTCAGAAAAGACACAATCTCAACCCCCTCCCCCACTTTGAACACACTCATCCCATGATTGTTGCCATGTTTCTAGAAGTCTGTTTTTGTTTATATCTCTAATTGTGCTGTTGTGGGTGACGGATGCCTTAAAAGGATTAAAATATTTACTATTCATGGTCATTTTGATTTTGAAGAAGGGCCAAAGCTGCACAGTGCTGTATTCATTGAATGAGGTAGAGTAGGACTCACTTTAATATTTTTATTTTACGGAAATTGCCACAAACATTTTGAATCAATTTAGGACATTAAGGCAGTCACAAAAAGATACTCACAAAAGACTTCCATAACTGCTTCAAAAACGTGTCAAGAACAAAGGGATTCCTGTGTTGGAAGTGAGGGGGAGTAGTGTGAGGGGAATGAATAACAATGTGTCTTTTATTATAGTACACTTAAATTTCTTAAACTTAAACATTCATGATTTGTTTTGACCATACCTCATAATTCCCTAGGATTTTCAGGAAGGGGAGAAGTGGACTGCCTCTGGCTCATCCAGCATTACTTCTGGGCAACACTTATTGACTAGGTAACGATCACTGATAATCTGAGGGTTAGGGTGTGGTTAAATTCAAAACATGACTGAGTAATCTGTAGTTATAGACCTGGAAGGTGATTAGAAAAGAATAACTTTTTATGTTTCTAAAAGAATGTTTTTTGACTGTTCCCCCCAAAAAGAGATGCTGGTTCTGAGCTTGTGAGAATATCTGCAAAGCAAAGAGGAATTCCAAGACATATTTCCCTCCTTTGGAAGCAGCATCCTCCAAGGAAATTAAATAGCCTGGGGGATACAGATGTTCTCCTAATGAGGCAAGCTGGATGCTTCCTATCTTCCGTGGGAACCACGGCCTAACTGGGAGGTTCAATCTGAGGTTGCGGAAGGAAGACGTAGCCTGCACCTTCTAGTGACTTCGACAGCAGATCTTTGCTAATCCTACATGGGGTACGAGGGGCGAGGAGCCAAAGACGGGTAATGGAGCTACTGAAGGAGACTGGGAGTCCCTTCTCCGCTTCCACATTCTGAAAACTGGTTCTTGCCTTTCACCTCCATTCCTCAGCCTCATTAACCAGGAGCTGATGGAGAATGCAAAGGGCACCTGAACCCGATCGCAGGGTCTGCTGGAGTTAGTGGGCTACACATTGTCCCTGCAGGCCGCTGAGGATGCCACATGGAGCGGCGTCACCTCTGCTGTCTTCGCCGCAGGTGAGAGAGTTACTGCCACTTCAATACCTCTATCTCTCTGAAGCATAAAGCAGGAGCAAAAACAGCTCGTTGGTGGTTTCTGGTCATAAAGGATGAAGAACCTCATGGCCCAAATTTCCTGTTACTGGAATAAATACTCTTTTATTCTTGGAGGTGAAATTTCCTTCTCTTTCTTCAAAAATAAATGGGATGATTTAGATCTCTGTTCTGGAATTCACCTCCCATGATATATCACTTTTAAGGGAGCTATTCATACTGGGAAGTCTAGGAAAATTCCTAATATGAGTCAGTAGTGTGGAGTGTGGAGGAGGGAGGACTCTCTAAAGTCCTATTGTTAGATAGGACTATCAGTGGGAAGAGGAATCGTAAATTGCCCTGCATGACGGTGCATGAGAAGAGGCGTAAGAAAACAGCTGCAGACCCTAGCTCTGGAACACATGTCCTCCACGTGAACCAGAACATCCAGACCCTTTGTGTCTTGTGTCTATGACAGGTACTCAGCTTGGTGTCCTGGCTGGCCACACAACAAGGAGAGGAGATATGCCTACCTGTGTGCACGAGAGTACAGATGCGTTCACTTTCCTCCCTGCCCCGCACACTGTTGAGGCTGATTTCATATTCGGTAGCTGGGTGTAGCCTGGTAATGGTGAATTCTGTCACAGTGTTGGGCACCACTGAGCTGTCCAGCCTTCCCACTAAAGAAGAACAGAGTCCACTGTTAAAGCTCACAGCTCTCCCACCATTGCAGCCCACGGTACAGTCTACATAGAGGCATTTGTCATGAAGTACGGATCGGTATTGAATCCAAAACTCAGCAAGAAGGAGATAAACAGTTCATGGGCTTGGAATGGTGAAATTTGAAGATACCCTGTATGTTTGTCCCAGCCCTTTGTTTTTTGGGCTTTTGGAGTACAGAAAAGAACTACTAATTGGGTGGTTTTCTAAAAAGCTGATATTCTCTGAGACAATTACATTCAGGCGACATTGAGAGCACAGCCACGAAAAGGAGACTGCAGCCTGGAAAGCTGTCCTACCCCTCACTGGAGGCGATTGTGTCCTACACATTGCTAGCAATGCCACACGCACCAGCAAGAACTGGCAGAATGTAGGCAAGGTCTGGGCCAACTTCCTCTGATTCATAACTTGGCCGGAGTGGCAGAAATAGGACCGTATCACTATGGTCCCCTACTAGACTCCATCTGGTTATGCTGGGTCTTTAGCCATCCTCTGGGTTTGAGTCTTGGACTTTCTCAGGAAAGTGTGTAGGTCCCTGGCTCTTGACAGACTTTTAGGTTATTTGCTTCTCATTTGATGTCCTAAGTACTGGTGATCAATTTCCTCCACTAATAAAGGACCTCCTTTCTGGGTAAATGCAATTAGCATATTTTGAGAGATGTTTGAAAGTGTGGGGTGTCTTGTGTGTCTTGGCTGCCCTTCAATGACATACTCATTTTGAGAGAGCATTCCACACACACAGGAAGAAAAAAAGCTATATAAGCCTATTGTCCTGTAGCCAGTGCTAATTTTCCCACTATAATCTCTGCTCACGCCGACTCCCATTCATGTCTGAGAAATCAAATCATTTTATTACCTTGGGTGGGCCGATACGATACTCGATAGTAATCAAAAGATGCCACGGGAGGGCTCCAGGAAACTGTCACCGAGTCCTTGGTCACATTGCTTATTGTGATGTCTTTGGGGGGATCGATTCCTAGAGAGATCCAGGTCATTATAGAAAAAAAAAACCAGAAAATACAGTGTATAAAAGGAGCTTATACTCTAGTTTTATGTTGATCAAAGGCCAAAGGTGTCCTGGAGGCAGACAAGACCCTATGACTTCATGGAGCACCGTTAAAATGATAGTTGGCCTACGCCTCCCCTGAAACACTGTGGGAATGGCCCATGCCACGTTCATGGAGAACATTTTAACAACACAGAGCCAAAATGCGAGGGCTGTGTCTGCGCAGCAAATTTTACCTATCTGAAGGGCAAGTATAAACTTTAAGTGCCATGTTTTGTTTCAAATTGGGAATAACATTGTAATTTTCTCTGGGTAAACTTCTCTTGGAAAAACCCAACTCTGCTTCTATCTTTTTTTTTTTTTTCCAGCCACCTTTGGTTCAATTTGGAAAAACTATCTGTTGACTGTAGTGGGATTTCAGAGCACAAGTCCAGAACAAATCCACTTTCCTAAATTGTATTTCATTTACGCTCTGTAATTTTTTTTGACTGTTGGAAATTGCAGGGCTGAATCAGCCAAGTGTTTAATCCACACTAGTACAGTTTGTGAGTTCTCATTGGTACATAGGAAACTGCCCAAACACATATGTTTTCACCCATAAAACCTGGGGATTTGGGATTGTGTCTTGGAATGATGAGATGGAAACGATCCAATTCATCTCAGAGCACCTGTGTGGTTTTTTTTTTCCCCAAATAAGGTGCAAACCTACCCCATTTTCTGAATGGCAGGTTACAGCATTATTGTATGGTAGTTCCGTGTGATTATAACGTATCATTTGCACTAGCAACCTTGTTGGGAAGTCAAGTGATGTCTCTCCAGGATAGGAGCAGATGCTCCTTCATTGCAGAAGAGAAATTTCTTTTGGAGGTTGGCTTTCTCCTAGGTCTGTAGGTCTTAGGACCAACGCTTTCAAGTCTTAACCTCCTCAAGACATTGACTATGTTCTCTTTTCCAAACTGGAGTTTCCCTTATTCAGCACTGGAGAAATTAGCTGTTTTAGACCAGCTCACAGACCTCTCTGGCCATAGGGGCAGTCCCCTACTGCTTGTGTATTTTTGTTTACATTTCACTGACTCGTCAAAGGCTGTTGTGAAACCTTCTTCACTAGTTGCTGTCAAGACTTCAAGCCTCACCTGTGGTGATGGAGCCTACGATGGGCTCAGAAGTCACTGTGCCATGGACAGCCACTAGGTTTACAATGTATTCAGTGGCTGGCTGCAGATCCATCAGGACAGCATGCCTCTTGGTGGCATCCAAGGAAACCTCCATCATTTCTTCCTCTTCATCCCGGGGACTATAGTTCAGAATGAGTCTGTCTGCTGGAGGAGAAGGGTCACTCCAAGTGATGTTGACACTAGAGGAGGTCACATGAGAGAAGTGCAAGTGGGAGATAGGGCGGAAGCCTGCAAAATAGAGCAGATGAGTTCTGAAACACAGGTAACATGGCAGGTCATTGGGCTAGAAGAGGCATTGACTGAAGGGATCTACGCTCCTTGCTAATATGGGCTACATCTTCACCCATTGGCACAGAGATTTCATCCTCCCCCACTCCAGTTTAGTTCAGTCTACCTATCCCAAGCGGTCTACTAAAAAGTGAATTCTGAATAAAAAGAGAAATACTTCTGGGAAATATTCATAATCCAGGATTTAAAACCTCTGTTCTGGAAGGGATTTAACATGCAGATCCCATGGGTCTTCAGAATGCCCACTGAGTTAGTGTAGGTGGGGAAGGATGGATAGAATTCACTTCTGTGTCCGGGCAATAGAAAACCAGACACAATTTTTCAGGTATGTAGCATTCTTGGTCACCTTCCTCCTTTACTTCCAACTATTCCTTCTTGATGTACATATTGGTTTTCCCTCTACCCATTCTTTTTCTACCCATCCTTTTTTTCTCTTTTCCATGCAGGAAACGGGGCTTTGGGAGAGTGGGTTGTCTGGATGACTTTTTCACGTGTGAATGTCCACTGATCCCCGAATCTGCCTGGGGTTTCTGCCAGCCTCTTACCTGTGAAGGCATCCACAGTGGACTCCAAGCTCTGCTGCCGGCCCCTCTCAGCAGTGATTGAGATGATGTACTCTGCCCCAGGCTCTAGGTCTGTCAGTGTATATGAGGTCCTGTCCTTGGGCACAGTGACTTCTGAGGTAATCCCAGAGGATGGGGTAAAGGTAATTCGGTAGTGGTCAATGGGGCCACTGGCCTTGGTCCAAATGAGGGAGATGGAGGTCTCCGAGGAAGCTGTCACCATGAGGTCTCTTGGACTGTCAAGTTCTGTGGATTAACATAAGTGACTTATTTTACTCGGGTTTCTCACCATGCCTGGTGTTTATTGGACCACCCCAGTGCTTGACAAAAAAAAAAAAAAAGACAATCTACAGAAAGACTTTATTAGCTCCGACACTGCTGGAATACATCTACTTCTGGGGCATAGCTGGCCATGGGTTTTTAAGCTCTCCATATTCACTCTCACTCAGCCTTTTTCAGTAAGTCAAATGGGACAAAACTTGAGCCTCCACCAATTAGGAATATGCCATTCCTGGCAGAAGAATTTTCTCTTGGCTTCCTTCCCTTCTTGTCTTTAAGATCATTTTGACTTGGCGTAACCATGATGTACAGGGAACTTGATCTGAAGACTCCTGGAAACCCTTGTCCATCTGATTCTACAGCAGGGTTTTCACCACTGGACTGGGCCTTGATGGAAGAGACAGAGTTTGGTCTACAATTCCCCGTTTAGCCGTATCACGTGACTTTTATTTAAGCCACTGGGATGATTTTGACATTTATCTAGGATTTGGAAGCGAAAGAATTGAATCCAGAGCAGTAAAGGGCTTGGTTGACTTTTCTACTGCTCTTGGATTTAATAGGTTGTTTCTAAGTCTAGAACGTCACTCCACAGACCTTCTTATAGGCTCCTGTGGTACAAGCCAAGGACATTTACCCTGTTTTGTCTGCTATGGCGTGGTCTAGATAAAAACATAGCACGCTGTAGTACCAACCTACTTGAGAATCTTCTACTTCTGCTCTGCACAGCCCTTAGATCTGGAGGACTAAACGCAGATCTATGGGGAGAAGGGTGGGACTTCATACTACATGTCGGATGTCAGAAGTTAGGAATAGGATAGATGGCAATAGTCTGATAGTTGTCACCAGAGGCCTGCTCTACAGGGAGCATTGCCTCCTGGCACAAAAATCCCCATGGCTCTTCAGCATACAGGCTAAGTTAGTCTCTATCCCCACTCGTCTACTCACCAGTCCTGGCATTCATGGTGGCTGGCACACTTTGTTGTGAGTTCATGACGGCAGATATTCCAACTCCATACTCAGTGCCAGGCACCAGATCTATCAGAGGATGCGGAAACAAATATTATTCTGGGTGTGTGTCAGGGGTGGGGAAGGCTGAAAAGAGGGAAAAAAAATGCTATCAGATTCCTGTTCAGCTCCTATGATTATTCTTCTCTGGCTTTGCTCTTAATTCTACTCATTAGGAAATCCCAATTTCACTACTACTGTAGAAATTCTATCAAGTTAATTGGATGAACTGGTCCGTTCCTAGGTTGCTTCTCACTTCTGGTCTTGTAAAGGCAATTGGCTGCCTTTGTCAGTGACCTTCGAGTGTGGCACCTGTGTGCCTGGAGTCGCAGGTTAGCTAGAAAGAGTGCCAGGGTTTACTGCTTAAACTACAAATTGGAAGAGTGTGTAATTGAGAGGGATGATGTGAATGTGGGCCTTTAAAACATCTCTTGAACATTGTGTATGAGCACCATGTGCACCTTTTATTAATAGGAGCCAAGGACATATGGGGACTCCTTGGTCCCAACTGGAGAGCAATGTGGCTGGGCTTTTTCCTTTGCACAGAGAACTGTCAGGCCTCTATGTGATGGCAATGCCTCCCACCAAGCTCAACAATTCAAGCCTAGGGTATTTAAGGATGTGGCTCCCTTCCTAGAGTGACTTTCGGTGGATTCTGAGAGAATGTCAAAACTGTCCAAGTAAAGGGCACAAGCTACTTTAAAAAACTCCTTAGAAGTTCATTATGAAGAATCACTAACAGGCTCCCAGAATACCTGGAATTCTTTGGAGACTCTCCCTGCTCTTCCACATTATTTTCAGACCAGTTGGTTTGATGGGTTATGAGTTTCCTATTGATGTTGTGACCAGTTAACACAATGTTGTGGGTTACAACCACTTAAATGCATGATCTCACAATCCAGGATATCTGCAGTCTAAAATGGTTCAGCAGGGCTGCACCTTCTCTGGGGAATACTAGAGGTAAACCCTTTCCTTGCCTTTTTCTGCTTCTAGAGGATGCCTGAACTCCTTGGCTGATGGTCCTTTAATCCATCTTCAAAGCCAGCAGCTTAGTGTTATTAAATCTGTTCTTCTCTCTGATCTTGGCTTCCACTGCCGCATCTAATCTGACCTCCTCACATCTGTCTTATATCTCTGGTGATTGCACTGGGCCCACCTGGATAGCACAGGATGACTTCCCAACTCAAGATCTTTAATTTAAGCACATCTGCAAAGTCTCTCTTGCCATGTAAGGTGACACAAGCGATTGAAATTAGAATGTGGACATCTTTGGGGACCATTATTCCATCTGCCACAATTGGAATCAAATTTGTCCTCCTTTTTAAAAACTAGGAGTGAAAAAAAAATCCTAATTATCACCGGTGGGAGCCCCCACTGTTCAGGCTGAGTCCTTCTGATAAGCTTTAGTAGGGTCTTGTATGCGTTACCTTGGAATGACAGGTTCAATTCCAGAATGTGTGTGTGTGTGTGTGTGTGTTTGTGTGTGTAAGAAAGAGAGAGAGAGAGAGAGAGAGAGAGAGAGAGAGAGAGAGAGAGAGAGAGAGAACAGAAGGAGCAGAAGCAGAGAGGAGAAAGAGTAGTTCCTGGCCCATAAATGTAGTATTCAATATTAGTATTACCTAGCTTTAAGTACTGTTTCAGAATTGGTCCTGGGCATGCCTTTTGTGTTGGTTTCCTGAGGCTTACACCTGGCTGTGATGGAAGCCAGAGGGCCCGGCTGTCAGCTGAGAGGCTCACTCTGGCTGGGCTGAGTGTTTGTCTCTAGATTGAGTGGGTGATTGCAACACCCCCAGATCTGTTTAAAGCGCATATTTATCTCTGTCAGTATGTTCCACGAGCCCCAGGTACATCCTTGGTGGGAGAAATTAGATTACCTTTGGGACATAAACTACTTTTCTCAGGGAGCTGATTGAGACCTTCAATTGCCTGTAATGAAGTAGAAATTCTCCAACGTAGATGAAGGGTGACAGATCAAGAGAGTAAGACAGAAATTGTATGTTGCCAAACGGCACTCACATGTTCACGTTTTCATCTGGGTTTCTTATTTATGAAGCTTAAATGAAATGTTCAATAATTTACAACAGAATCATCTTCTCCCAGAAAACAGCAGAGCAGAATTTAAAGCACTTTTTCCCCAGGTTTCCTGTCTAGGGGCTGGGGAAGAGGACTCGCTTATGGGGTTGTGCCTGCTGATTTTCTTTGATTTTTCAGAAGCTTTCTTCCTGTGCTACAAGTGAATTGTTGCTCTCTGCCAGCAGGTAAAATGCGGTTCTGCTGGAAAAGAAAATGCGGACTCGCGACACATCCGTGCACTTCGCTCCAGCACTCTGCGCTGCGCGCTCCTAGGGACTTCTCACGTGCAAAGTCCCCGCTGCTCTCTGTCAATGTTCCTTTTACCTTTCCACCCAACTCCTACGAGGGGCAGCATATGAATAGCTCTGTTCTCTTTCTTAACAAAGGCTCAGAAAATTCGTCCCAGAGGCACCACCATTCTCCATTCCTTACAGAACTTCCTTCATTAGGTCAGAGGCTGATACTCCTCTCAACTCTATCGCCATACTCGCATTCTTCTCTGAGCCCTTTTATTGCCATCTTTGCCAGCAGAAACAGTAAGTAAGACACTTGAGGTCTACAGGCTTGGTTGGGTTCAGGTGGACATGCAGAAATAATGACCCTTTCTGTCTCTAAATCTCTGGGCCTATTGCCTAAAAGGTCTGTGGACCTCAAGTTCACCAAGCTGGTGATAGGGACTTTGTTGGTCCCTGTGCAGTGGCCACCTGCCTTCACGGAGAGGGACAAACTGAGGGCCTTGTTTCCCAGGGGCTTAGTCTACCTCAGTTCTGATGGAAATAATGTTTTATATGGTTACCATTAGTTATTACATTAGTCTCTTCAGTAGAGAATTAGGTCTTTGGGCCTAAGGATTTAAATTTTTTTTTTTCAGTGTATGGTACAGTGAGAACATATTTGAAGCACAGAAGCAGCACGGGGCAGTGGTTGTGGTGGAATATGTTGAAGACTTCCACGGGAGGTGTTGTGGACAGGATTTTGAGGTATAGATGTATGAGTATTTTATCGTGGGTGAGACACACCCACAGTGGGGGAGAACAACGTATAGAAATAACACGAGGGAATGGCACATGCCCAAGTAGATCCGAGAGAACTGTTTATGAAAAGTAAGACCTAAAACAAAGCCCAGCTACGGAGATATTTCCCAAGGGTAGGGAGTGGAGACTAAAGATTTCACCAGTGAAGACCTATCTGGGGACAGACGTTCTTCTGAGAGCCCCTGAAGTGACACCATCTAGGACACTGTCTACGTTATGGCTAACTGGAAAGGTAAGTTTCCAGGCTTCTTATCGTCATCTTACCTCCCAAGAGAGTACTTTTTTGTGTCCTCTGACTGAGTTAGGACTTTGAGAACATCTCTGTGCTTTTTGGGGTGACCAAGTGCCAAGAGAAGCAGTGTACTTTATTCTGACTTTAAACCCATATTTAAAAATACATGACTAAGGGGTGTTCTCAGGTAGTTAGGAACTTTGTTGTTGCTAGCAGAATTAATGGGGAATAGCATTCATCATGCCCTGTCCTCCAGCGACATCCCACTTCTGGGCATCTAACTAGAAACAAGCATTCCCTGCTTTAAAAAGTCAAAGCAGAGGCTGAAACATTCCCATTCTGAAAGTAGGCTCCCATTTTCGCCAGGCTTTTATGCAAATGAAGAGTAGAGCTCTTTAGTCCTGATGCTGTGAGGGGGCGTGAGGATGCTTCTGCCCTTTCCCTTTCCTTCTGCTTGGCATTCCTCAGCCCACTGCTCACATTAGCGCCCCCTGAGGGGCATATCATGCTTTCAGGGAGTCTTACCAAAGTGACCACTTGGGGTCACTGTGACTTCACCCAGAGGAGGCCAAGCTTAGTCTGGCGCAGGCCCCCAGGCCCAGTGCTTGAACCCTTTTCTTCAGAAGGGCCCACAGGGTACTGAGGGACTGAACTGGGTTTGGGTTCATGACCGAGCCTGTCAGGTGAGTGCCAATGGAGGTGCGGGGGGGTAGATCTCAAGTGATGTGGTCACCAGTGATTTGCCAGATTCTGTTGTTTTGGAGTCTGGAATTTCTTGGTGGAAAATCCTTCTGTAGACAAGTTCATCTTCTGCCTATACACCTTGAGAGGTCGCCTTTTCATCAGCAGACCACATTTGGCCTGAGGGAAGAAATGTGGGGTTTGGTAGAGCCCACCTTTTGAGTCCTCCAACAGCCAGAGGTTTTAGAGATGGCTAATCACTTAACTTCACTGGGATATACTTGTGAAGACCAGCTCTGTTTGTGTGTGGCTTACATGTATGAGAGTACATATGGTGTATATGTGTATTTATGCACATGCGAGAGTATGGGAGTGTGTCATATGTGTGCATACCCATGTGGTATGTATATATGTGTCCACATGTTGGTGTGAAACTGTGGTTGTGTAAACGTGCACGTGTATGTATATGGGAGCATATGGCAATATGATTGTACATGTGCCTGTGTGTGAGTGTGTCATGAGTGGCTGGTTGTAAGTCTGTTTTCTAGCAATCCTATGCTGCATCCTGATGTCTACAGGATTCTCTGAGCCTTGAGTTTCCTAAGCCTTGGTAATTGGTGGCCTTGCTGACTAGCAGCTCTCTACTGCTGATAGAGGCAGACGCAGCTATCTGGGAAGCACCTCGAGAGGCACCATATAGGTCAGCCATTAATATTTTTGCCATGTTTTCTGGTCATGGATTCCTCAAGGGAAGCCCTCTGTCTAAGAGGGAGGGCTGGGAAAGCACACGGAGCTGCTGGTATAACCTTCTGCTCTCTTGGTAAAACTCTGTGGCCACATATTCAATTCTGATGACAAATCAGAGGAGTTCCCTCAGATACAGTACCCGGAATAATGTTTACAATTTGCTGTAGCACCACACATAGAGGCTGGTTATTGTGGGGGAGGTACTAGGAGATTGAACACACTAAGATACATTTTGGATAAAGTCTTACTGAATTGTCCAGACTGGCCTCAAACATGTGCTCCTCCTGGTTCGGCTTCCTGAATTGCAGGGAGCACAGGTGTGCACCTCCGTTCAGGGTAGGAGACAATTTTTGACTACCTTCCAGTCAGTAACCCCGAATTTCCTTCCTTTTCTCCCTGCCTTCCCTATTCCACCATGAGTTTTCTTTGTGGCTTATTGCTTTTCCTTGCTACCCAGAGAGCACGTGGTGCTGCTAATCTGTGTCATATAGTGGTGCCTTGATGAGTCTGTAAGGTATGTGTACCATAACCTCAGAAGCCTAGTGGGACCTGAGTTTATGGTACACAGGCCAAGCAGACATTAGCTGGGCTAAGAGGCTGAGTCTAAAAAAGACTTATCACTAAGGACACAGAAGCCACCAGAGCAGGAAAAAAAAATCATTGCAGGCACTGAGTATTTTTCAGAAGCAAATTCTACTCTAGAGGGAATTCTCTGAGCACTGCCTGCAGAGAATAGTGGGAGAAATATTTGTTAGATACCAGCCCAGTCTCCGTACTGCAAGAGGTAGGTGGAAAGAAGTGAGCTCCTGTGAACTCTCCAAATAACTCAGAACTCCCCAGGTCAGGAAGGGCCTGGTTTCCTAAAGAAAGGGTCAGTGGTGTCCTCAGAGACAAGAGTTTCTACAAAGAATAGTAAATACAGGTATTGTTAGTCTTTAAGGGTAGGTATTAACTGTGAGAGTCAAGGGAGCCTGGAATATGGGTCAGAGAAAGACCAGTTGCCATGGTTCCAAGTCTGAGCTACGTGGAGGTGAATAGCAATTAAACAATCCAATGACCGTGGAGTGCTTTGTGTGCGCGAGGTTCCAGGCACAGCGCTCATACAACAAGATGAATGTAATTTCACTTCATCCCTATGGGTCCTTTCAGAACAGGGGACCGAAACACAGGAATTCAGAGGATTTGCCCAAGGATGACCATCCACAAAGCTGTATGCCTCGAACCTGAGTGAGGGAATGTCAGAAACTGTGCGTGCTAAGTAAGTGGTTCTTGCCCATGAATTACCCAGGATTCTGAAATGCAGGCTGTGACTCAGCATAACTGGGAAAAAGGACACTAATGTCTTCCTGGTGACATCTATGCTGCTGTCTCCCACCACACCCTTTGGGAAGCAGGCTTCTGCAGTGAGATGTCATGGTGACTGTAGGTGTCCCTCCCAAGCCACCTATCGGCTCACAGAGCTCTGGGTCCATTGGCCTCAACATCACCAATGCTACTTCCTGGGCAGCAGAGAGCTGGTGTTAACTTCATTTTCTTGAACTCATTAACTACCTCACTGAAGCCTCATGAGAACACTATGAGGTGAGTGGCGTCATTCCCCACCCCCACTTCACTGATGACAAAACAGGGGTTTAGGAAGATGGTCAGTTGTCCAGGTCACACTGGAAGTAGTGACCCTGGGTGCAAGATTAAACACTGGCCCTGAACACATCGCACACTGCAAAGCTTTCAAAAGTGTCAGGGGCTACTGAGGTCTCTTCTAGGTCTTGAAAGAAGAAACATTCCTTATTCCGGTCCAAGCGGGAGGAAAAGAGAAGACATAGGTCGTTAGAGCTCGGGTCTAAAAACTTCTCCCTTTTACCTCTTCTCTCTTTCCTGGCTCTTTCTTTTCTTTCTCCGGCTACTATGACAAGAGAGGGAACAGTACTTGTGACTGGCGTTTCAGCAAAAACACATGTATTGCAATGATTTTGCCTGTGCCTATAATCCCCTCTTAGATTATGTAAAGCTATTTGCCCTTATAAGTCTTCCCAGTAGTAGTGAGCTCTCTGGGATAATTATGGGATATGCAGCGATTTTATACCTACACACATATATATTTTTTCATGAGCCAAACTAACAAAAATATCCACCTATCTAAACTCACTACTGGGCAATAATTTTCACATCTCTTATAAATTCATAGCACTCACATTTGGGCTGTTCCTTACCTTTTGTGTTTTTAGTAGAAGTGCTCACGGAAGGGAATCCTTTGAACTGGCCTAAGTTCTAAGCAGCTTTGGGTCACAGGTGTGCCCCTCGTTAGCTTTGTGACTCTCAGCACAAGTTTCCATACTTCCTGAACCTCACTTTGCTCAACCATAAAATCGGAATGCTAACAATATCTACCCTCTGAGTGTTTTGGAAAGATTAAGTTAACTATAGCTATGTGGTGCCTGGAATAGGGTAGAAAATTAGTGAATGTAGAAGATTAATTTTTTTTTTCTTCCTGGTAGTGAGAAATGGTAACGGGGATGCAACTTGGTTCTTTATGTGTCTCATGATATTGTAGTGTAGACTCTTCCCAAACAACTAGACATCAGTTTTGTAAAACAGTTAATTGCCAAATCAGCCCGCGGCAGTCAGCAGGGATGGGATCTGCTTCCTCTTGTATCATTCAGTTTTATTTTTTGTTTGGTTTAATTTTTTCGTGAATGTCTCCAGCTCTGTAAGCCCTTTGCAGCAGCTGGTCTGTCCTTTCTGTGTCTAATTCACTCCTGTTAAGCTGCTTGGTCAGCTTATTTCCCCGTTTCCTTGCTGTGTTTTCAGGAGTGCTTGTATCTGGAAAAAGTATTTTTTATATTTACTTTAACTGGCTTCATTTGGCAAGGAGGTCTGGGATTTCAGTTCAGAAAAAGAAAGCTTTGATTATATTGCCCTTGTTTTCTGTACGCACCCTGCCGAGCATCGTCCGTCTAGTGAGATGGCAAATGGTTTTGCAAGAAGCCGAGACACAAGTAAAACAGAGTTGGCAAGTGTGTGGGCAGTGCTGGCCCTCACTGCTTTCCACAGTATCTCCATCTGAGAACGGCGCCCTGCAAAGTCAGCTATGTTTGGATGAGGGCAGGCAGGTAGGGTATCTTCAATTGGTATATTGGAGGGCCCCAAAGGATCTGAGTGGGTCCCACACCTCCAGGGACAGTGACTGCTTCCTAGCCAGATGTGTGATGACCTATGGCACTGCTTTGGTCTATACTACCATCCTCTCTTTTTGACCCTGCAACAGCCTCCCGGCAGTCTCTTTGCCTTTGCCCTTGGCCTTCTGTCTATTATTTTCACCTGCTTACTCCATCACCTGGCTTCCTGTTGCTTTTTAGAATAACCCCACACTTTTAATAGGGCATATAAGATATTACCAGACTCTCATTTGATCATTCATACTTACAGTCCATGTCTCAGTCATAGTAAACTTTCATGCACTCTTTCATTCAAAAAATACGGATCTGAGATCCATTAATGTGTACTAGACACTGTGTTAGACCCTGGGGATTTTACAATAAATCAAAAAGTGGTCCAGCCTTCACAGACCTCTAGGTTGGAGGTGGAAATCTATTATCAAATAATCATGCTCTCATGGGGCAGGGATGAGAGGTGATGAGAGAAGAGGTCACTTCTGAGATGAGGCTGTAGGGGGACAGGATGTTCTGTCCTCAATAGGGGATCAGATGGGTTGCCTCTGAGGTCACATGCCAAGAGGGAGCTGAGAGGAAAGCTAGACAGCTAAGGGAAGATAATAGCCCTGTGGCAGGAGGAAAAGTGGGTGGGAGGAGCTGAGAAAACAGACCCCAAGGCGGGAGTGCAGAGAACACCAGGGGATCAGGAGGAGGTGGGACTGGAAAAGGCAGCGGAACCGGACAGCACCCAAGGAGCTATGCAAGAGGATTCATTTTGTCCTAACAGCAGTGAGAAATCCCTGGAATGCATGTGTGATGTGATGGTAGTTTAAAAAATACACCTCGATGAAGGTGAAGGATGCACTAGATGGACCTGAAGAAAATGTGGGGAAATTGTTGAGGTGGTTAAGGGATGAGGTGTGAGCGGCTTAGACCAGGTGATGGTGGCACAACAGAAGAGTAACACACTTGATATCTAAGGAACAGATGAAGTCAATAAGATTTGCTGATGGGTTGAATTTGGGGTGAATGAGATCTTACCTGTGAGAGTGGCCCTGGTGGTGGGACCGATGCCTTTGGGGACCAGCATCTCATGGTATTGCTCACCCGCCAGTGTGCTGTATACAACCTTGTACTCCTGAACCTCAGCCTCGCTGTTGTCCCATTCGAGGTCAAGGCTGGTTGCTGTACGGGAACCAACTCTCAAATTCTTGGGAGCATCGATTTCTAAAAACAGACATCACAAACAGCACACAAGATAATGTAGATTTATTTGTGCTGTGACTTGAATTTTAAACACCTTGGGGTGAAAGTGCACACCTCTGACCCTTAATTTTTTGGGCTGCCATGACAAACTCATTGGGCAGGGCAGAGGGTCTCACTTGCAAATTTGGTTCATTCACCTTATGCTTCCCCAATGGCCATTCAAGAGTTCAAGTGGCATGCCAGAAACTTGAAGATGAACCTCTTAATATCATAAGCTTAAAGCAAAACAATTCCCAACTAATTTAAATAGAAGAAAGCAATGTCAAATCTGATCATTAAGCAGAAAGATGGTTGATTCGCAATGTCTTCTCCGGGATTTACCTGTTCATATGCAGCTGAAAGTTTTGCAGATTGAAAAATAAAGACCTAGATAGAGAATGTATTATATCGGGAAGAACACAGGCTTAGTGGCCAGGCCTCAGTTTAATTGTCAGCTCTTACTGCTACCATAATGGGACCATGGGTATGGGCGAGTAATACTGATATTACAGGCATTGAACAGGGAGGACAGTGCCTATCCGTTGTGCAGCATAATACCTGCTATGAAAAATAGATATCCAAGCCCCAGGCTGGCGTTTGTCAGTCACCATAGCTCTCCTTGAGTTCTGCAACTTGGTGCTCGATGTTTGTTCTTGGGGTTCCAAGGATTCTAATGCAACCAAGAGACCCTCAGCACTGGGATCTCTTCCACAACTCCAGGAGGGCTGCTTCACTCCCCCAGAACTGGCCATCTCCTCAGGCTCATTTGGGGAGAGATAACGTAATTGACTTGAGTAACAAGATGCAATAAGGTGCTGTCCTGAAAAACTGCCACTGAGAAAGTCCCAAGCAGTGCTTGTCGTGGGAACTTGTATTTAACTTTGGAGTGCACCAGCTATTTGTTCTGAGAAAGCCTCCAGTGGACTGCTGCAATTTGCGGATGCAAGGAGAGTCTCCACCAATTGTTCTTGGGAAGAGGAGAATGCTAGGAATCAATCTGAACGCGGAGTCTTCCGAGTGAAAAGTGTTCTGTTTAGTGATGTAAATTGGGTGAATATTTTAGCAGATTTATATCTCTGCAGTTTATTTTTCTGAGAAATGTTTCTTCACTCTATGTACTTTTAGCAAGTCAGATACTGTGCATTCTTGGCATGTTGTTTGTGTTATTTCTCTTAGCAGTTGGATGAGATATAGGGAGAGGCAGGTGGAAAGACTTTTCAGGCAGCAGGGGCTTGAATCTGGGGCATGAAGGGAAACCAGGCAAAGGGCCTGGCTGGACCTGGTGCATGCAGTCCGAGCTGAGCTAGGGCAGGAGCAGTCAAGGTCAGGGTTAAAGATGACATTGAGATCTGTACCTAATGCTCTTCACACCTTAAAAGCCTGTATCTTGGAAACTTCTCCCTCTTATAATAATATAGATTAAAGCCACTGCCAGTGGTATTAGGAATTTTGGGTCACGGGATTCTGCCCTATTGAAGGATCTGTATTTTTTCTAAAGGGGCTAGACACTTCCAGTGTCAATAATCCTTCAGGAAGTCATTTCCAGAATAAGGGCGTGAAAGGTAGATCTCTGAGCTGGAGGAAGGTGAAATGACTTTCTCTCTCTGAGTCTTAGAGCCTGACCTCTAGGAAGGGCTGCTGACGGCATCCCTTAGGTACACTCGGAGCTGGCCTGTAACATGGTTGCAAGCCAGGAGTGAGGCAAAGTCCCTGGGACTGTGAACTCTGTCAATACCCATACATAGTCTCTAAAATGTAGACTACGTCAAGTGATTACCCTGGCTATAGGGTTCTTTTCTCCATGTTATGAACCCCGAATCAGAGCCTGCATGGCTTTGAGTGAACTAGTCCCTTCTGCTCCTTAGACATCACCTCAGAACACTTCCAGCACATTCATTGTGGTCCAGATGAACTGCTTTTTTCTCATCTCTTGAAATTTATTATATAAACCCCTATCTCTGGGCCTTTGCACTGATGGTCACATTTGCCTAACATGCTCTTCTGTCACATGACTCCCACGACTCAGGTCATTTAGGTCTTAAAGAATCACTTGCTCCTTTCAAAAATTCTAAATCCAATGGAGCCTCCCTCTAGCTCATATACATCACTCGTGATTAAAATAGTGCATATGCCTTTTCTTTTCTTTGTCCAACTTTTCCCCACTAGAATGCCACTCATGAGAACAGTATCCTGTCTCTTCTGTTTATTCTGTAGCCTCAATGCCTAGAATAGTGTCTGGATGCTAGTACAGGTTTAACAAATACAGGTTAAGTCACCGAATGAGCACAATCCATTCTCTGTTTTGTTTGCTACCTCAAATCCCCCTAGGAAAGTCTTAACAAGTAGATAACAACTATTTCAGCTGTGCTATTTTGAGGATGCTTGGGGTGAGCGAAGATGAGGAAGGGGCAGCATTAATAAGGGCACTTGGTATCGTAAGGGCCACACCCAACTGCCACAGCCTCAGCCAGAGCACGGGCTGAGGGGACAAGTGTCATCCAGTCAGAACTTTTAAGACAACTTTCTGGAAGGGCATCACTGCCAAGCAGGTGGGGCTTGAATGTTTAGCTGGCGTATTAGTTTCTCATACGTGGCACCCTATATTGAATGTCTTCACAGAAAATTATCATCAGGAAATCTGAGATCTAGGTGTTAGCAAAGGCTGCTTCCTTCACAGGGCTGTGAGGGTCTGTGAGAGTCTATGACTTGCCTTTGTCTCAGCTCCTCACTATTGATTGGATGGCTATCTTTGACATTTCTTGGTTTACATATCTGCCTTCACATGTTTTTTTTTTTTTGCATGCATATGTGTTTTTTATGTTCAAATTTCTCTTGTCTATAACGACATAGTTATAGTAGATTGGGGCCTACTCTAATGAGTTCATCTTAATTTGCTTATCTGCAAAGACTAGTCTAGTTCCAAATAAAAATTATAAGTACTGACAGTTAAAGCTTTAATACTTCTCTTTAAGAGACATAATTTAATTCATAGTGGCATTAAAGTTAGGTCTGGAGCTTTTAGGTTAAGGGCAGTGGTGGTTTAATTCTGAGCCTCGAGGATTGTATTCAAAGAGAAGACCTCCAGGGGACACGGCAGTCCCAGGAGTCCTCCACGAGGGCAGCTGTAACTCGGATCTGAGGTGGGTAGGGTTTGGAGAGTGGTCTCCAGTCTCTGTGGCTGATCCCTCTCTCATCACTGGCCCTGCTGTGCATTGTGAGGGTGCCTTCCTTTGAGAGCAGCTCTAAGAACCAGGCAAATATCCCTCTCACCATGCAGGAAGCAAATCTCTGTTTTAATTGCCTGTGCAATTAGTGCGCTCCTAGTGTTGGAGCCATCACCTGGAAAAGCACTTTGGTTAATTTGAATTTAAGCGGAGTTTTTTGCAACGACTGAGGACCCTCCTGCGAAGGCCTTTCATCATCCAACTGGCACCTGCCACCCTGGGTATTGAAAATCTGGCTGCAAAGCTGTTTGCATCTTTCCACCTCTGCACCCCTCTCCTGCTCTCCCACCCGGCAGTAGAGGGGAGTAGGTCAGATGTACAGGCTGAGGCTGCATGGAAAATGAAGCCTCATAACTACTGCCAATCCATCAAGCAACTGGAAACAAAAAGTCAGGAAGCAGCCGTGAATTGAAGCTCAGGGGTGCTCTGAGAAGGCAGAACACAATTGTCTTGATTGGAATTTTCCTGGGCCACCAGCCAATCCTGCTTCCATCTTGTGGACCTGCACGTCAAGAATTTGCCTTTCATTGCTTTGCTTGAGAGCCCTCTTCTCCTTTTTGCCTCTTCGAACTCCTTATCAGAGCAGAACACAAAGAAACCACTTTCCAAATGCAAAGTATAGTGTTGGGCAGACACCACCACCTTGATCAAGTGGTGGCGTGTGCTGGGAGAGGAGAATGACCTTGAGACTCCAGATCAAGAAGTGACATCCTTTCTCATGCTCTTTCATGAATGTTGTTGGTTAAGAAGGAAGAGAAATGGACTGAATTGGGTTCCTTTCTACAAAAAGCACCCTTAGTCTCTGAGGATCTCAGGAGGTGCTCAGTGAAAAACACCTGTGTCACATTTTGGGTGAAGGAGTGGAGTTTGTACAAGGGCTGCCGAGGAAACCCTAAAGGTTTTCTGGCTGAATCAAGCCCCGTCTTTCTGCATTTTGCCAGCACTACACTTGCTTCCTTCTAAGAGGAGCCTTATTGTGTGGAATAAGCCCCAATGTGAGAGTCCTGGCCTCTTTTTTTGCTGGAAAAGATGGTCTTCCATAATGATTTTTCTAGCAAGGCCTCAGCATAGCCCATCTGCTCCTGTCATAAGGCAGACTGTCCCCAAGGATCCGGCCTCTGCTTGTTCCTCCGTGCTCCAAGTCCTAACGTGAATAGTTCCCTGCATCTGCCCCAGGGATAGACATGCTTAGGTCCACAGTGGCTCTTCCATTTGCAAGTCTATCTTGTTGTACCACTGAGCTATCGGCCCTAATCTAGGGGGTATTTTGTTGTCCTTTTGTCTTGTTCTTTGCTTTGTTTATCAATGATTTAAAACCCAAGTGGAACAAGGGGCATTTGTTATAGAGGCTCCTTGAAGCCCCTAGACTCTGTCTTCCCTGTGACAGGATCTTAAACCACAACTCAAGTTTGGACACTTAAATTAGTGATCCTATTATGTTGTCAGAAGACATTGGTTTTTCAGATGTTACTGTGATTATCGGTTGCCTTTGATGTCTGAGACAATGTGGAGTTGATAGAGACATGTTTTAATATGTGAGCTCCCTAAGGCAGAGAAGCCAAGACAGTCTGTATTAAATAGAGATTTAGTCACTAATCTGATTGCAGGCCCAATGAGAGTTCCAGGAATCCTGTCCCCTGCATGGTGCCTGTCCTACTTGCCCACAAGCTGACCAGACGGGTGGATGCTAAGACAGTCAGGAACAAGTCACCCTGCGGTTTGGCCTTTTCTGACTCTTGGTGAAGCTCTTTGAGTCCCAAGAGCCTTGGGAAGTGGGTGGCAGAGGTCATCACGGCAAGTCAGGAGGCATTTTTAAGAGCTTTATTCAGCTTCCTTTCTGTGAGACTTAGGTCTCCAGTTTGCCTTATTGCTGGTGCTTACAAATGTAGGATGAGTCACAGATCTTAGACAGAAAGTTGGCTTGTGGTAGTACAGGTTGGGCTTTGTGCAATGTTAAGACAGTCACTGTGGTAGTTTAGTCATAATAGATCTAGAAAATTATTGCAGCAATTTTAGCAAACGTCAAAAAATGTCTTGAGGAAGATGTACCTTTCCTGAACTCCTGCAAAACTACTATTTGGGCTGGCAATATGGAGAATGTCTTCAAAACAAGCCTGTCATTTTACCACGGAGTACCCTGAGAGCCCTAGGTGGAAGAGGCTTATGTGGAGTCACAGGGCTGGCTAGCAGGACTAGTGTGAGAACCTAGTTCTCCTCGCTACAGCACACTGATTTTCCATGGCATGATGATGCTGATAGTCACAGATCTCCAAACTTCCTACATTCTCCTTGCACTGTTTGTGGTCACGTGAGTGCCCAGCACTCTGTCTCACTCTCCTCTTGCCACAGCAGCACCTGAGTGGCTCAGCGCCTCTTTCTCTTCACATTCCCCTTACCTACCATGCCCTTACCTGTTGTAAACTGGGTGGTCGTGGACTTGCTTTCGTTGGTCCCTCGGACCGCACTGACTGACACCTCATAGAGGGAGCCAGGCCGCAGGGCTTGCACCGAGTATTGGCTCAGGGGAGGCTGCAGTCGAAACGTGGTCTTCCCGCCTTCCCCGCCTACCAACCCGTATTTCAGGAGAATGAAATCAACTTTGGCTCGAGGAGGGGTCCACTCCACAAAGGCCACCGTGTCAGAGACATCTCGCACCAGGATCTGCGTGGGCCCGTCAATGACTGAACAAGAAAGATCAGATAGAACAGATAATAATCAGTTGAGAAGCCTTCCGCGTAAATTTTCTGTTTTCCTCCTTATGTTAGCGTGGTAATTCAGACAGATCGGGTATCGGCATTTATAGACAGGGAGAGTAAGGACATACGCTTTGGCACTGGGGGACCTGACACTGCAGCTCATTGACCGTGATTCCTGGTCTAAGTCCCGTTTCAGCAGGCCCTAGCATTCAGGGACTAGCATTCCCGGCGTAGGCAGAGGAAGGGCACTTACTGGTACCTCTTTCTAGAGGTAATGGCACAAAGACCTGAGGCGAGAGCCTCTGGGTGTGGCTGGTTCCCAGCTCTCACCTTCCTTGAATTCTGAGGAAAGAACTACAAAATGACCACCCTGTCTACCCATGTGAGAGGTTGATTTGTCACCAAAGGGGCCATGGTGAGTACTCAAAAGTGTCCCTGTTCAGCCATACTGACAACCTGGCCAACCAGCCGCTGACTCTACCCAACCAGCAACAGACTTTTGCATTTGTGAACCTGAAATTGCCTTTAGAGGAAATGTGCTCCTCCTGTTAAAAAGAACCCCAAATCTGGAGCAGCCTCCATTTTTTTTCTTCTTCTGCTGGTGGTTGCAAATTTCTGAGCCAGAAAGGCTGATATAGGCCTCAGTTTTCCAACACACGTCCCTTACAGGTCCTGGCCCCTGGCTGTGAAGCCGAGGTGGGTGCCTGAAAAAGCTGGCTGGTCTGCAGGACACCACCCATGTCTGCAGCTCTCACTCAAGATCCTCTTGTATTGTGTTAAACTGGGTGGTGGACGTGAGGGAATAGGAGAGGGGAACACAAAAAGTATGCACTTAGAAAGAAAAGCAGAAAAAGGTGTTCTCAACTCCTCTTGCTGTGCCTGTAGGAGTCATATGCCCTTCTTTAAGAATTACTCATTTCCGGATAAAATAGTAGGCCCAGCCTCTACATTTGCATCATTTTCTATATGACTACAGGTCATTGACCGGAATTGCTTACTGTTAATATTGTTTAAGGACTAGAAATTGCTACTAGGCTCTAGTTCTCTAATCAGCTCATGTTGAACCATTTGGAGCCCAGCCTGCCTGGTGTATTCATACAACTTAGTGACTTAGCAAGAACCCGTTTCAAACAAAGCAAAGCAAAACAAAGCCAAAACAAAACAAAACAAAAAGCTAGGGATGTAACTCAATGTGAATGCTTTTGGCTTGATCCTCAGTACCACGCACACAAAGGACACATTTATAGGGTGGAGGGGAGGAAAAGAGAAGGAAGAAGGAGACAGAGGGAAGAATAGGAGAGGGGACGAGAGGAGAGAAGATAATTGAAGAGGATAAGGAGAAGGGAGCAGACACACAAGACAGAAACAAATGTGTGTAACCGTGTTGATCTTCTAGAAAGGTATAAAGAATCCGCAATTCCTGACATTTCATTGTATGGCTCAAGTTTTATTTACTTATATTTTTGTGAGACACAGATGCATTTCTGGCTCAAGGTTTTTACTCTTTTGCTTCAGCTAGTTTAAGTAAGTTTCCTTTCCTTGCTACAGTCTTGGCCAAGACTTGCTTTTAGTCAGTCAACCCTGTACCAGCTTTTTCTCTGTTTCCAGGCTGATTGTGAGCCCCTCAACTTTCAAAGGAGAGTCTTCTGTCGGCAGCCCAACCTCAACCTGGGCTAGCCCATTACTTTTTTTTAAAATTAAGCAATTTAGGATTTTTGATAGCATCAACCAAAATGAGAATGACCAGACACTTTAGTTGCCATCTCGTTTGGAGTTAAAATAAAATCCTGTTCTTCATTGTTGAAGTAGTCATGTGATTTATCAGAAAACAGCCAGACAGCTTCTTTTCAGCAAGCTACATCAGTGGTTTTAAGTAACTTGGGCTTTTTAAATTTCATTTATGTGAATTATGAAATGGGGAATGGCTTCCTGTTTGTGGTCTTGGCATAATGCCTGAAACACAGTAGACATTCAGACAATGAGCGTGGAGTAAGTGGACAGAATGAGGGAGCTCTTAGTCCAGGAGGAGAAAGGAGCAGCAGTTCAGCGAGCTGGAGCTTCTCGAAAAAATAGAAGGCATCAGGAAAACTAAAATGACCATGTAAGGCCTTTGCCCTTCAAGTCTTTAGATTAATAAAAAGGAAAAAAGACAAAACCAAACACCCTAATCATAATGGATTGACCACATTAGAATGTGATTATGTAGCACAGAGGGCTCCAACTGCAGGAAGTCTCATGTTTGCATTCATAAATTGGCCTGTCTGGAAGAAGCCAGTCTATGTGCAGATGAGGACTCAGATTCACAGGAGGGGGTTAGTATAGGTCAGACCTTAGCGGAAGGAAATAATTAAACAATCGTTTCCTAAAAACAACAGACAGAACTACGACTCCACCATCTTTCTGTCCCTTGCCCCCACCCTCTTGGATTTTCCCCTTTGGTTGATTACTGGGTAGTAATGGCCTTTTTTCCAAACAGAGAAGGGTCAGCTTGCTTTCAACTTAGGCCCTAATTTCTAAACAAACCTAAGTTGTACTCTAAGAGTAAATTAGAATACATGCGTTACTTTCCCCCACTTTTTCATGGGTATTGTACATAACATCAAAATACTAAGACTTTTATTTTCGTACTGGAAAATAATCTGCCTAACTTCATCATGAATTTCTAGATCTGAGACCATTAATTTTAATCTTAAGGGACTTTCACACACACAAAAAAATACTACAAGTTTTGTAAAAATGTGATTCAACATGGGTTGGACTCCATTCCCTAAGTCTTCTTCATACTTTGGAGAAAAAAAAAAAGTATTCAACCGTCATTTTCTTTCTCCCTTTGTGAGGTGTCTTCTCCTTAGTTCCCCCCCCCCCCCACCTTCTAATGCTTTCTCAATCTCAAATCACAAGAATGACTTGAGGACCCAGGAACATTTCAGAACAGAAATACAAAATCTATGCTTGCTATCAAACATGAGTTCTTCAGGTTCCAGAATAATCTCGGGAAATTGAGCTGTGCTCTTGGTGAAGATTCCTGAGAAACATACTAAGTTTTATGGCCATGGCGTTTCTTCTAAAGCATATTTGGATTAGAACAGTAATTTTAAAGCCTTTTTTGAGTGATTATTTCTTTCCTTACAGAACAAAATCTTAGACACCTGTACAAAATACAAAACACATCAGAGTAAGCTACCCTGGTTCATGCATGGCAGAGTAATAATTAATTGGAGGTGTGGCTCTGCCCTGAATCCTGGCCTATACCCAGGACAATGGGAGGAACATGAAGCTATCAGAAGCTCGTGACATAATGGCTTCAAACCAGGGTTCTGTAGCCCTCATCACATGATGCTGTCTAGTTTGGGTCTCAGTAGCAAAGGATGAATCACTAGCCCATAGAAATGGTCTCACGACATAATGTTACAGTTCGCTTTTCTGTCCAGGTAAGCCTTTTGTCCTGCATTTAAGACTTGATGTCTAGGATATCAGTTTCTGTTTGTAAAAAATAAAGCTGTACCAAAAGAGCTGCTTGTTCTCTGAGTGTCAGCTCTCCTATCCAGGAGATGAGAACCAAAAACAATACCACGTGCTAATTCTAACATTTGAGAAGTTCTTGGTGAGGACACACACATATGCGCGGCAGCTGCTCATTTGCAACATGGATGCCGAGCATCTTTTGTTAGCTAAGGGAATAATAAGGAAAAATATGACACAATGAATCAATTCTGAAACTACAGTGATCTTGAATGAAATAAAAAATGAAAGAGTAATATAAAGAGTGATGGTAAGAAACAGGGAAATAGATTTTATGGCGAGGAGTAAGGGATATGGGAAAAGGACATAAAGGAGAAGGCGAAAGGGAAGTAAAATGATTAAGATATATATATATATATATATATATATATATATATATATATATATGCAATGTTTAATGGAATTATTATGTACTGTAAATATATATTAATAAAGAATAATTTTAGGAAAAGTAAGATAAAATGTTTTTATCCTAAAAAAATTAGGAAAATGGAAGGATAGTCAAACTTTTGTTTTGGGCTTAAGATATTTGAATATCACCTTGAACCGTGACCCAACTCCACTTACTGGTTTTAAATGGTTTGCTTCCTATTGTTTTTGTTTCTAACCCTTGTGTTCTCAGTAGATAAGTATATACCATGTTAGCAGCATAATATTAATCACTTTGAGCCCTTCATCTAACAGTAAGTCAGGTCAATTCAAGAAAGGAGGTGTTATTGGTCCTCACTGCGAATGAGATTGAGGCTTAGGAAGGTTCAACTGACTTTCTTCTAGCCTTATATTAGGTAAGAGAGAGTCAGTTCTAACTGGTTCCAAAGCTGGTGAAACTAGGAGGTTGATGAATAAAATCTCTTAGTGAATAATATCAGGAAAGAAAAATAAACAAAAACCAACCAACCAAACAAACAAAACGTACACTGGTATTGCAGAGGTTTTCCCTCACAGAATACCTTCCAAGGGCTCTGTGCTTGCAAGGAGCTGTGAGGAATGAGCAGAGAGGCATCTGGCAGAGTAGATTCATCTCCAGGTCCCCTAATTATCTCATATCGTTTCTTTTCTGCTGTACTGGAAACTGAACTCAGGGCCTTGAGCTCAGTCCTGTAACCTTTTAACAATTAAAAATGATGGAGATAAGGTCTAAGTTTTGCAAAGTTGCCCAGGCTGGGCTCCAACTTGAGATCCCCCTGCCTCAGCCTCACCCAGTGCTGGGAGCAGAGGGACGCACCACCCTCACATTTTATTTGCATGTCCACTTCCTGGACAATTCTGCAGGTGTTTTTCCAGAGCAGGTAACTGGACAGCCCCCGGGGGTGATCAGAGGCACTCACAAGTGGACACGCTGGCCGACGTGGGAGGGCTCCGGGCTTGCTCTTTCAGGGCCACCACATTGACGATGTACTCCTCCCCAGGCTTTAGTCCTGTCTGGTTAACGGAGGTGACATCGCTGGGGAGCTGAGCAATCACTCCTCCTTCGTTATTCTGCAGAGGGGAGAGAAGGAGGGAGGGCAAAAGAGAAGAGTCACCAAGAAAGAAAATCCAAGAGAGAAAAGATAAAAGTGTGGGATGCAGATTGTGAACTGGAAATAATTATGGGGCTGTCTATTCTTCCATGCAACAGCTGAATATCTGGGGCCAGGCACAACTCCACACAGCTCAGTAGTAACCAATTATCAAGAACATTTCTTTGGCGTCTCCTGAGTTTTCTGAGCTTCCAATACAAATTAGTCATGAGGTGATGCAGATTGGCCCTTGCCAAAAACTGAATGTTTGATGGTTACAGTTAACATCCATTAATTTCTTTGGGTACCTTTTGTGCTATGTCCTCAGCTATTTAGAAGAGTATAATTGTGTGTATAAATAACTATACACACACATGCATGCACACTAGTCTGAACTAAGACATTCTCAGTTTTTTGTTTGTTTGTTTTTGTGATCTGGAGAGATTAGTTTGCTCTACCTACAGTTTCTCAAGATATTATATTGGGTGCAAATCTAGAGCTGCCTCATTTCCTTTTCACCCAGGTGAGTTAAGACAGTGATAGAACCGCGAAGTACAAAGAAAATAAAAAGGAAGCAGGGAGTAGAGAGCGTAAGAATGCGAACATGGAGAGAAGAGGAGCCTCAGGTGGAGGAGGAAATGAGAAAAAGCAACTTGATGCTGCTGCGTCCTAGATATACTGTCTACGTATCTCTCTTCTTTTTACCATAATAATTGTTTTTATTACAGTGTATTTGCAATATTTGATAACTAAATACATCCGGAAGACTTGATGCAAATACCTATTGCATCTGGATCATTTCTACTTTCCCTTTTCTTTTTTGTCTTATTCCATTCTTAGAATCTAGTCCGTCTAATCATATATTTTCTGAACGTGTCTTTGGAAAGAGGAGACGAGAGGGCCCTACTCTCCTTCTCTGCTCTTCAGACTTCGTGTACCCAGCGTACTCTATGCAGAATTTATACGTATACTCTCATTAATCATGGTGATAAATGTCACCAGTGACTTCAGCCTACAGATCACAGCAGTTATTCCATGTGGTCATACATTTCATTTGGCATGACCTGGCCAGGACCTCTCTTATTTAGAGTTTTACATATCGTGCATGAGGCAGGAGAGCTGGGGTAATTCCTTTGCCCGAGCAGCCGGGCAACATAACGTGTGCTGCCTTGTCATAAACCCAGTTGCCTGACCTTCTTTTTTTTGGCCATTTTAACTCAGATAAGATATGCAATATCTATTGATCTAGGATGTCTGTTTAGGTGCTTTTAGCTTACCATGATATGACTATATGCATGCAAAAGAATGCACCATCCAGCTATAAAAAAACAAGCCCTGGAGTAGGAAGCTGAGACTAGAGGCCTTGTCTTAAATCTGAAACCGAGTAGGGATATGATGTCATTTAAGTTTTCTGAGTCTTGATTTCTACAAACTAAGTTAAATGAAACTGAACTAAATGGAAAAGGAGAAATCATACTCATGAACTTAGAGGGTTTTGTAGTTCCAAATGTTCTATGGTTTTAAGAATTTTGGAGTAGAATAATCAAAAAATCAGTCTAGTTATTAAAAAAATGAGACATTTGTCATGAAGTCTAGTGAAGAACTGAAAAAATGCTGCATGAACTTGAAGGACGGAGAGGGAGGCAAGGAGCGTGACTGGACATCTTACTCCCGCGAGCGGCAGTCAGGGATCACGGGCTCAATGCATTTGGGAAAATTAAAACTGGGCAGGTGCCTCGGGCAAGTTGGAAGCAGTTTTAGGATTAATAAAATATTGATAAAATAATGCTTTGAAGAGTAAGGGGGACTCTTCTTAAGATACTTTTAAATTCACAGGCTAAATCATGTAATTTGTTTAAAAACTGTTGCTTAATTAATAGGTCATAAGTGCATTTTGAATAATTTAGAAAAACCAACATGTTTTTGTGTGATATCTGTAAACTTCACTGACCAGAACCAAATATAAAGCTATTTTGGTATGTATGTCTGCACAAAATGAAGCTGTCGACTAACCATATAACTGGTTAAATATTTTTTCTTCTTTCCTTCCTTCCTTCCCTCCCTCCCTCCCTCCCTCCCTCTCTCCCTCTCTCCCTCTTTCTTTCTTTCTTTCTTTCTTTCTTTCTTTCTTTCTTTCTTTTTTCTTGTACTGGTGATTGAATCCAGGATCTTTGCTTTGAGCGACAACCCCCAGACATTTTTTAAAGATTTTTTCATTTGAGACAGGGTCGTTAAGCTAAGTCACTAAGTTGCCCAGACTGTGCTTGCTTGAACTTGCAGTCCTTCTGTCTCAGCCTCCTGTAGTGCTGGGATAACAGGTATATAGCATCACACCTGGCTCATTTGGCTTTTCTTACATCTGAAAGAGAAGTCCCAAGATTTTTTTGTGGGGGGTGGGACTTGTTTTTCCCACTCCAGCTCTCTCAGGCTTTCTAAACCCTAGAGTTATCTCAGCAAAATGAGTAGCTGGTCACTATTTCCTACATCCCTGCTTATCCAAGGTCAAAATGCTGACCACTCTTGACAATCAATTCTCAGGTCTTTGTGAAAGAAGTGTTCTATAGCTCAGAACCTCAAGAAATTCTCTTTGTGTCTTTAACGGTTTTGAGAGAGAGATACTGGGCAAGGCCTTTCTTGCTTCCTCTGACTTCTAGGTGAGAGTATGAAGGCTCCACAGAGGGCTGTTGAGCAGGCTAACAGTCATTACCTTTGGAATGAAGCTGATCTCCCACCCATCAAAAGAGAAGGAGAAGGGCTCCCACTGCACCTCCACGGTGGTCTCTGTGATTGTCTTGAATCTCAGTCCTTGAGGAGTGGAGAGATCTGGAACACACCAATGTGGGTGACAATGTCATGGCTGTCCCTGACAGGGACAGAGAGTGGCAGCATGATGCTTCGTCTTGCGAATTCCCCTGCACTGTGGGTAGAGTGGCTGTGGTAGACAGTCATGATTCTTCTACAAACATTGTGAATTTAAAGCACAGGACCGTGCCTCTGGTGCTCCGTGTTGGTGAGTTACATGAACACCAAACACAATCATTTTTTGTGCTATTATCTAATAAAATCTTAATATTAAAATGAGTCATGTTTTTATTTCCTTCCAATGGGGTAAATCTTGGCATTAAAGGAAAGCCTTTTATCATTTTTCAAAGAGCACAAACGCTCTTTGGAAGCTTACAGGGTTCCCGCTAGGGAACATAGCGGCTAATGTCAGTGTTCCCATTTCACATACAGGAAAAAGAGGCACAGAAACGCTGGCTAAAGACGTGGAGCAAAAGCCACCTGCAGAATGAAGACAGAAATGCTTTTCTGTTCATCTTAATGCATTTTGCTCAGCTCGATTACTAATTCTAAGATGGTCTGAATTTTTCTTTTTATGTGCACAAGCAAAACAAAAAGCATATGCAAAGAACAGTGGGGAATACCACAACTTTTGTATCCATTTCACTTCTTCCAACTTTCTTCCAGTTGTTGCTTCATTACTTTTCTTCTCTTTCTCACTCACATTTTTTTTTGTCTATATTTTTCTTCTCTCCATCTCCACCCTCCCCAGCCATTTTCCCAACCACACATACACACACTGCACAAGTTTGGTGAGGTGGAAGGATGCGGATCCTAATGGAATTCCAATTACCAGCCCTGACGTGTGACAGTGTGACTTTTCTCAGCTCTCCAGGGAGCCTGTTCCTATTCTAGGTTTGCCTCTGTGGGCAATTCTCATTGGAAAACTGAAAGATTCTCTTTGTTCCTTGTAAGAAGCTTCCTCATCCTTTTTAGTTAATAGGCAGGCGGGGCCGATTCTGCACCCATTTGAGGGAACATGAGGTGCGTTTTTGTGACTTTGTCCTTAACCCCTGGGAGCTTGCCCGGAAGTGCTATAATGAACATGGTGGAGATGGAAATCTCATCACTGTGTGCACATGTATAGCAGAGAGGAAATTCTGGGTGTGAGCTCAGGCACCAGGGGTGGTGACTCTTCCCTGAGCAACATGGGAAACTCAGCAGGTGGTGAGCTGCCTCTACACAATCACTGCGGATATTTAGAACTAGTTCTCAGGCACCAGAGGAATTGGAAAAAAAGTCAAATGTAAACAGAGATAATTACAGGCACATGGACGGTCAACATTCATAGGGAGAGTCCAATATCATCACAGGACTTTTGTCCCCTGAGAAGCAAAGAGACAAGAGTTACTCTAAGTCCTTCTCCCTTTGCTAATGTCTGTCCTTGCCTCCTTTGAAACTCAGTTCATGTCCTCTGGCCTCCACGAAGCCTCTAAGGCTGATTCTTTACACCTTGAAATTTTTCCTTTCCTGGACTCTCATGGCATTTGTTACTCAAATACCACTCTTGTCATTTGAGACCGATATGAAATAGGCTCAAATCTCTTATCCTTTGGTGATTTATGGACCCACGAGCTCTATGAATTCTACTGGCTGATGTGTTCATGGACACACTTTCTGTTCCAGTTTCTTGCTACTACTAAAAACTTTATATCATTCAGGCCTCACCTCCTGTGGTCATTTATTTCTAGAATTTAATCAGATACAGATTCTTTTTGTTGATGTGGCACACAGGCGTTTGTGAACATGCAAATTTTGCAGCAGGTTTGGGGTGACAAGGGTATAACTTGGTATCTGAACTACTAGAAATTTCTCTCACCTAAATACTTTACTTGGTCTTTGAAATTCCAAAGTGAATAGAAGCTCATTGTAACAATGAAAGGATTCAGAGGTGAACAAGTTAAAAAAAACCCTACATGTTTTAATTTCCTTATTAATCTATTAAATGTGAATAATTGGTAAGCAATCTTTTATATTTTTCTATGCTTACCTAAACATATGAAATACATATATCTATATCTGTATATGAAACTATATATACTGAGCAAATAAAATGTAGATACACACTTGTTTATAGGAGTCTTTCTCCATCTTAAATAAAAGAGAAAAACTATTTATTTGTGAAAAGATCAGCTTAGCTTGTTCGTTGTCCCCATTTTTTCTCTCTTTCTTGAATCTCTCTAAATTACGTTCTAGAATCTTAACATTTGTACTAAAATGGAACATCAAGATATTTTCTAAACAAAAGACCATAAAAAATTATGCCACCTCTTTATGAGAAGTAAATGTTATCAACTGTGGTTTTAAATAAGATTTTTTCTCACTCTGCTCTACACTTACCATCTGTAACATACCATTTAGTGCTTGCTTATTATACAGACTATTTCATATCTCCTGGTTTTGAATCCCTAACTAGATCCAAAGTCTGTCTAACTCTCCTACTTTACTTGACTTCAAATAAGAGTTTGGCTTATAGCAAGCCAGTACTCAACACTTAAAGTACTTTTTGTTCTTTTGGTTCTACAATTTATGGAAGGTACCTGAATTTGGAAGCTCTCTCAATCAGAAGTGCTTTTTTTTTTTTTTTAAATGGTATACTCTTTCCTAAGTGGGTCATGTCTGAATCCTTCCCCTCAAGAGCAATTCATTGCAGGCGTCGCTGAAGAATTGAGAAAAGATACTACTATTGTGAATGCCCATGATCTTATGTAGGAGAAAAGAAAAATGAAGCAGGACAGGGGAATGGTACGTACGGGTGGCCACCTTGGCAGTGATGGGAAGGCTGAGGATGTTGCTAATGACAGCGTAGACGCTGATGTTGTAGGTGAGACCTGGCTCCAGCTCCGAGATGGTGACACCACTCCAATCTCCAGGCACCCGCTGCTGGAGCTGGAGGCCCCCCAGGGCCATCGGCTGGTAAGAGATCACATATTCCGTCACTGCCATCGGCCCGTCCCATTCCAGCTCAATGGACCTGTCGCTGATACCAGCCACTCGCAAGTCCTCTGGAGGGGCAACTACCGGGAGGCAATACACAGACAGCATGAGCTCAGAGGTCTGCCTTCCTCACCCTGGACGTCTTACCCCACCCCCCTTGCCACGTCTATAGCTTCTACTGGGCTTAATGACCTGAGCGACGTTGTAACAAGTCCTTACCTTTTCTCTCCTTGGTGTCCCAGTCTCTATAAGGCCCTGAGTGCTAGAGTTGGATCTGATTGGCTTATAAAAAATTTGATTGCCAGTATTTCAGGAATTTTTCAGGACTGTTTTTATATATCACCATTCTTTTAAAAGAAGAAAATTTATAAGCTTTCAATTAAGAAATGTATTTTTAAAACAAAGGTAGCAAATACTAAAGACCCTTTGCTTTCAAGTCATCTCACTATATTTTACAGTTACCTGAAGGAGATTTTTGTGTGTTATATTTCTCTGTATCTCTGTCTTTAGTAAGGTTGTGTTGGTAGTTTGAAATTGGCCACAAAGAGAGTATACCATGAAGTGAGTAATGTTAAAAGTTGGGGGTTTTCTATTTTATTTTTTGATCGTTTAACAGTTTGTTAATAGATCACCTTATCCAGTGTTCCCTCCCATTTAAAAAATGTGGGCACATATGATTGTAAACATTGGGAAGCAATTTGGTGTACAGCATAATTTATGTTTGTACATAAAATTGGGGCCTTATTTTTTTTTTCCTTCAGACAGCTAATTGTTAGATATTTTCCAGATCATGACTGACCAAACAATTTGGTAGTTACTGTCATTAGATTGCCCTGAGAGGCAGTATCTGATTTGGCAAGTGAAAATAAAGATTCATTCTTAGTTATCTTAACAATGATGAGAAAACAAAAGAATAAGTCCTACCAGTATACTGTGGCTTTATTAAGACTTTTTGTACCCCATTCCTCTTTGAAAAAGAGACCCTTAAGTTTTGGAAGAAATGTAACTGGTGTTAAACTAATTTCATTAGCCTTGACTTGGGAATCAAGAAGCATTCTTGAGAGCTTTACTTTTCTCTCCTGTTTGACTTCTCAAATGCCACTCAGAGTTACCAAAGGTTAAACCACATTGAAATAGTCTTTCATGTATGGTTCCCTTGGGAAGTGTAGATTCACTGCAGTGTAGGCATCAAATAATTGAACCTTTAAGACTAATCAGGAGGCTAACTTCAGTCTGTAATTGGACCTGCTCATAGATTAAATCAAAGATCAGGCCAATATTTAAATGGTCATAATTAATTTATACATTTACATGAAGAAGAGGCTTGGATTGGCTTAGGAGTTGCCATTGATTTTGAATCTATCTGTACTCATACATGGAACCCAAAATCCTTAGCTAATGCATACGTGAGGAGCCCTTTTCCTGATCCCAGATCCTAGGGAAAGAAATTAGTAGCATATATTATGATGCTGGATATTTGGTTGCTTTTGCTCAAAACCATTCATTGAATGTAACACACTAGAAAGCAGAGTTTCTTATGGTTGAAGATGGCAAATGTGAATGGGAACAAAAATTAAAATATATGTATATATATTTCAGAAGCTTGCAAAACTGAAGTAGTATAAATGAAAATGTAAACAATTAAACCTTCAGGATGACCTGTATAATGCATACAAATGTCTCCTGGCCCCCGGGGAGAACTGGTACATAGAACCTATGCATATTTGGCGTGATTATACAGAACATCTGCTTTGTCCCAGGCACAATACTAAGCACTTTAACATAGATCGTCTTCCTTCAACCTCTGACCAACATGGTGGGATGTGAATCACTGTTACTCCTATTATATAAATGAGGACACTGGGTCACAAAGTCAGTGAATACAGAATATAGGATTTAAAGCCAGGCAGAATAACTGTACAGCTTCTTAGCCAATATACAATTCCTATTTAATAACATCTTACAGCCTACACTACGTGACTACAAGTTACAAGACACACCACCTAAGATGTGCCAGATATACCACGTAACTACAATTTTGAAAAATTTTCATGTTGATACAAATTTTAAAAATCATAAAAACAAAAAATATAAATTTACTAGACAAGAGTAAAACAAATTCTAATAGCATCTCTATTAGGCAGAATGGGTAGATATAATTAAGCCAATTTTACAAAAGAGAAAATTAAAGGTTAGGTTGGGGTTGTGTCAAAAGTTAAGGAATTGAGCGGTAGTGGAACTGATTTCCAAACCCAAATGTTCTATGATTAGAGTTTTTTTCCCTGATTTATAGAATAGGCTATGGATCAATGGAATAAACACATGAGGAATCATTCATGATCTCTTGTTAAGATGCGCTCTCTGTACTGTGCTCATCCTAGAGATATGAAAACACTTAAAACTTCTCTGGTATCAATCTCTTGTGACTTAACATAATGAGTGGATTTCTTTTGTAGGACTGCTCCTATCACAGTGACAGAAATGGCCAATCTGAATTCCAAGTCAACTACTCTTAGGACACGTGGACCAAATCAGTAGATTACTTTTTGGTTCCCTCTTATAAAAAATAAATGTAGTAATGACAATAGAGGATGACCTAAGTAGAGAATTTGAGAAATTTGAAGTTAAAAACAAAGTGCAGAATAAGTTTTTATCTTGGCCCTGATAATCATGGTGAAAATTGCCTTCAAATCAAGAGATCAAGAGAGAAGCACCCAGTGTCATTTGTAGTGGAAGCAATCTTGGTAGGAATGGGTCAGTGGAGGAGACCATCGCCCTGTAAGTTAGCTACTATCTGTGCACATTGGCTGTCAATAATCTTGATTAAAATAAAATTATATTGAGTTATAAAGCAAGCTGTAGAAGTGACATATTTCTGGATTCAACACATTTATAGTGGTACAAAGCATTCTTAGTCTTACTTTCTTTGACATCCCAACCTTGAAACTGGGGAAGAGCAGGCTGCTAAAAACCAAGAAGCTGTGGCTTGGGGAGTGTTTGCTTGTCTGCAAAGTGACCATGTCACTGACTTTTTAGATTTCTGCATTTCTTTTGTTCTTAAAGGATGAGAGCAATTGGAATTGGTTGTGTTGTTCCAAAGGACAAGTGGTTACAGGAGCCAGAGGTTGGGCTGGCTGCAGTTCTGACAGAGGCAGGGACTGGGACGATGAATTTCTACAGGTTTGAGTGAAGCCCAGGGAACACATTTCTGGATTGTTTCAAGGCTCTACCCTAATGGCGTTTTATTTTTTTTCTGCTTACTTATACGGAGCTCTGGTCTGCTCACGATCCAGCTGCCCCCACTGCCGCTGCGGGGGACAGATAGGAACAAAGGGTTCCCTACGTTTCTTCACCCCCATTTAGCATCTCATTTTAAAAATCATCTGGCAAATTTTGCACTTATACATATCAATAAATTGGGGAAATCATTCGACAGGCCTCAGTTTTCATATTAAGGGATTATTTTTCTGTGTATGTGGCTTTAACGTTCTTATTCTTCCATCATCTTATACCCAGCATTTCAGAGAGGATTAAAGAGTGCAAGGACTTGGTAGGAGACCCTGCATCTCAGTCTTACTTTGCCATTAATGAGCTATCTGGTTCTGGAAAAAAATCTCTCTCTCTGTCTCCTCTCTGGACTGCTGTTTTTCAAATCTGCAAAGAGAGAAGCCTGGAGTAGCTTCTTTCTAAGATCTGTTATAAGTGCTTATATTCATGACTTTCTGTTCTATTATTCTTATGCTGGCAATGGATGGAGGCACAAACCTTGAGATTTTTGTCCCAAGGCTCACCACGAGCAAAGATCAAGGCTGGGAGTCAAATGTCATGGCTTTGCTGTATTGAATTCAAGTGCTGGGGACCCAGGGAGAGTCAGAAAGAAATTCACACAATGGGCAGCTATTTTCCATGCCCTTGCTAAAGAGAAAACAATGACCTAGAGGAAAGTTTACTCTGTGCTGTCCTTGTTTTTACCTTCCTGACTCCTCTCTCCTCTCTGCACTCCCGGAGGCAAGGAGAGAGCCTTCATGGGTGCACCCGGGCAGAAATGTCAAACAGTAGGTAAATAACCTTCTCTCCTGTAGCCTTTTCACAAAACAGCAAGCAGGGGAGCACTTCGGCTAATGACCTAGGTACCTCTCAGGAAGAGACCTGTGGCATTTGGTTTTAAAGGCAGACCATTAAGAGTTGGTTCTATAAAAGGGGCTCCAGGTTGCTATGGAAACAGATGGAGATTATGCAACTGTCCTTCCTTCTTGGAACCTACGAAGTAATTTATCAAGTCTTCCTCAAGCAGCAGTGATAATGTGCTACAGGTAACATGTGCTCAAGGGTTTTGACTCAACCCAGCAACAGACGCTGGATCTTCCCTGATGGGATGAGGTGGGGTTAGCGTCAGTTCAGCTTGGGCTGTAGCTCAGATCAAGATGTTGTTTGCAAGTGGACTCATCCCTGTAGAAAAGCAGGTCAAGGAATATGACAGGTTTGTGCACGCCCTTCATCACTGAGTCTATGAAGAAGCATGTATGGTAAAAGAGTATTAATGCAAAGATGGCCCACACACCCTTCGGGTCCTCCAGATGAACCTCACAGATGGACCCTAGGAGTGCCCAGGCCACTTCAGTTCCCATCCTTTCGATGGAAATCAGGTTATGCTTCTGTCTTTAGTAACTGGATGGTGATTTTGGATTCAGAAATAGCGAGGCTTAACATCTATTTGAACTTCGCTTTGGAACAATTTGGTATAGTTAATGATTGTGTTTTCAGAATGATATTTCTATTCAGTAAATAAAATTGAGAAGCTAAGCGAACAATTGAATATAGAAAATATAATAGATGGAAAAGTGAAAAGTTTTTCCTAAGTAGCAAATTATTATTATTTTTTTATTTTGTTGTTGTGTTTGATCTTTTAGAAGAATTTAAAAGAATTAAATTGAAGTCCTGGGTTACCATCTTGGTAGAAATCACTGATGATGATCAGGCTGGTGACATTAATTTCCCAGGATTCCTCCCTTAGAATATTCCTGGAATTGTTCAATCGGAAGGTTTCTAAATGTCTTGCTGTTGATATTTTTTATTTTAAAATTTTCTGGTGGGCATTCTGAGCTTTAAACAGAGAGGATCAATTACTGAATCTCTACCGTTTAAAGCACAAACCAGTGTATCAGTGACAGTCACTGATTTGGTTAGAGAGGATAAAAAAAAATGAAACAATGAGAATAACATGATTTGGGGCCAAAAATTAAAATAAGATCAGCTTGATGGACATACTGGTATCTCTTTCTCACTGTTGGAGTTAGAGCTCAGTTTTAGGACTTCCCTTTCTGATCACGTTCCCTAGTGTGGACTACATGGGGAGTTGGTTCTAGTTTTTCTGTAGGCATCTGGAACAAGATTAGTCATACTCTTTTAATATTTCTATACTAAATGTTAGAATGTTAACTGCTGTTTTATGCTTTAGTGTTTTGTTTCTGTTTGATTTAATTCAGTGTCTACACCTTTCTTCATATAGACACCATACTGTTTCATAAATTCATAAAAGCTTGCAATCTGTAAGGTCCAAGATAACAACAGAGCCGCACAGACTAACCATCATTCCTTGAATGACATTGTGAAGGAAGTATCTCTGGAATATGGAGGCAGGTGAGGGAGACATGTTTGAGCATAAATTCCTATGAGCTAGAGAAAGACCTTGCCTAAGGCTCTCCCAGGACCTTGCTTTCTGCCTGCAGTGGCTTGGATATGATTTGAGTGTGTCTCCTGAGGCCTCACGAGTGGATTTAATCCCCACTGTGCATTAAGAGAGTGGAAATTTAATCTGACAATGCTGTTTAGAAGTGGGGTCTTTGGAAATTGAATAGTATTAGATGAGGTCACCAGAATGGGGCCCCAAAATTGAATCCTGGTGACTTTACAAGAAGGAGACAGAGCAGAGGAGGCACACACAAACTCCTGGTCTCTTGCTGTGCTATACTCTGTACTACCTTGGACCTCTGCCACAAGAGACTATCATTCCATGCAACGCCTTGGACTTCCGGAACTGTGAGCCAAAATAAACCTCTTTTCTTTATAACTTACCCAGTATGTGGTGTTGTATTATTGGCAACAACGACAAACTGGACTAGTGATTACCTTCCCTCACCCTAAAAACACAAGAGGGCTGTCATCTTTATTCCCACCGTCTTTGACCTGCCTCACCAACTATTAAAGGACCAAGAAATCAGCTGCTTTAGAAACAAATGAACATTATACAACTTGAAAAAGGAATTATTTTGTTTACATATCATCTCTCCTCCAAGCCTTCTTCCCAAATTTGCAGAGGTATACAGGTTCTCTGCTGGACCACCCTTACCAAACACCCGCAGATTTCCCCTTCTTACCTGCTGAGCAGTCAGGGCCTTGGTAGCCCTCTTCACAGACGCACAGCCCCTCCTGGCACTGTCCTCGCCCACTGCAGGCATTTAGGCATCGCTGCTGGCTGCAGTCCTCACCAATGTAGCCCTCCTGGCATAAACAGGTGCCATTGGCACATCTCCCCTTCCCCGAGCAGTCCCCAGGGCACCTCAGCTCCCCGCAGTCCTCGCCTGTGTAGGGCTCTTCGCACACACACTCCCCGTCCACACAGAGCCCCCGGGAGCTGCAGTCTGTGGGGCACCGGAGCTCTGAGCAGTCATCTCCGCTGTATTCGCTGTCACAGATGCACTGGCCGTCCACACACACGCCCCGGCTGGAGCAGCCCAGCGGACAGTAGGGCTCCGAGCAGTTCTTGCCAAACCAGCCTTCATTGCAGATGCAGCCACAGGACTCGAGGCTGAAGTTGCCATGGCCACTGCAGTGAGGGATATAGTCCAGTTGTCCTGGAAGGAGCAAGGAGAAGGTCAGAGGGCAGCAGAGTTCCATTCTGTAAATGGTGCTGGGGATGGGCGGGCAGGGACCCCTAGGCATCCTCCGATTAGATTGGAGTTGCTAAGAGTAACGCTCAACACAAGTTTGGTACTTATTTAGGGAAATAAGTATTTTCACTTAATGTCGTGTCTGTGCCTATCCCAGTGCTGGGGCAAAGATGAACAAGACCTGATCCCTTGTCTTCCAGGAGCTCGCCCTCAGGGTGTTCTAGATTAGGTTCCCTTGAAGTGGACCTTGGATGAAGCTTCAAGGAAAGATAACTTACTGGAAAACTTTCCCAGGAGACACTGGTGAATAGAAGCAGGGGATAAGGAAGAAAGACACTCAAGCATCATCAAATATTATCAAAGTCACAGGGAGAGTGACTTGGGCTCAGTTCTGAAGGGAGCTCTGGGACAGAGCAGGTCACACCTTATCATAGTTGAAGACTGTCCCTGATTGCATGTAATTCCAAACATCTACTTCTTTAGGTGGACAGGTCAAAGGACAGAGAAATTCAGGTGGCAGCCTTGGAAACTGAAGGGAATTGAAGGGTATGGAGACTGCCCTGGCTCAACTACTTGGAGGAAGATTTGTCTTCCAGTTTGTCTGCTGGACCATCCTTACCAAACATTGGTAGATTTCTCCTTCTTACTTGCTGAGCAGTCAGGGCCTTTTTGTCTTACAAATCTCTTCTTCCCTTTTCCCTGCTGCCATCCTTGACTGCTCCTCAAAACTCAGCACCAGGGTTACGTTTGCATGCTTCCTGGAACCTTGGGCTCACTCAATTACTGTTTGTTATGATCCTTTGGGATTCTATGCATATCTCTCTCCAAGCCCTTATTGTCCCAAGCCCTTCTTTTGGTATAGCTACATGGGTTAATTTATCTGCCCAAACAAACTTATTAAACACAATCCAGGGATCTTTCTCTGCCGTTGTCCCGAGGTTGTGAAATCCAGTCAGTCTATCCTGCCTGAGTGGCTTTTCCAATCTTCTAGGAATCCTGGTTTAAAGAAACCTATGTATAGAATCTACTGTGGAGACAGGTGTGGTGCTGTAATCTCAGCACTCTGAGAGACTCAGCATGAGGACAGCGAGGTTGAGCCCACGGGGCAACTTAGCATGACATTGTCTCAAAACTAAAAATTAAAAAGTAGGCTGAAGATGCAGCTCAGTGTGAAGACTGGGTATAATTCCTAGTACCACACATATGCACACAACACTCATTCTTCTTGAGAACCAGAATACACATTTGTGGAAACCTACCACTTTTCTTTATTCTCTAACTCCATTGAAAAGATGAATTGGGTTGCCATTGCCTCCTATGGAGGTAGGCACAGATCCCAGGGCACTGTCATCTCTCATCAAGGAGGTAGGCCCGAGTCTCACCCCAAGATGCCAATTGAGCTGGTGTCTCCCAGCCCACAGCCATCACTCCCAGCTGAGCAAGGACTGGTTTCATTTCCATAAATGCACACATAAAAAGGATTGAGCAAACTCAAATAAATAATATAACTTCACAACTCAAGTGATTAGAAAAAGGAGAACAAGTCAACCCCAAACCTAATAGGAGAAATTATAAAGATCAGAGCTGAAATCAATGAAATAGAAACTAAAAAATACAAAAATAAGTGAAATGAAAAGGTTTTTTTTGAAAAGATAAACAAGATACATAAATCCCTTGCTAAACTTAGACACACACACACACACACACACACACACACACACACACACACAAAAGGAGAGAGAAAATCTGCATCAACACCATCAGAGACAAAAAGGTGAAATTACAACAGATAACAAGGAAATCCAAAGGATAATAAGAAGTTACTTTGAAAATTTTTACTCTAATGAATTTACAAATCTAAAAGAAATGAATGAGTTCCTATACACATATCAACCACCAAAACTGAATGAAGAAGAAATTAAATATCTGATTAGGCCAATATTCACTTATGAAATCTAAGAAGTAGTGAAAACACTTCCAAACAAGAAGAGCCCAGGATTTTACAGACTCCCCACAGAATTCTATAAAAAATTTAGAGAAGATTTAGTGCCAATGTTCACTAAAGATTTTCAAGAAATTAAAAAGGAAGGAAAATTTCCCAGCTCATTTATTGAAACAAGCATAACTTTAATTTGAAAACTAGCCAAATACCCAAAAACAACAACAAAAAACCTACAGGCCTCAGTGAATATAGATACAAAAATACTGCAACAAATCTTAAAGAGGATTATAAACCATGACCAAGCGAGCTTCATCCCAAACGTGCCGGGATGGTTCAACATATGTGAATCAGTAAGTGTAAGGCATCACATTAACAGATGCAAAAATGAAAATTATATGATTTGAAGAAAATAGGAATAAAGGGAACCTACCTCAACATGATTCAAGTTATTTATAACAGCCCCTCAGCCAATATACTCCCAAAGCTACTTTATAGGTTCAATGCAATACCCATCAAAATACGAACTATATTCTTTACAGATCTAGAAAAAAATCTTAAAATTTATATGGAACCAGAAAAGACCCAAAATCTCTAAAGCAATTCTGAGTAACAAGAGCAGAGTTGGAGGAATCACAATCCTAGACTTCAAAAAAAATATATAATGCTACAAAGCAACAATGATTAAATCTATGTGCTACTGATAAAAGAACAGGCAAGAGGACCAGTGGAAGAGAATTGAGGATACTGAAACAAACCCAAACACCCTTAGTCAACCGATCTTTGACAAAGAGGCCAAAACAAATCACTGGAAAAAAGACAGCACCTTCAACAAACGGTGCTGGAAAAACTGGATCTCCACATGCAGGAGAATGAAACTAGACCCATATCTGTCTCCACACACTAAAATCAGATGAAAATGGATCAAAGAACTGGACATCAAAACATAAATATTGAACTTACTGGAAGACAAAATAGGTAAAACCCTAGGAGACATAGGGACAGGAAAGGATTTTTTGAACAGATCACCAACTACACAAGAAATCTCAGCAAAAAACCAAAAATGAGACTACATTGAATTGAAAGCTTTTGCACAGCAAAAGAAACAATCAGTGAGGTGAAGAGACAACCCACAGAGTGGGAAAAGATATTCACCAGCAACACTTCAGCCAAAGCATTAATATTTAGAATATACAAGGAACTGAAAAACATAAAACTCCCTAACATAAATACTCCCATCGAGAAGTGGGTAACTGAAAAAAAAAAAAAAAAAAAAAAAAAAAAAACTTCTCAGAAGAAGCACAAATGTCCAACAAGCATATGAAAAACTGTCTTCATCATTGACCATCAGAGAAATGCAAGTAAAAACATTGAGGTTTCACATCACTCCAGTGAGAATGGCCTACATCAAGAACTCAAAAAAAAAAAAAAAAAACAATTATTGGTGAGGATACAGAAAAAAGGAGCTCTGTTCCCCTGCTGGCGGGAATGGAAGCTGGTACAACTATTATGGAAAGCAGTCTGGAGGTTCCTCAGAAAACTGAGAATGGAAATTTCCTTTGATCTAGCTACTGCTCTACTGGGCAGATTCCCAAAAGAAAGAAAGTCAACACACCAAAAAGACACATGCACATCCATGTTTACAGCAGCACAATTCATAGTAGACAAATCCTGGAAATAACCTACCTGCCCATCTGTACAGGGATAGTAAAAGAAGGTGTGGTACCTATACACAACAGACTACCACACAGCCATAAAGAAAGACAGCATGAAGCATTTGAATAAAAATGGGGCCACCTTATGTTAGTATTGCTCAGTGAAATGAATCAAGCACGAAGGACTGACTATAGATGGGTGGCCCTCTTATGAAATGCACAAAAATAATAACATAAAAAGGCCCCAACGTGAATGGCGGGGTAGAAAGAGAGGCAATGGTCAGATAGCAAAGGAGTGAACCCTTGAAAAGGGAGTGGCCACGGACGCTCACGAATTCCCCAACCCATGGTCCTAATGCGCTACAGAATTTGGGATTCATGTATTTACCCCCCAAAGTGTTAGATTTTATGTCACGTGAATTTTTTTATCAAAAAAATTTAAAAACGTATTCACAATTTCATATGGTTAAATATAAATAGAGAGCTATCGATATAAATACGTGTATGTAGGCACAAGTGTGTGTAAAAGGTTTTGCTTATACAAATTAACCTCTATATCATATCTGTGTAACTATATATATATATTCGTGCAACTTATTAAAATATACACCACTTGTGTAAAAAATAAAATTTCAAAAAAAAGATGAATTGACATGTCAGTTCTCAATAAAGAACAGGAGGCTGAACAACTGGGCTTCCTCATGTAGTCCTTAGATTGTTGGCCTATAGCATTGCTTATGGGGGACAAAGAAGCTGAGAAAAAGCCGTGAGCTGCTTCCTTATTCAAAGACACCCCCCATCTCGCTGAGACTCTGGGAGAGTGTGTCTGCTATCCTCAGGCGTGGCGTCACCCAGGCTCTGTTACGCATCACTCTGCTTTCATCCCCGAGGAAGCTTGAGGTATTGGACCCTCCAGGACTAAACACTGGCACCAAGAGACTCTAATGAGCACTCTTTCTCATTAAAGAAGGGGACTACTTTTGATAAGAAAACCTGGACATGGAGCTGAATAGGTCTCTCCTTATTTGATACTTACAGAAGCCAGGCTGTCATCTGACTTGGTGCTTTTATAGGTAACAACTCTTTGTTGCTCTAGTCTGCCACCAAGTGTATATAGGAAATCTCCATGTAGCCTTTTTAGGTCACAAGCACAGAAGTAGTTGAGGTAGGACTTGAACTCAGAGAGTCTAGCTTTGTAGATTTGATCGTGTCTCCCAGAGAGGTCTGAACAAGAACTCGTAAGTGTTACTAATTAGTGGGTAGGGAAGGCTAGAAGCAAATCCTCTGGATGTTTTTGTCTTTTGAAAGACAAGATGAATCCTGAGAGAGTGTGTGTAAACATGTGTGTGCACATGTGTAGTATGTACACGCATGCATATGTGTATGTGTGTGTTTGTGGAAAGAATAAGGGACAAAACTTTCAACTTGCTGAAAAAGATGGAGACAGATCCTCTGAGACCTTAATGACTATCATTTACTCAGATGGGAGAAAGGCTGCGACTGACTGCACAGAGCACCTGCATTCTCTAGTCCCTCAGGTTAACACGAATAGATATCAGTTCAACAGCCTGTGAAAGCCAGAGATGAATGAAGACAGGTATCAAATTCCCTGCTTGCCAGCCACGTTGCTGTGCTGAACCGGTGTACCATTACCTGACTCATCCCCCCAAAATCAGGTTAATGTATTTCAAACTGGCTAAGCAGTGTAGAGAATCCCTGAACTGAATCCCCGAGGGAAAGATGCATTTGGATCTTACAGACACTCTGATAGCTACAAGTAGGGGCATTTTCTTCCTTGCACTGTGAGAAGAGATACCGGTTTTGCTCTTGCCTGCTTGCTCATTTCTACTCTCAGCTCTTGCCCATCCTGTCTGCCCGGGGACCACGCACAAAACCCTCCAGACTTTACCTGTGGCTGCGCTCTCCTGGCAGCAGTTGGTGGTGCACTGGTCCCGCAGCATGGACACCTCCCTCTCCAGCATCTCGATCCGGCTCAGCAGCTCCCGTAGCATTTGGCCAGAGCCCGCACACGGGCAAGCCTTTTTGGGGAGGTTGATCCTGTGAGTGAAGGTGACTTGGCTCTCGTGGTCTGAGGTTTGGCCCGTGTACTCTGCCAGAGTCTCGTCTTCAGAGCTCACCTCCTGCTCAGCCGAGGCCTCCAGCCCCGAAGAGCAGAGGCTGTCCAGGGGCACATTAATGTTGTATACGTGGTTAAAGACCATGGGCTGCTCTTTGCTGGATGCGTTGTAGTTGGCAATGCTTCCTTCTTCCTCGGCTGCCTGTCTCTGGACCCTCTCTGTGGTCACCTCCAGCTGACACTCGGAGGGCTTGAGCATGGAGCCCAGCAGGATGAGGTTGACACCAAGAAGCACGTTCTTCAGGACCACTGTTTCCCCTTCTGACCCCATCTCCTCCTCTCTGCCAAAGCTCAGTTCAGGGGCAGCGTGCAGCACACAGTGGAGAGTAGAGACAGCCTGCAGAGAGACCAAGAGAAGCTCTGAGCCCTGGCCTTAGAGCCGTGGCTCTCCACCGTCCTACAAGGCAAAGTCATGGGTGGTCAAAGACTCACCAGTGGGCGTGTGGGAGGGACAAGGGCTGTCAAGGTGAGAAAGACCCAAGATTTTGTTCTTTGGAGGACTGAATTCCTTACAGAGACTAATGTTTGTGTACAGGCCATTTTTGTCTAGAACACATGAGGGCGGTCGTCATGTAGCTCGCAGGTGACATGCAAGGGCTGAAAGTGAAGACTTCAGGAGTGGCCACGCTGAGGGCAGCTCAGTGTTTTCTTTCACTTCTGGATTGTAATTGGAAGAAAGGGAATCATGGAGCCTCAGGTGTCCTCTCCTAATTCCCCAAACATTTATTATGAAGGAGCCCCACTCCTCACTTCCAAATAACTTGCTCACTACCTCTTTTTAAGTTCATCTATTCAATACAGGCTGACATGAGAACAACCAACAAGGCACATAATCCATTTCCAGGTAATTGTGCCTGTTAATTATCCTAGGGTACATTTGTGATTATGTGGGACTGTGTGACCTGAACTTTCTTTTAATCTTCTCATTAGTATAGTTACAGTGCTCTGTGACCACAGGGTGCCTTACTTCCAAGGTTCTTGTTTAAATTGCTAAAATAATAAATTAGCTTGTCTGTTGGGTACCTAGTCACCAAGAAGCATGGAGCACAATAAATCCACAGTAATAAAAATCAGTTTAATAAAAATTATATTTTCTTTTTATTCCCTATATAAAAGAAAAAAGAGACTTATAAACTTTGGTTGTCAGGCAATGTTTGAGCTATAAAGATTAAGAACTAGACTGAGTAAGAGCGACTGAGTTTGAGAAGGGTAACAACTTTCAGTTGGTATTCACTGACTGTGCACAGATGAGAGTTGTGCTGCGCACTTCACTCACAGCCTTACTTGGTTCTCAGCACAGAATTAGAATAGTGTATTATGATTATACTCCTATTACAGTCGAGTAATTTCTGCTTATAGAAATGAAGATACAGACACAGGCTTCACTGGTCCCCAAACCTGTCAGCCACTGTTCTCCAGCACCTTTCCTGAAAAGGACATCCAGTTTTCTCTTGACTCTGATGGAGATTCTGTAAATCCTAGAATCTTTCTAGAAATATTGAGGTTACCAAATTTTGTTTGGGCCCAGTTCCATGTTCCTTTCTTTATGAAGCATTCTTTTCTTTTCTCTCTTGATGCCTCGTGTATTCTCCCAAATCGCCTCCTTCTGTGAGGGCCTTTCTTACAGCACTTACCATGTTAGACAGGGGCTTCCTTGGGTGCGTCTGCTCACCTGGACCACTAGGCCCATTTAGATCAGGCCAGATCTATTTGTAGCATGTGGCTTTATATCTAGGACAGTGAAATTGCTTACTATGTAGATTTTGAATGAATGGAGAGGCAGAAGCACGAAAGGATGGATACACAGATGAATTAATGAGTAAATGCTCAGTGAGCAAAAGGTTGAATCATCCTCCAATTCATTTAATCCCTCTTCATTAACCCCAGTTATTCTCTGTTCTCTTCAATTTCAGCTCTGGGCAATGTCTGGAGGCTGATTGAATTAGCAGTAGCCTTTCTTAGTGACTAGCATAAAAACTGTATCTTATTACTCAGCTGCTATATCATTCATTGGACTGTGGTCTGACCCTGTTTCAAATACAAAGAGGAGCAGATCGGAGCTGTAGAGACCATTGGCTCCAGAGATAGAAAGCTTAATCTCAAGCCTTATTGCCTTCACAGTTTCTCTATCTCTACTGTAGAGGTAATAACAGTATCTTCTTTAGGAGGTTGGGATGATGATTGAGTTATTAGTTATCTTACTTACTAGTAACTGGTCTTAACAGAAGTGAATATGATTTGCAGACAATTAGATAGTTTTTCTAGTTCTTGTCCCACCCAAGGACTACCTTGAAAGTGGTGGAATGCATAAAGTGGACATCCAGGTAGCCCAATCCTTAGCATATCCTTGGAAAAAAATGGGGCTGGTCCTCAAAGTGTTGTGGGAGGTGGTGACCTGTTGGTCACATTCAAAGAAATCTATCTTGGGGAAAAAGTGGCATGATGTGTCTGAATCAATTGTTCTTTAACTGTAGGATTTTCCCAAGCTCAGAGATCTTCAGAAATCTTCTACTCTGAGGCTCTACTTGCTTCCCACTTTTAGATGCTCCCAGAATTGCATTCCTGGAGTGTTATTTTCATCCAGCTGTCATGGATGGCTCTGCTATAGGTCACTTACCCAGAGAAGGGGCCTTGCTATCTCTCCTGTTGAACTAAAGTTCATTTGTCTGACCCATGTTGATATAAGTGAATAACATATTCTTTTTGTATGGAAATTATAAAATTATCACGTGATAGTTTTTAGCACTTAACGTAGATGTCACACATAGTACACACTTGATAAATCGGTGAAAGAATCAGTGATGTGATATGAAAGGATGGTAAGTGGCAGGAATATCAAGAGGAAAAAGAAAGTTATGTCCAAAATAAGAACTTCTGGAATGTAGAGAGAAGACAAGACGAAATTTTATATGTGAAAATCTCAAAATGTTAGTCAATAAATAAAAATACTATGAGTCAAGCAATAGTGTGATTTTTGTAACTCTAAAGTTTCTATTTCAACTTTGTGATTATTAATCGAAATACAGAATGTATGGTAAATCAGGGGTTATTCTGCTCTGTACTGCTGTTGTGGTTTGGATCTAGAGTGTCCCCGACGAGTCTCATGTACCTATGGATACTGGGTCCTGTTGGGAGGTGGGACCTAGCTGGAAGGGGTGGATGCTCGGAGGTTGATCTGGAGGAGTGTGTCCCAGGCTTTTCTGTCCTGCCATGCTGTGAGGATCTCTGTCTCTTGAGCTCCAGCTCTGGCCCTGACCTGGCTCCAGCCCTGCCATGCGATTCCACCGTTTTCCAACTGCCCACCCATGAACAGACTGAAACCTTCTGAAATTATGAGCTAACATAAATCTTTCCTCCCTAAAATTGTAGATGTTGGGTATTGTGTTCAAGCAATGAAAAAGTTACTAAGACAACTTCACTTCTAGATGGCATGTATATTGTTTTACAAAAGGAAAGAATTTAACATTCTTCACAGATGTGAAGAATCAGAAGGTGCACTTATTCCTTTATCACTTGCTAATCTGACAAATATTTATTGAGTACCAACTGCACGGTAACACCTTATTCACTGTGTGGCTGGTCGGTTGAGCAGAACAAACAATAAATAAATCTCAAAATACTTACATTTAATGTGTAAGATATTTAATTCTTGATAACGTATGTGTGTGTTTGCATAGGGAAGGAGTAACAGCTATGGAGGGAGAAGAAAAAAGACAAAAGAACAAAGAAATTAACAAGGGGTTGTGTGTGTATGTGTGTGATGGGTGGTGTTACTTAGAGAACAAGCTGGGAAATTTTCTCGGATAAGACGGCAGGTAAGCAGACACTGGAAGAAGTTGAACAGTGTGCCAAGCAAATACATGACTAGCCATGGGGAGCAGCAGGTGTGAGGGCTGAGGCAGGAGTAAATCTTGGAATGAGGGACAGTGTGGCAGGGACAGGTAAGGCACAAGCTGAGCAAATGAGGTCAGAGAAACAGTGTGGTTCACCTGCAAATTACCTGGGGGACTTGGGCTTTTGTCATGGCTATATGGTCACTCTTCTTAAATGCAGGTGTACATCAAACATTTATTATGACTCAGTTCTTCAGAAACTCTCAGTCTCAAGCAGGAGGTGAAAACATATGTAAATAGAATGGCAACTTAATGTCATAGTGGCTATAACTACCAGGTACATGAAGTACCCTGAGAAGGCTAGAGGTGATACAAGCCACGCTGCCTGAGAGGGAGCAGGGAAGGTAACGCAGAGAAGGTGGGGAACCAACCAGTGCCTTTACCAAGTATTTCTGGCCTGGTTTTCCAAGCACACAGTATGAACACATTTTCCAGCTCTGTTTTTTTAGGCAAGGCCATGTCCCTGTTTTTGGCCAAGGAGTCATGGGAGGAAATGGTGCTTATCACTTCCGGGCTGGTGCATTTGATTGCTGACACCTTCCAGAACTTTCTCCCTCCCATTGTGACTGGCTGTGTTCAAGATGATAGCTGCCCTGTCAGTCTGGGTTCCTGAGTGGCTACAATAAATAGAGTTCTCCAGCTAAATCACAATGATTACCAGTGTGAGAGAGAAGTAATCCTTTGGTTTCTGAAGAACAGATTTTGGAATTGCTTTTTCCATAACTTTACTCATGCTATCAGGAGATAGTACCAAAAAATAGATCTTAATGGATTAGTCTTAGGTTAAGAAAGCAAAAGTTCAATCCACATTTCAAAAATTGTGTTTGCTAAAACTCTGATATGTGTAAGACCATGGCTTTTTCAATGAATATATTTTAAGGACAATCAAATGTTAAGAGATTGGGCCTTTATATGGCAAAAGGTCCCGGAGGCGGGGTGTAGTTTCCACCAAATGGGGAAAAGATATTTTGATGTGATATGAAGAGTGGCCTTTCTAGTAGTGAGAGCTATCATTTGTCATAATAGGTAGGGAGCGCCTGGTCATTTGAGGTATTCAAGCACTAGCCAAAACACTACTTAGGGGAATGTTAAGAGAGTTATTAAGCAACAAAGGAGAACAACTAGGACAAAAATGGATGTTAAGGTCTCCTCTTTCCTGATACTTTTTAAAATTCTTAGTAGGTCTTTAGGAAATCACCTAGTATAACACTGAATTTGTTTCCTAGAGCTGTCATAACACGTGATCACAAGCTGGTAGCTTAAACAACAGTGCTGTTTTCTCACATTTCTGGGGGCTGAGTCATCAGGGTTGGTTCCTCGTGAAGGCTCTGAGGTAGACTCATTGCTTTTTCCTATCTTCTGGGGACCGTCAGTGCCCCTTGGCATCACTTGCACTGCAGACGGATCGCTGTAATCTTTGCCTCAATCTTCACGCATTAGCTCTGAATCTGCACTTGGCCATCTTCTCAGAAGCACACCAGATGTACTGGAGGAAGGGCTCTGCCTAGTCCAGCATGGCCTCAGCCTACCATGGCTCATCATATCTGCCGTGAGCCTATTTCCAATAAGGCCCCATTCCGAGGTGCCAGAGGTTGGGACTTGAGCCCAGACACCATCAGGGGATAGAGCACAACTTGTTACAAATACCTGTAGTAATTGGACCAAGTTAAGAACTTTCCTTGTATTATGTTGCTCATTCCTTATGGTAATGCTATAAACTAAGCAGGAGTGTTATTTAGGAATCAAAATATTTATGATACTGGTGTGACTAGGCAACAACCAATCAGACTGGCACATCAGTCAACCAGAAGAGGCCATAAATCAGTCAGATTTGAAGACAATCAGTAAGACCCTATGGTGATTTTGCTATGTGGTAGGTTCTCTTTGTATGGATTTTCATTACTTAAGATGCAGAAAATGAACTTCAGGAAAGTCCAAGGAATTTGACCTAAGGCTACAGAGCTAAGGAGCAGTGGAGCCAGGATGGAACCCAGGCCCGTCTGACCACACTTTATGCTCATTTCTCTGTTGTTTTTCAGCCAGATTTAATTAGTGGTCCCATACTGTTCTCATAAAAAGACTCAGAGCTCTTACCTATCAACGTTTTCTTCTCTTGGGTTCAGAGTTAGGGCTTCCTGACAGCGATGACTTTTAGCTTAATGTTTTCTCCAGGAACCTAAGCTATTTCCCCAGAATCTGCTTCATCATCTCCCTCTTGAGAGAAGACTTGTTTGATGACTTTGTATTTCTAAGTGCCCAGTCTCCACTTTGTTCCAAGAACGAGGAGCAATTTGAGATCAGGAAACCCTGGTCCTGGAGAAGTTGGGAGACATTTTTTAGAATTTATCCTTTCCTGAAATTGCTCTCTCTTGAGCTAGAAGTTACGAAAAGCCAGGTCCTTTGGATGGGTTCCCACTTCCTTCAGAGAGAGCTCCCTCAGAGCTCCCCTGGACTGGGTTGGGTGAAAGGAAGGTTCAGTCACAGCTGTTGTTCACCATATCACTGACCTCTCTGCTTCTCACTTTCCTTGCTTTTCTGGGAGGAAACAAAAGAAAGAGAGTGAACTGAATGGTACCAGTGCTCCAGCTGTTGCCTGATGAACAGGAAAAAAGGAAACTCGGGTTTATAAAAGGCCTACTTAACAAATATGCCCTTAGTTTTGTTAAGCTTATATCGCTTAATGATTATTTTGAAGTGGCTTTTCATTCTGTATCCGTGAAAGCTTTCTTTCTTGGCTTCCTTCTCCATCTCCACCTCCATTCCTTTGTGTTGCAAAGAATTCTGCCTGCTCTGCAGTAGGTCATTTTTCTTCATACTTTTCAGTGATGCTGGTGGGTTGACGTCTGTAAATTTTCCCTAGAAGTCCTGTCCTGATACTGTGACATGCTCAGGAGTTCCACCTTAAATATTTGTCTTCTTTCGAAGATTCTTACCTGTTTTGAGACCATGTTCTGAGTTTGGTGGGAGGTAGCAGGTGCATGTTTAAGCAAGGAAAAAAAAAAAAACTCTCCATGGGTAAATTAGAGAGAAGCTCCTTTCCTTACTGTGCTGTCTTTCTATTTATTGGATGTGTCACTGGACAGAGCTAGTCTGAGCCCAGACCAGAACCCAAATGTGCCAGCTTAAATCACAGTCTAGTGATGGGAGAAAGGAGATACCAGGTTTGTATCCCTCCAAGTTCATAGGTTGAAATCTTCAATGCCGAGGTGATGATATTAGAAGGTGAAGGCTTTGGGAGGTGAGTAGGTCATGGAGCACAGCCCTCATGAAAAGATTAGAGACCTTACAAAAAAGGCACCAGAGAGTTGTTGAAGTTCTTCTGCCACAGGAGGATACAGCTAGAATGCATCATTTCAGAACTCGAGAGCAAGCCCTCATTAAGCTCTGAATTTACCACTGTCTTAATCTTCCCCGCTCCCCAAAGGCTAAGAAATAAGTTTATGTCATTTATCAGTCACCTAGTCTACAGTATACATTATAGCTGCTCAAGCAGTCTAAGACAGGATAAAAGCAAGGCAAAATCAGAGAAGACAGGGAAGAAAGACAGAGAAGGAACTACGGAAACGTGCCAACATGGTGAGAGAAACAAGCCCGAGTTCTACAGGTAGGTTGAGAAAATATAAACCTGTGGGATAGATAACGCAGCTCGCTCAATGATAACCAACAGTCTTGAGCAAGACAGATAGCTAATGACTCTACAAATGAGAGAGCAAGAGAGTTGCAGTAATTCGATAGATTGATACTCAAGAAATCCGTGTGGTTCCATTGATTCATTTCCTCTACTCCAGCTTTCTTATCAATGTAATTATCATGGCCAGCACCAGAGGTGTCTCCAGGCAATTTGTAAGAGGTGGATAACAGGATTGTCCTCAAGGCTGATTTAGTGCCCGGTTAATGAGGTGCTCACTCCTCCCTAGGGAGCTCCTATGGGGAGAGGCTTGGGTCACCTCAGCTTGGTTGAAGCCCATGGTCTCGGTAAAAGTTCTTCTTTGATAGTTTCTCCTTCTGTTCCCCTCCCACCCCCCACCCTCCTCCTCTGGCTTTATTTCTGCACCCTGAAGAGCTTTTTGAAGGTTATCAGAACTATTCTGAGGGCCACCACCTTTCCTTGTCATGGGGGAAGAAGGGAAAAGCAGCCTCGTAAGTTTAGGGTCTGCGGATGGAGGAGGGAGGAGAAATAGAAAGGAAGAGGAGAAACCGAAGGGACATATTCTGACAGTTGGCCTCTGGGCTCTTGCCCATCTCTTTCTTGTTTTCCTGGAGTCAGAGAGGGAATAGAAGAAACACACATGAAGCAGAGGGAAAGAACATGGGAGAAATGAATGTGTAGGCTGTTGGGCAGGTAAGGAGAAGTGATCCCCGGGGTGGGTAGCTACTGCTCTGTTTGGATTTTCTACCAACCGCCCCCCTCTCTCCCACTCATTCCTTTGGGAGGAATCTATAAACCAGAACCCTATCTGTGGAAAATGACACTCCTTTTTGTGCTTTTCTTTTTTTTTTTTAAAGTCCGAATTAGTTTAAAAATAGTTCCTTCCCTCCTCCCTGCCACTGGGATGCTCTGTCACTTGGAGAAAGAGGGTAATTATGAAAGACGAGGGTGTAATGTGATTACAGCCGGCCCCATTGTGTCAGAGGAGGCAGTGCTGGGCTGCCGGGGAAGAGAGAGTCGGCTGGGCTCCATCAGCGCTGGGCCTTTATTGGGCCTGTCAGATTTCTGAAAAGAACCCGAGGGCAGAAAACTCTCAGCAGACAGGACTCCATGGCTGGCCCGGAGCTGACAGCCGGGATGCAGTGTCGCGTGGGTGATGATGCACTGGGCCAGGCTGGGTGTCACCTCCCACCAGGTCAGGCTGCCTGGCATTCTGAACCTTGTGCATTTTGATGTGCCCTATGTGGGAATCTGCAAGAAAGGGCTTTGGCTTAGGACCTGATAGAGTCACGTTCATTTTGCAGCACATGTGCTGAGCCTACTGTATCTGTTGCTTTGTGTCAGTGTAGACTGGAGAAACCATGTGGTCAGGATGTGGAATCCCGCAGCTGATTTTGTCCTCTGGCCGCCTTGTACTATCTGGGACAACTCTAATTGACCTGACCTTTCAGAGAAGCTCCTTCTTCATCTAAAACACAAGGTTTTGAATATCAATCATGGAAATGATATAAGGAAGCAATAAAGAAAAAAAAAAAAACCCTGTCTGGAATAGAATGTGAGCTCAGAAAAATCTGGAATTCCCACTGTGCAGAGCAAGGGCAGATTTTACCACTGAGGGCTGTCTGGTTCCTTTGGGTGGCTAAGTTGCTCTTGTCAATTTAGTTCCAAATTTATTTATGATGTAGATAGATTTCCTCATTATTTTTTCTAAATAGAAATCCCATTTAGGTGAAAATTTATTCAATTGTATAGTCTTAGGAATCCTTAACATCTGTAGAGTATTTGATAGATAGGCAAACACACACACACACACACACACACACACACACACACACACACACACACACAGTTTCTCTTTCTCTCTTACAGTGAGATTCTTCCCATTTTGTAGGTGAAGCCTAAAGTATGAGGATAAGGTGCCCAGTCACACTGTAAGAGCCAAGCTCAGTCCTGAATCATATCTCTAGACTCTTATCTAGTAATAGATGCCACAGCCTCCCTCCATCAGCTGCCTTTATTCTTTGGAACATAGGCAGGCTATAAATAATAGATTACTAATTAATCTCCACCATTTTGGTCAAAAAATCTTCCAAGAGTTTGACCTTTTGCTATCATTAATATCTATTTTTTCATGCATATTTCTTGAGCTTGGAGAACAGCATGTCACCATTTGCTGTTCAATTATTCTCCTTGAAGAACAATTTTACCTTTCATCTTTTTCTTCTTTACATTTAATAAACCGCAAAGAAAGTTTCTTTGCAAAAAGATTGCTAGCCAGACTGCAGGCCAAACTGATAGTTTCTATCCTGCCTGGGACAATGGTTAAAAAAGTTCAGACTATAATAAGAGGTCTCTGCCCTCGTAGGTCTTGTAATCTAGCTAAGATAACTAGACTAATACATATGAGAGTGAAGAACAAGGCAAAGCAGTCTAATCCTGTGTGTTAAAGGAAGATCGCTCACTTCAAGTTTTATGGCATCTTATAGGTACGCAGAGATCCATGTGTAGGAAGTGACAAGAAAAGGTTCCTGGAGAAGTGGTGTCCAAGTTTGGATGGAAGCATGATGTTGTAAGGGATGGTAGGGAGTGGAGAGTGAGAGAAATAGAGTTCAGTGTCAACAGAGGTGATTGAAGCCTTCAAGCCAAATGCAAGGAAGTCTACCCTTTGAAGAGATCATATTCAGTCTTCATGAAGGCTTAAAGTCCATTCAAACTAGATTATGAAAAAAAATAGAGTGTATTTAGTGTGGGCCTGTTAGATCAGGAACTGGTCACATGGGAGCAGTGCTCCCATAGCTTTTTATCCATGGTCCACAGAAAAGGCCAACTAAGGGTCACACCAGTTTATAAATGTAGACTGGGAACTGCTAACAATTAAAATGTTAATAGGGACCAACTGCTTGATTTTTAGGACACTGCAAATCTTTATAAGCAAACAAATCTCAGGAGCAGTCGCCTTTAAAAACTATATTCACCCACATCCAGACCACCAGACAAATTCACATGCTGTATAAATACCTAATGAAAGACTCAAATACCAAATTCATGCTGTTTCCAATTATATGACATAACTATATTGGAGTAGATCCTTCTAGTAGGAACCAAATAATTATTTTCATACAGAATAGCCAACAGTTTCTCCAGATGACTCACTCATATGTTGTAGATGGCAAGTTATTAAAGCTCAGTTCTAGTAGTTTGTTGTGTAAATTATGTCCTTTAGGGCATGAGACAGTACCACTCTAGGACTAGATGCCAGACACTACAAGAAGGTAGGAGAATTATAACTCCCAGTGCATGAGATAATATAATCATTTTGTATATGAAATTTGAGGAAGCTCTAAGAGGTATACAGAGCACAACCTACTTTAATTAAATTCAGTTACACACTGCCAGGAACTGGGCTAGTTTCCATCTGAGGTTTCAGGAACAGCATGGAGAAGTCTCAGGTAATTCCCTATGTACCTGGGAGAAAGGTATTCACATAGCAAGAAGAAACAGCAGAACAGGATGAGTCCCATACCAACCAGAGACCCTGCTGGGAGTCCAGCAGAAGGAAGAATGGCCACTGCCGGGTTCTAGAGAAATGTTAATGGAAAAGGTGGCCTTCTGCTAGGTCTTGAGGAATGAGAGAACTTGAGAAAGGAGGAAGAAGCAAACAGGCCTTGAGGTGTGTGCAGTAGAGGTGGAGGAGGAGGAGGCATGGATCCTGGGATAGTGCAATGAAAGGGTGTTTCTGTTCAGGGGTCAAAGGGACTGAGATGACTGAGTGTTGATGGGCAACTTAAGAAATTGTCTCTGTGTCTATGGTCCTGTTGAGCTAATAGGAATTTTGAGCAGGGCCTGATATGATTAAGAAATCCTTTTACACCTACAGTTGCATATAAAAAGTTCTCTCTCTCTCTCTCTCTCTCTCTCTCTCTCTCTCTCTCTCTCTCTCTGCTTGTTTTCTTATTTTGCAGTTGTTTAGTTGCTAAGGCTTAGATTAGCTTTCCTCATTACTTTAGAGAGTGGTTTTTCAGGGTACATAATTTCTTAAATTCCTTTTCTCTCACTCTGTTTCTTGATAAAATGCATTTTGCTCTCCATTAAGTTATACTGCATCATCTTTGTTCATTATTGTTAAAACGGGGCTCCGGCGGAATTCAAATGCTGTTTTATTAACTGCTAAACTCAGGATACGTGTTGTAAAATGTTGGACTTTAAAATGCCTTCAGTCGGGATAAAACAACAATTGACCGTTTAGCTACATGCAGCTGCCTTTGCTATGGATTAAGAATACAGATAATATCTAATACAGCTGGGCTACTGGGGTGTTGCTGGGTTCCCAGAGTTCATATGTGATCCCCATAGGGTGCCAAGAACTCCCTGAAGAGGAGGCAGACTGCTTCAGGCAGGTTGGGGTATTTTCCTGGCATAACTTGATGTCCAATTCTCCTTACGGCCATTGTCCTTCCTCCCTGGCCTTTGCTGTTCCCTGCTGTGCCTGTCCCATTTTACATACAGGCCAGGAGCTGTTCACTCCTCCCTCTGGATCTTCTTTTCACCTCCTTCCTTCCACCTTGATCTCCTTCCCTGGAGCTTCCCATTCCCTGAAGTGTGCAACACAAAGGAGACTGGGGGCTCCTTCCCTATCTGAGAGGTTGCTAGTAGCTGGCTGTGCTTCTCAGCTGAAAGGCATTCCCCTTCTGTGTGTATAGGATCGCTCTCCTAGCAGGGTCTGGTGACATCTTGCACAATCTCCTTGCCTCTTTTGGGGCTCAAGTTCCACTAGCCCCAGACTTCCTGCTTCTATTGCCGTGGCTGTCCAGGGCCTGCCCCTGTAACGAGGCACAGGAACCCGACTTCCTAGGGAAGATGTTTACCCCGGATTTTTCTCCCATCCCCGACTCTGCTTAAAATCCACTTTCCCCTGCACTTTCGCATTCTCTCAGTCAGTCAAATGTCAAAGTAATACAAGACACAGTACTGGCAATAAATTAATGCTTCCTGAAAACCTCTTTGGAAACAGGTAGGCCTTAAACCATAAATAACCATGACATTTTCATTTTAACAACAGCCTTCCTAACCTAACAGTGGACATGGTTCAGTATAGCTTCATGCTGTAGCAGAGAAGAAGATTCATGGCCTATAAAATGTTCCGACAGTTTCTCTCACGTTGATCTTTCTACCTTTCCCCCTTTGAAAAGCATTAAAATGAGTCAGTGTCGTAGAACACCTGGCATTTGTAGAGCTTATCAGAGTTTTCAAGATGCTTTCAAAACATCTTAGCTTCGATCTTCTTCCAATTCTGTGTAGTAGGTAATGAGGACATACTGCTCCACTTTACAGATGAGTAAATCAAGATTCATTCTCAAAAATAACAAGTTACAAAGTTGGTACTAAAAAAAACAACCATCACATTTTCTGAGGCCAAGGACCTAATTTGGTGGTTAGAACACTTGCCTAACAAGTACAAGGCCCTGTGTTTGATTCCCTAGAACCACATAAACCAATGGTGCACATCTGAAATTTCCGCACTCAGGATGCTGAGGCCGGGGGATTGTTGTGAGTTTGAGGCCAGCCTGGCTAGATAGTGAGTTCAGAGTCAACCTGGATAGAGAGAGAGAGAGACACTGACTCACAAAAAAGGAAGAAAGAAATTACACTTCTGAGAGTAATCTTTGCTACTTCTGAGAGACCTTACAACTTTTTCAGTTTGTTTCCAATATAGGGAGACCAAAAAAAAAAAAAAAAAAAAATGCAGCATTAGCTAAAAATACTTAATAAATGCACACATTTATTTATTTGTTCTTATTTCTCTTCAAGAATGTGTTCTCTAAGATGAGAGCAATTCCACTGCTCCAGAGGCTGAGGCAGGAGGATCACGAATTTGAGGCCAGCCAAGGCTACATAATGAGTTCAAGACAGACTGGATTATATAATGAGAACTTGTCTCAAATAAATTAACAAACAAACCAGGGAGAAAGTATTCTCTAAATTTAAAAAAAAAATTAGCTTTCTACCTTCAGGGAATTTGTATGTGCTTGAATGAACAATTGGCTGAGTAGGAGTGGGAAAGCTTGCTAACACTACTCTGACTGTGGGGAGGGGTCTGGCCACTGAGAGTGAGAGGGGAGAATGTGACCATGTGCATGCCTATCTGCTCTGAGGGCACAGTTACTTATTTCTCTCCATGGATTTACTTTTTAATTTAAATTTTATTTATTTATTTATTTGGTACTGAGGATCCAACTCAGGGGCTTTTCACTTAACCATAAGGCCAGTCCAATTCTTGATTTTGAGACAAGGCCAACTAAGTTCCTAAATTTCCCTGGTTGGGCTAGAATTTCTGATCCTCCTGCCTCACCCTCCCAGAGTGTTGGGATACAGACATGCCACCAAGCCAGGCTCTCTCCGTGGATTTAGCCAACAACCCTGTTGCTCATGGATTGGAGGTACAGACCCCAAGAAGCTCTCAGATTTCCCTAACAACAACTCAAAACTTGATCCTTTTCTGGATGTTTGTGACGGGAAAACCCACCCCTTTGATCCTAGTTTGCGTCGCCAAGTAGGATTCCTGCTTGGAAAATCATCATAACAGCATTTTCCCTGCTGAGTAAGACAGCAGCTTGATTCGTTAAGTGGAAAGTCCAAAGCAGGCTGGTGATTTCTCCAAATGGTTCTAATAATTGTCTATGTCTTATTAGAGACCGGATTTGAAGATAGTTGTGCGGCAGGAAGGGACATATCTTTCTACTGTTCTGGAATATTATACCTTCATCCATCTAAACCCTCAGATGTGTGTAGGATGATCTAAACTTTTGATCTGTAGGATGACCCCACAATATTAAGTCAAGAATGAATGTTTATTGCTTTTCTGTAAGATGACAAGATAGTCTTTCCTAGAAGACTGAAGACAAGGAATGTATGACTGGACTTGCCCAAATGAGCTGCATTTGAGTAGAAAGGGGAAGTCCTATCACCCTCAGGTTAAGCCTACCAGACAGAATTGCACAATTCTTGGGTTGAGAGTTCTCCCTGCTGAAATGCGGGGGTAGGATTTCTCCATAGAAGAATGAAGGTACTTCTGCTTCCTTTAACTGACTAGTAAACACACATCATGCCATCTTCTAAAAGCTTGTGTATTAAGTTATTTAATTCTCACAGCAATCAAGTTATATTATTAATACTACAAAGTATGATAATATGGTTAATCTTTAAATTAAAGAATAAAAAATATATTACAGTAAATGGCACGTTAGTCAATCTGCACGTAAGATGATATGGTATGATAATATGGTTAATCTTTAGATTAAAATATAAAAAATATATTATGTGGGGCTGGAGGAACGGCACAGCAGTTAAAGTGCTTGCCTAGCAAGCACTAAGTCAAGCACTAAGTACTTGAGTTCTATTCTCCAGCACCCCAGAAGCCATGTGTGATAGTACATGCCTGTAATCCCAGCACTTGGGAGGCTGAGGCAGGAGGACTGCTGTGACTCCAAGGCCAACCTGAGCTCCATAGTGAGTTCAGGACCAGCCTGGGCTATACAGCGAGACCCTGTCTCAAGAAAACAACAAACAAACAAACAAACAAATATATTGCAGTAAAAGGCACATTTCTCATAAAAGGATAAATGAACACATTTATCCCATTGCCCTTGCCTTTGTCTGGAGTAGGACGGAAGTGCTGTTTGCTGAGTGTCTTTAGTTGCACTGTTATGCCTGCCTCCATGTCCTGAGCTGATTTAAAGAGGTCACTTCTCATATCCGTTTTGACTTTGGGGAATAGTCAGAAGCAGCATGGTGCCAGCTCAGGTGAATCAGGTGGATGAGGGCCATTGTCATATTTTTCCCAGCCTGCCTTTCCACACTAGGTAAAACTTAGTGACTGCATTCACTGTATTATTCGATCCCACCTCATCAAGTCACTCCGGAGAACTGCTTCAGAAAGTAGCAAGAGCAATGAGCTAAGTGCTTTTGAAGTGAGAAGGAGAATTTTTAAGGAGTAAAAATGGCAATTTGTTTGAAAAATTAAGTGTTCTTCACTTATTTTGACCACATCACTCATTTTCCACAGTAGGAAGTGAACTCAAGGCTCTACACATGCGAGGTAGGTGATCCACGGCTGAGTAACACTTCCAGTTCTCACAAATCATTAATATTTCCCCATTCTGCAGATGAAGACTTTGAAGCACATAGAAGAAAAGTGACTTCCTTAAAAATGTCAAAGATTTTAAACAAGGGTTCTAAGATTCAAATGCATTGCACCATAGTCGTCTTTGAATCTCAAGAAGTGAATCTGGCCAGTTGAAAAAGCCTTCTCATGAGAAAGAATTTGTTCCCTTTCTATAACTCAAGCAGAACTTGTTATTATATTTACCACAGTAGTTATCTGCACAGCTGTTTATTTGTTCCCTTGAAGGGATGATCTCTAGAAGGCAGGGTCTACAAACTAGTTACTTTTTGACCCAGCACTCGTTTACTTTTTGGCACCCCCAAGTGTAATAAGCCTCCCTCTCTTTGTTTTGTTTTTCCCATTTTATTGATACATATAAATGCAACATTTAAAGTTTACATTGATCTTGAGCATTTTGTGCACATACGTATCTCGGCAAGGTTACAGGGCCCTCTCCTCTCTCCCTTTGGCCCTCCCCCTCCCCACCCCATCCCCAGTTCCCATTGTTTTTTTAAGTTCCATGAGATAATTGTGATCTGGGTTTCTCATATCAGAGAAATCATTCAAGCTCTCTTTGTTTTTGTCTCTCTTCTCTCTCTCAATAATATATACGCATCCTGCATGCTTCCACGTATTTGTTTTTCCTGCTTCTTGCTGAAATGCTCCTCTCTTGCAGTGCTGGAGTGTGTGGGTGACCTGAAGGCCAGAATGCATCATCCTGTTAGCCATCAGCAGAGTTTATTGTTAGGACAATAAACGTGCTGCTACCCCATTCTAGGCTCTCTCACTGACAGTTCTGGGATTATAGGTTCTCACCTTCCTGCCCCCACACACTTTTCTCCTGGTTGTTGCCGTCTGTCATGCGGCTTCTTATTATTGACCTTGATACCTGTCAGACTGTCCACACCCCCTAATTGTCTTTACCTGCCACGTGTCCATCTGCACTGAAAGACTGACTTCTCTGATAATTCAGGCCCTGTCAGTCTCCCGTAGACTTATATGATTCTTCTCAGAAATAAGGAGTGATCTGTGGCCTTCTTTGCCCTTGGACTTGGTGAAAATTGTAGATTGAGGGCTGGATCATAAAGGGTCCCCTGCATTAGGACCACTTCTGGAAGATTTTGGAGAAGAATCATTGCCCCTGTGGGAAGGACACTCTGCCTTGGAGACACAGCATCTGTCTTTGTCTCCTGACATTTCCATAACCGATGGGAATGTATCAGAAAGGTCAACGTATAAAAAAAATAGAGCATGTGCTCTCTGTACCTCCACAGGTGAGAGGTTTGTTGTGGGACATTCACCTGTGTAATCATCTGCCCTCCATTATAGCAGGTAAGTGAGAGATGGTGAGTCATCACTAGCTGCTAAATTCACAGTTGAATTGAATACAACTTAGGATACTCATTTGCCTATGAGTGACAAATCCCTAGGTGGCATCTGTGATGCTGATTCTTGGCCCACAGTATAGAGAAGTTCCACTATTTCAAGCAGATGATCAACAACCCTCAGGGAATAGTTGGCTCTACTTTCCGAGCAGGGTTGATGAGGATATAAATTGAGACCTCAGTCTGCTGGGAATCATGAGGTTGTCTAAATTGTTTCTTGTGTTTTTTTTCCTGGGCTGTGTGATTCCTGAAACAGAAGGATGGTAGGAGTTTATTCTGCTTGTCTACCTATCACAGCTGGGTGTGAGGCCTTGGAGGGAAGCCTTGGAGGGAGGTCCGAGGTCACAGAGGGACAGGGTCACCCTAAGCTAGAGTGGAGACTGAGGCTAGCCAAGATTGAAGTGAATTTTATGCTATGGTCTGAGCGTGACCCTCAAAAGTTCATGTGTTGGAAACATAATTTCTGCATTCATAAATAGGTGGAAACTTTGCGAGGTAATTCTGATTAAACAAGGTCATAAAGGTAGTGCGGCTATGATATCAGAAGTGGCTTTATGAGAAAATGAAGAAAGATTAGAACTAAAACGCTTGCTGTGTGTTATCCAGTGATGCCATTTGCTCTATGGTGATGCTGCAAGAAGGCCCATATTAAATGCCAAGCAGATTCTTGCTCCATGCTTCCTAGACTTCCAAGCCTCAGAACTGTGAGTCAAACTTTTATTCTTTGAAAGTTACCTGGTCTCAGGTGTTTTGTTACAACAATAGAAAACGGCCTCAGGCAATAATATGGCATACCTGGGTTGTATCCAAGATCAACTGAGATTTACAGAGCTAGATAAAAGCAAGAGGATCAGAGCAAAGGGAGAGAAGGCATGCCAACCATCAAAATAGCACCTCACATATCTTGGGGTAAACACGTGTGTGCACCAGCTGAACACTGTAGGCTTTGGGAGATTGAGTCATTGCACCAATGGCCTCAAGCTGAACCAGTTAAATCTCTCTCTCTCTCTCTTTTTAAGTAATTGATTTTTTTTCTGATTAGAAAAACATACATCTGCATTATAGAATAACCATTGCCTAAAGAAAGGTTGCATATTGTGAATTCATTGATTTGGGTGTATTTATTTCCAATATTTTCCCACTGGGTTTATCTCCATAACTAAGATTGTACACTATCTGGAATTGATACTTTAGACCAGCAAGGTCCCAGGCTGGCTATCTTTGGGAGAGTACCTCCCAATGACTCTTTGTGGACTTGGTAGATCTGGAAGGCGGGTCTCAGACTACCGTGTTCTCCCCTCAGCATCCAATCGACCTGATGAAAGCCAGGCCTGGTCCTGCAGGAGTAAGCAGCTGGGCAGACCCCAACAGTGAATAGCTTCTGCATTTCTCCCTCCACCCCAGCAGCATGCACGCGTCTGTCAGTGTTGACAGGGTGACAAGTTTCTCCACAGTTCTTCTCATTAGCATGTGAATCCATAGCAATGGTGTAGAATAATTTGTTTTGGTTCCCAGCAGAATAATGAGCTAGGTTTGCTAGAGAAAGCCCTGTGAGAAAAGGGCGTGCTCCCCTCTTCCATGCTGTCATTGTTGGACAATTGAGCCCTCAGGCAGGTGGACCTGAAGATCTGCAGAGAGAAATTTTAGCAGAAATGAGAGTAATTGGAGCCAGAGGCTGAGTGGACAGGACAGGAGAGGGATAGAGAGTCCCTGGGCTCCTACTCTTCACCCTGTACTGGCTGCCTCCCAACAGGGCAGCTGGGGCTCCAAAGGAAGTTGGGAAGGGGCAGTGAGAAAACCACAAGCTACTGGTTAGGGTGTATACAGAGTGAGAATTTCAGGCACTGGAGACCAAGCAAGAAATGTTAGTAAAAAAGACCCCTGGAGATTCAAACCAGAAGGATGTTGCATTCATCAACCTTCCCGTGTCCAGAGTAAGATGAGTTCGTGTCCCCTAAAGGCACCCTGAGAGTAATTCACACCCCACGTACTACAAACCGACCGCAGGGCTTGGTTTTCCAGATGTTATTTTGGTCTTATCCGACCATGTTCTAAGGTCTTGTTTTAAGAATACTTGAAGTAGCAGGTACTGTAGATGTAAGACTGGGGAGACTTCATAAAGGCCTGAAGTCTGGTTTGATTATGCTACCTGTGAAACTGTGTTCACTTGATGTATTTTCTGAGCCTCAGTTTCCTCATGTGGAATATGGAAGTCATAATAGTGTTAGCATGGCTGTTTTAGGTATTTAACATAGGATACGTATTAAGCACTAAAGAGGGGCACAAAATAAGTGCCCTAAAGCTGTTCTGGCCCATCTGGTAGTATTTTTAGAGGTGCTCTTTGGCACCCAAGCTGCCTCAGTTCTTACACTCAGAGGTGCTCGATACAAGTAAACTAGAGTATTCTTGAGCATAGAAGGAAACTGGCTTTCAACAAGAGCTATGATGTAAGTCCCTGAAGCAATATCCTCAGAAGTTATGAAAATGGCCTTCAGTAAAATGATGGCACATAGAAGCAATGAGATGTATTGCATCTCTTCTCCCCACACAGTGCCCATTGCTATGTACTAGCATTTTTTCCAGAATCCCCATGGACTGGGGTCTACAGGGACCATAGAACACCTCTAGTCCTTCCTTCTTATGTGGCAAATTATGTAAGAACAACGCTAATGATTCCAGGCCCGTGTCGAGGGTAAGCTGCTGTGACAATGCAGGAGCTATAGCCTCTGTGGCTTCTATGGCCATGTAACCAGGGTGAGCAGGGTCAGGACCATCTTGGGTGGGCCTCAGCCTCTGCCACCTGTAAGGCAAAGGTTATTTAACCATGGCTTATTGCAATGCTGTAGCGGGGCGCTAAGTCCACCCAGAGCTGGGCTTTACACCCCTGAAGGGAGCTGCCTTCAGAGCCTGCCGAGCTCAGCGAGCCTCAGCCTCCAGAAATGTGCGGTGGTTGCCTTTTCTAATTTAATTAGCTCAAGGGACCAGGCCTGGGATGGTAGACTCCCTGAGTAGTCTGGAGAGGAAAATTTCCTCTATGCTCGGATGTGCCGAAGGAGGAAGTACATCTCTGTGGATAAAATTAGTAACTTCAGGCCTAATTTGCCTTCGAGAGGTGTTGGCGTTGCTCTTGCTCCCTGGGCGACTTGATACTGGGATGCTGCGTTTGCACCTCTGCCTTCATCTACAAAGGCTGCAGCAGCTTCTCGGTGAGCTCGAATGTGAGTGATGCAGCTGCGTCTCCATCGGCCTCTGGTCCTTTATGACTCACAGAGGGAATAATCGGCAGTTCTGCTGCCCTTCTCTGCTACTTTCCTGCAGCATCAGGCAAGGCTGCAAAGTTGCCATGGGTAGAACCTGACCTGACTCACTCCTGTTTCCCCCTAGTCAGATCCAAATCAGAGCCTGTCTAGTTCAAGCCAGGCCCTCTGGCTCCAGGAAGTATTACCTCATTGTGGATAATTTAGGAAAGGGGCGTGTTTAAACACTTACTCTATCGATCATAACAATATACTCTTCTTCGTAAGCCAGCAATATTATCTATAATTACCTGATGCAATACTCTGTATGTAATTGAAATCAAAGCTTCATAGAACATAATTTACCTTTCCTAAATACCATGCGTTCTAATCGGACCTATTTATTCTACCCTTCTTTTAAAAATATAGGTTGTGATCCACTAAATTTGCTTCATGATTCATGAAGACATCGTAACCCACAATTTGAAAATCATTGCTCTGGAGCAGAACTGTCCAATAAAAATAAAATGCAAACCACTGAATGGGAGCCACAAACGTAAATTAAAATTTCCTGCTAGCCATGCTAAGCAGGTAGGAATAAACAGGCGAAATTAACTTGGATAACTATATTTACATTGGTGAAATATTTTATATAGTTAAAACGTTCATTTTTTTACATAGAATTTATATAAAAATCACCAGTGTGGTAATTTGTTCTTTGATCATACTGTTTTTTGAACACTTAGAGAACAGGACTAGCGACATCTCAAATGCTCAATAGTCCCGTGTGGCTGTGGCTCGGTATTGAGCCAGGTAAATTTAGAGGTACTTTGGGAAGAAGAATTGAGTGTTTGTCATAGTGTACACAGGTAGATGAGTTAGGCAACATGGATTCTTTCTTTCTTTCTTTCTTTCTTTCTTTCTTTCTTTCTTTTTTCCTTTTGAAACTGCATTTCTCAGACACTTCCGCCCCAGCAGCAAGAAATTCATTACAGCAGCATGAACTTTGGATTGGTGTCTGGATTTATTAATAGAAACCTTATCTGTTTTTGTAGCTTTGAGGTTTTGTCAAGGGGAAGGTTAAAGAGAAGGACGTTCTCCATTCACATAAACGCAGGTTGTATAAGTTAGTGAATTTGACAAACAACTTTTGGGCAGTTGCTGTGTATCAACAGTAAACCAATGAGTTGACATCTAAGGGTTTGTTTGAAGGAATCTTCACCTCAGAGCTAATTTGACTGATGAAGTTTTTCTCCTTTGTCTCTGGTAGCCTTTTATAAACCCCTTTATAAGTAGAAGGCTTGAGCTTCTCTGCATACCCATTGCTGATGCGTGTGCCCTGTCAAGGTGTAAATCTAGGAGAGATACCGCTGAGACAATTGAGGCAAACTAGCGGCCATACTGCTTGTCCTGCTAAGTTTGTTATTGTTGGTGATGGCAGGGCTTGTACCTGACATTCATAGCAAGCTTTGAAATTAAACTTGTCTACAAATACATCATCAGATTTAAATTTCTGTGCAACCCTGGAAGTTGCAATTATTATTATTATCATCTCTTTTTCACAGATGAGGAAACTAAGGATCAGGAAAGTGAATTGTTCAAGATTGTGCATTTGCTCATATCAACATATTTTGTTTTCTGCACCCAGCAGACACAATATTATATGTTGGTTGTACAGTAGTCAGGAAGGTTCCACCTGTGGGTTGAATTTAAACTCAAAAGTAAGTATCTTTTGTTTGAATTTCATGAGTTTTCTTCAAAGCCACACTAGTCTCACTTCACGTTAAGTAGAAACATTTACTATCTACCCTTGGTTTATTTCTGGCTTGAGCTAGGTTTTCTCTCTATATCTATTTTCAAACAGTGAATTGGATATTCAAGAATAGAGACCATCCTGTTTTCTGTATTTACCAACTTTCTTTAAACTCATGTAGTACCTAAAAAATTGGACAACTTTCCTTGGGATTTTGAGTCATCTAGTTATATTTGTATTGATCTAAATAAGGCAGAAAGCTCAGCCTCGGATTTGAGATTCTCATCTTTCCGAAATCCTCATCCTTCAATTTTTACAGCTAAGTCCCCCGAAGTGCATTTTCATGGTACTCTGGAATATTCTGTGACACGAGTTGTTAACAGCATCCAAGCAAAGAGAGAAAAGGTATTTGAAGGGAATTCCTTGTATCAGATACACTTAAAAATCTGGGACTTCAATAGAGTTCAATCGATTTCTTTATGGAAGAAATCTCCACAGCCCTTCACATGCAAATGAGATTGTGAATCATCAAGATAGACATAGATATCAGTGCAAATATAGATGTAGAATAGATATGTAGATGAAGATGCAGATTATAAATATAGAAAGATACATAGAGAAAGGAGAGGCAGCATCATGCCATGGGTTCCAGATTTAGACTGCGAGGGTGAACTGGGTGCCAACAGTTGCTAATTAGATGACGGGTCCCTTGCTTCAGTTTCCTCATCTGTGAAATGAATACAACAGCAGAGTTATATTTCCAACGGGGGCAGACTCAAAATCAGGTAGGGAACTAGTGCTGACTTAGTGGGAGAGCCGAGCCTGGATCGCAGGTCTCCTGGCTCCTCGTCTCGGGATTTCTTCCACTGTCTAATCTTGTCCTCTGGTGCTGCCTAATGCTTGTTCCTTCCATATGAATAGTGCCATGCTTTTCATTGGAATCTTTCAAGTTTTTGGTCTTTATTTCCTTTTATTATCTTTAAATGTAATTTGTTTGTACCTATCACATAGAGAAGAGGGCCCAGAGAACTGTCATTACCTTGAAGAAAATTGCTACTGCAATAACAATTTCTTCTTATTTTGTAGTTAAAAAAGAAAAGCATTTTATACGATAAGAAAAATTTTGTTTTAATTCTACCCCGTGTATTTTGAAGTCTCTCTGGAGTCCAATTTGGGCATCCTTGTTTTGCGTGTATATATGCGGACTGGGAGAGGCATTTGACCCTGTCATCTGCTTTTTTTTCATCACAGAACCTCTTCTAGGAATGCAGTCATTCCCAATTTCCCACAGGCCCTGGGAACAGCCAGAGTTCTGCATAATTGTCTACATGACATTCAGGATCGGACATTCTTGAAACTGCCTTTTCATTTGGAGGCTGCATCAAATGAACCTTTAGGGAGGAAATAAATCAGCTGGGAGCAACATTAGAACCTGAACTTTTCCTTGGAAGTTTTACATATAAATTTGTTATTTAAAAATTTATTTAGATTTGTGTCTCAACTATTTGGTGCTGACAAACAGTAGACGATTTCTCATATTTATCTAAAAGGAGTTATTAAGTGCCTACGTCTGTAGAGAGAAATGTGCTTGGTGTTGATGAAAATGGAAAAAGGATTGAAAAACATTATCTCCATTCCTCACAAGCTTATATGCTGAGGTGATACTGTGAGTAGCACTTTTTCTATTTCTCTTCTCTTCTCCTCCTGGGGTGTTACACTAGCATCTACTTGGCTTTTTAGGTTCTAGGAAGGCCCGGCATAAAGATATAAATGCCAATCTCATTGGCATAGGCACTTTTCTCCTCAAGTCACCGGGAAAACTTCCTCTGGTGATGGAGCCTCATGTGTTATAGGGCCAGGTTTAAGTAGAGGACACAATGACAGAGGAGTGTGGTAGCCATGGTGGTGGTCTTCTGGTTCATGAAGGCTGGAAACAAAAGCTGAGGAAAGTCAGGGTAAGGGGACTACTCTACAGGCGTCAGCTGGTCCTCAGATCTCCCTGAGGAACCCGCATTCCTCCTACCTATGGACTATACTCTCTCATTCTGTCTTCAGACTACTGATGGATGTGAGACATGGCCATCTTCTGCCACAACTTGGGGTGTAACTGCCCCAACGGACAAGATCTAAGAAGGAATCACGGTGAGCCTCCATGATGGAGAGAAGATGCGGTTGATGCAAGTGTTAATTAGAGACTGTAGCTTGCCAGCAGAGGAGGTATCTGCAAATACTGTTGCAGAGGTTTTCCTAACAGTACCATCAATTGTTGAGATGTACCTGACCTGATGGTGAAAAGCTCTGAGCATCAATGTGGTGAAAATGGCTTGTCAAAGGCAGCCCAAAGACAGAGGAACCTGGCTGGTCCCATTTTCTGATAATTGCAGGGGAAGTAGCTGAAACTCCTGTGGTTACACACAGATGTGGGGAGCTCAGCGCCTGGGAAGTCATGAAAAATATCCAACTCCAGAAAGAGAACATCAAAACTTGTGCAGGTAGCAAAGGTCACTTGTAAGGCTAGAAAATGCAAGAAACCTGAAATTCTTGAGCCATGCTTCTCTTTCCTTCCTTTCTATAGCTTTCACTTTCTTTTTTTCTTATTCCCTATTTATTCTCTGTCTTGCTTTTTTGTCCTTTCTTCCTTTATTTCCTATTCCTTCATTTTCTAGTCTTTTCTTCTGTACCTTTCTCTCAGAACTTATTTTATTATTATTTTTTCTTTCTGGGGTTGTGCTAGTATTGTGGTTCTATGGTGTCATGCCAGGGACCTTGGATCCCCTGTTCCTTGTGTGATTACAGCTTTCCCAGGACCCAGACTCTAGACCCAACCAATATTTATTCTGGCTTTGTCTCCTAGTGGTAGACACATACTACTACCTGACACCCAATTACATCCGTTAGATGAGTATACTTTTCAGTCTTTCTTACTACACATATAATGACATATAATTAGAGGTCTGTGTAGAACTCTGAGAAAGTTTCACATAAGGAGCTGCCCACTTTCCTCCTTATTGACTGGAGCACAGGTGTGCTATCAAAAGCTCTAGGAGCCGACACAGACTTGACAGTGAACTTGAAGGTAGAAAATACACAATAAGAAGAGAAGGGAGATGATAGGAAGAACCCAAGCTCACGACAACACTGTACCCCAGCATCAGCTCTGACCTGGATGTCTGGGTTTTCTATACATAAGACAGAAATAAATTTCTACAGTAGCCAGAAGGCCATTGTTATTTCTGGTCTGTGTTACTACAGCAGAACTGAGCTCTAAGTGATCCTCTAACCTCTAGAAAAACAATTTCAGACACTCCCCTATTTCTTCCTAGATCATTTACTTTTCCATCTTGACTATCAGTATGAAGGAGGATGTGGTGCTCTGGTGGCAGGCCGAGCCCTGGAATGTCATATGCAACTGAGCGCCCTTGACACTGCTCCCTAGCCAACACATCCTTCACAGGCAAACACGGGATTTGGGGGAGTTTTGAGCTGCAGCAGCTGACGGTCTGAGTTCCTAGTGTTCACGGCAGAGTCTCTTATAAAGCTGGCACATGGAAAGCAAAGGCAATCTATCTGAGGCTGCCGGCTACTGTCCAGAAGCTTGGGCAAGGCAACAATTTATGAGATGCCTTTGACATGGTGAGGAAGGAAGGCTTCATCGAGCAGATTTTGTTGGTTGTGTTGTATGTACATTCACAGCATAATTTACCGTTCCCTTGGAAACATGGGAGAGTTTTGGTCTAAATTTAGAGTGTTCATTCTGAGCTGATGTAATAAGCTCAAAGAATATTCAGATTGAAAAACCGTGGGGCAATTCACCCATAAACCTATAAAATACGAAGCTCATCTAGTGGGTCATGGAGCTGGTAGTTGCTCTTGCTTGTGGTCAGAAAATGGGCAAAAGGAAGTGACCACTTCTCTGCATGCTGTAGGACGCTAGTCTTCAACGCATTTATTTTTCTGGTTCGCTCCTTTGTCTTTTCAGTTGTGTGAGGCCCCATGAGTGACATTTGCCATCTGTATTCTGTTTAGTTTTCTTGCAAAGCGTCTCAGTATGTGGTCCCAGGGAACCAGTATGTGAAACTCTCAGGATGCAGCCAGATTGCATTTTCAAAATTTGTCCACATGCTGGTTTTCTAGGATGGTTCTGGCAACCTCTGTGTGACGTATATCCAATTCTAGACGGCAGTGTGAAGCAGAGTACGGAAAGCCACGAACATTTCCAGGTAAGCTCTACCTTTTATCATGACAGTGTATCAAGTATCCACTGCCACTGGGAACCATGCTCTTTCTCTGGACCTGATAACCGATGACCTCTAGCTCAACTTGAAAATGAGTCCTCCAGCGAATCTTGCACCATTTTCTGTATGTTTCCTTCCTAGCTAACCTACCTACTGTCCCATAGGAGATGTGGCGAAGACCATTCTTCCCTGACAACATGGTACCTGCTTCCTGACATCCCTGCTCAACAGGGACACTGTGACCTCCCCGGACCTTCCTGCCGTTTGTCCAGTACTTAGCACATTGCTTATATTAATTTATAATAAATTTATTGAGTTGCTGGGTGAATGAAACCATATTCAAACCTTGAAATTATCTCCCTGCCATCTCTATATTCTAAGCTTATTAACTTGACGATGAGGGTGCTTTATGATGACTCCATTTAGGCCCTAATCTCATCTCTTACATTCACATCTTCTTGATTCAGAATGTGGATTCATGTTCCTACCCGTTCTGTTTCCTACCATGTTTTGGTTAGTATCACAGGTTTCTGTAAGCTTGCTTTTGTTACTACTTTGCATAAGATGCCCTTGGCGAAGCGGCCCTCTTCCCTACTTCCTTACTGCTCTCACTCTACCGCATACACCTCTCCTGCCTAACCTCTCAATTTTAAGACTGTGGTTTCACCTTTCCCAGGAAGTTTCTATGATCCTCCCCAGGCTATGGAGATTGTGTTCCCTCTCTACTCCTAGGCAGATCTCTGACACTGTACTTTTTTCATTGCTTTATGAATGCATTTTTATAACCCTATTTTCTCTGCTGAATCGTAAGTTTATTAAAAGCGAGGATTCAGCTTTTAATTTCATTATTCAATACATATTATTATCTGGTGTTCCTTAAGGCCTAGAAATCCTTCAATGAATAAAATAGCTCCCAGGGAGCTTATATTCTTCTAGCAGAAGAGAAAAAATACATATAACTATAATATATCAAATCATGGTAAATACTATAAAGAAAATTAAAATAGAGTAAATATGGACAGTAAAACAGTACTATGTGCCTAAGGATGCTTCTGATGAGAAAATACTTAAGCAAACTAGAGAAGTCAGGGAATAAACCATGCAGTTATTTGGAGAGGAGACATTACAGTCAGAAAAATCAGCCGGTAAAAGGGACCTGGGTGGGATGATATTTGGGATAGTTTAAGACTAGTCAGGAGTCAACTAAACGAGAGAGGAACTGACACAAGATAAGGCCAGAGAGTTGTCGGAGGGCAAGGCTAGTTCCATCGTTCCTTGGTGAGCACTTGGGTCATCTCAGTGTTGTGGGAGACTTTTAGGTCACAGAGAGAAGAGTCACGCAATCCTGCTTATGTTTTGAAAAAGCTCACTTTGGCTGTTTATGGAGCATGGTATGGAAGAGTGCAATTTGGAAGTAGGAAAACCAGCTGAGAGGTTGTTACAACAAGAGAAGTGAGGGATGATTGTAGTTGGGACCAGGAGTGTGATGCAAGAGTGGGTATGTTATGATGATATTCTGGGTACACTCTGGGAGAGTTATTGAGATTGCCGATGGATTGAATATAGTAGGTGGGAGAAAGAAAAGAGTGAGCGGTTTCACCAAAACACATTGTCTTGGCAAATGGAAGATTTGCATTGCATTAACGAAGATGAGAAAGATGGGGAGAAGTAGACTTGGAACAAGGAGTAATTAAGGGCTCAGCTGGGACATTGTTAGAACGTCAGGGGGTCATTGTAAGGACAGTGTTGAATACATGAGTCTGGATTTAAAGAAAGATTTTGGGCTGGGCAAGGATTCCAATGATGGATCCCTCTGGTGTACTAAGGTTCAGACATAGAGTTGATGACGAAGGAAACAGTAAGAAGGAATGTACTCAACACCTGCTGAGTAAGGGGGAACTGAGAGTTGGTTCACTGGTGCCAAGAGAAGACTATATTTCAGGGAGGAGGGAGGAGGACTCTTCTGTATTACACCCCACAAGATGAGAACTAAGAATTGACCACTGGATTTGGCAATGCAGAAGTCTATATGTGACTTCAGAGCACAGCAAGAATATATGGTGCAGAATTGAAAGAATATTTGCTGCCTTGAGGTCCTTGAGTAGATGAGAGAGGATGGGGTCAAATGAAAGGGGCAGGTTTTAGACAAGAGCTTCGGAGGGATGGAGTATGCACATGACCATAAGTGTGGTTGGTTGGACGATTGGGAAGTTGTAGTGGAAAGAAAGGGTTACTCTTCAGGATGCTTTCTTAAAAATGGAAGAAGTTAGGTCATCAGCTGGGAATGAAGGTGAGTACATATGTATTCTCCATCTCTGTGCCTTCACCAATTTAGCATGGCACCTGGCATATATATGGCTGAGTGAATTGAAGCTCTTACAAAATGACTTGGCATTATGTTTGTTTTTCCTTCCTCTCTGGATTGTGGGGAAAAATGTAACTTCTAATTTAGAGAGATTTGTGTGTCCAGAATAGCTGTTTTAAGCGGGCAAGGAGAGAAGAGAGGATCTATGGCAAAAAACAAACAAACATTGCTCTTTGATTAAAAATATAATAAATGAATATTTGCACATGTGTGTATTTGTATATTACATACACATATTTTAAACATTAAGCTAATTTAGAGATTGTGAGAAGTCAAGTTCTTGGGGAAAGAGTGTGAGAAGGGTGATGGTGGCAGAAGGTTCCGAGGCAGCCCTTCTAACTATGTGAGACAAGTGTTCTCATCTATTGACTTAGTCCTAAGACTGTTCTGGGTAGGATAGTGCCTGTTCTCCCTTCCCAGCTGATGATTTCTGACCAGCTATTTCTCAATTGCTAAAACTCCCATAATACTAGATCATAATGCTGCGAGAAGAACATGAGAAAGGGATTGGAAAACATCTGCAAACTCAGGCGGTGGAGGCTAGATAAGCAAGAAAGAAGAGTGCGAATTATTAAACACAGAATTAAAGAGTTATGTAGAAGCTGGCATGTTTTGCATTTGGAAGTCTTCCCAGCCCGGATCTAGCTGCAGTGGGAGCAGAGGGGGTAAAGCTGGCATCTGTTGTATGACAGTAGATTCTCTGGGAAGTGGTGGCCTTACTCTGCAGAGGGCCCACGTGTTTCTCTTCTCCCTTTGGGAGCTCTGAGATAGACCGTGAATAAGCAATGCAGTCAATTTGAGTTTGGTTCGTTGGCCTTCTTTTTGATACATTTGATTTTGCCCTTGGCTTTCCTCCCCCTCCTCCACTTCTATCTTTACCCAATTTGTAGAATTCATTGTGAAAAGCAGCCAGCAAGACATGTAAACCAGCCTCATAAATTAGGACAAGATGACTCCCATCGGTTCTCCCATCAGTTTGGCCAAAAGTGGTTGGAGAGTTAAGTAGAAACAAGATGAAAGTGACTAAAAGCAGAGTGGCCCTGAGGTCACGCCTGAGGAGTTGCTGCGGATTAGGAGAGAGATGGGTTGAAACATTAATGCTGAATCCTACGGCTCTGAAATGGTATTGACTGGATTACTGGAACATTGATAGTGAGAGGGTGGTCTCAGGGCCAACAGGAGAGCTGAAGAAAGATTGTGTTTAGGATCCCCCAGCCATGGCCACAGGCATCTGTGTATCAAGACATTAATAGATGCACAGACAGGGACTGGAGGAAAGAGGAGAAATCTTTTGCCCAAATCCTCCTTGGCATGTTTTTAACCATTAACTATTCCGTCTCCAAACATTAATAATATGAAAGTCCTGTCCAATGCCCTAGACCTTGTTTATTCAAATCAGCCAGAACAGGTTTTTAAAAGCAAAAGTCAACATAGCAAAAAGATGCAAAGGATATGAGAAACTGACAAGTCCAGATCAAGTTATTACACCAACAGATAAATAATGTGTTTCCAGGCTCTGCAAATTTACCTATGTTGTATAGTTGTTATAAAATCCCCGTCCCTTTCCAAGTGTTTAGTGCTAGCTTGGTTTTAGAAGGCTATAATAAGTGCGAAATGAGTTGTAAAGATAGTAACATATTCATAGTGTGTATTTACAGCGCATTCCTGCAGGCAACTTGTAGCTCAATGGGACATTTATTCCACAGTATATTTTTCAATAATATTATATGCATTAATAAAGGTAATTTAGGAAAAGCTCCCATAAAGTCATTTGACTTTTTCGCCAATCGCCAGAGTAATAAAATGCCTTTACATTATGCTGCAATGAGAAACGCTGTGCCCTTCTGCTTGATTAAGTTGTCCCATTGGCATTTACAACTAGATATTTGTGAGTCACTTCATTGCCATCTTATTTGAAGTATGTATTTCTGGTCCCTTGATGGCACTACCCATAGAGTTTTGGCTTTCTTTTTGATACATTTGATTTTCCCCTTGGCACTGTTCTCCAGCACATCAGGAGAATCGGGGGCATGAGCACCATCTTAGGACCTATCTCTATCAAATGCTTATTTAACTTACGCTCCCAGGATTCCCAGGTCAACCAGGTCCTTCTATCAAAGGTTAGCAAGTGTTTACTGTTGACCTACTGTGTGTGTGAGTCTACAGAAATTGTTACGTGCTACAGAAATTGTTATGAACCAGCTAAGACTTACTCATTACAGGATCCTGAATGACCAACAGATAGATAATAATATTTAGTCATTGCCGACTGGTAATTACAGTATATGTTTAAAGATGAAAAACAACATTTTCTATTTCATCCCTCTCTTATAGGACTGTGGTGGAATACTGCAGCAAGATTATGTCCAGGGTAAGAAGTTTTTAAAAAGATTTCCTAGGAGTCTAGGGTAGTGATTGAGACATTCCTCATACATTCTGTAGCTTTCATAAATGATCACTACATTTCCCACTAGAGCCAAGGAGAATTATTTTGTTCGCAAGAAAGAAGGGTAAAGGGAGAAATGGTACCAAAAAGAAGAAACAGCTTAAGGGAAAAGATGAAGATAAAGCAGATGGAAAGAAGTTGAAAAGAAAGGAATATAATTCTGAGATGGACTGCCTCTTGGTCTGAGATGTGCTTTCCTTCTTTGCAACCTCCAAGACCTTTAGGAAATTTTATTGGTCCATTCAAGGGTTGATCTTTCGGCAGAAGCACCTGCAGAAGAGTTTTCTAGAGGATAGAACTTGTGATGGGCATGAATTGGAGAAGAGGTATCACGAAACCATGAGTCCATGAGGGAGCTTAAACTTCATCTGGCCCTGGACTTGGGGGTCTGGGTCCACTTTCTACCTCTTTCAGGACAGGGAGGCTCCAGCTAAATTCTAGGTTACAACAGTGTTAGAGACTCCAGTCAAAATATTTACAACCTAATAAAAAAAAATCAAAGCCAGTATACGAGCTATGCTACCTGGTATCGTCAGAATGTAATTAAGTGGTAAGATGAGAGTTAGGGCTATGGCTGGCCAGACAGAGAGGAAAAATCTCTCCCAGCTGAGGAAGGGTCTCACACAGTGTCTTGTTTTTTTTTCACCAAGCAATTTAAGGCCTTTGAAAGATGGGAGGGAGTGTTAATGGAAATTGTAGAAGACCTAAGAATTTGGGTCAACTGAGGAGGCTACGAGAGAGGTGTACCGGGAGCAGAGAATCTGTGGCTAGTCTTACTGCTTGGCCTACCCAGAACGTTTTAAGCCTGAATTCCTATGGCTATGCCACAGATCTTAGCTCAAACTGTCTTTCACATATCACATCCAAGAAATAATAAAAAAATCGTTCAACATTTTGTTCAACAAATAGATGGCAGGAAGCACTCTCAGTGCGAGATTTACAGCAGTAAATATCACAGGCTATCTGTACCTCCCGAGAGAGAGCAGCCAAGTGTATAAACTTGTACAATCCTATGTGGTACCAGTGTCCTGAAGGAAATAAACTACTAGCTATTGTGAGCTAGGCAGATATTATTATCTTAAGAAACAGTGCCTAGGGAAGGCCCCACTGAGGAGCTGATGTTTGGACTTGGATATAAAGAATGAGAAAGTAATGCAGGGAGGAAAGCGTGTGCAAAGGTCCTCAGTTTGAAAGGAACATGGCACTTTTGAAGATGGAAACAACAGCGTGACTAAGCAGTTAGTAGGGCAGCAAGAAGTGTAAGATTGAGTGGGCAGAGTCCTCTAAGGCCTTGCAGATAAAACAGAAGCACTTCAATTCTGTTCTGATTGCTGTTTGAATTTATCAAAAGATGTTGGATAGAAGTTTTAAACCTGTTCAAGATCTTCTTTTTCTTTTTCATTTCTTGGTCTCTTCTCTAAAAATCTCAACCACAGACTCTCGACACTTTACAGGTGTGTTCTTGCCATAGTCACCTGTGCTACAGAAATTGTTACGAAGCTGCTAAGGTTTACTCATTACAGGACCCTGAATGGCCAACGGATAGATAATAACATTTAGTCATTGCTGGCTGGTGATCACAGTATATATTTAAAGATGAAAAAACAACATTTTCTACTTCAAGCCCTCTCTTATGAAGTGGAGAACCAATATCCCCAAAACTGTATACCAGAGATGTGATCCATAGTTTCCAGAACTGATAGAAAACTCCCTGAGGTTAATAGTTCACGCATGACCTGCAATTGCAGTTGTACGCTATATCTGTTTTCATTAGCTATTCTCCTTTATTGAGTTTTTCCAGTGTACGTCGGTAGCCTCTATGTGCCCCTGTTTGAAATACCTCTTGCTTTTGTTCTGGACTATATAATTTCATTTATACCATTATGGGGAGCACACAGTTCCTGTGTGTCTGGCTTTTTAAATTGTTTCATGGTGATATCTAAGACTGTGGTTTGGGTATTGATCCCAAATTTTCTAGGTCTAAAGACTTGTGCCTCCCACTTTCTCATGGATCGAATAGCCACTTCTCCCCCTCAATGTGAGTCTTTTGGTTCCCGAAAGGAGAGGGCCTCAGCCGGGGCATTTTGTAAGAGGGCATTGCATATACCAGCACATGAATAAAGGGCTTGTGCTCCGCAGGTGGAGACAGCTCAGCCTCACACTGGTACCCAGGGAGCTGTGCCATCAGGAGGCACCCTGGTCTGGCTCTGGGCCAGATCCCTTGGTCAGAAGCTGGGCTCTGTCACTTCTCCCTTTGAGGTGCTTTCCAATCTACACAATGGCTAACACTTGTCCTTAATTTTACCTTTCAGGAACCACATAGCAGTTTCAGAAATAAAGGCTGCCTTGTAGTTATTGGTGACACAGGCTAGTTTATAATCCTCTTCCTTTCCTATCTGATTAAAAACTGATTGCAAATGATACTGCTATAAAGATAGAAATCATATATAGGGATCTACAGATAGATAGTCCCACACACATAATTTGTTAATAGTTGTTATCTGAGAACAGTGGGATTTTAATTACTCTTTTGCTTATCCACATTTTCTGTTTCATAGTTAATCTGAATTATTTGTATAATAATAAAAACAAAGCAAAAATAAATTTCTCAGCTGCCTGTGGCAGCACATACCTGTAATACCAGCTACTCAGGAGGCTGAAACTCAAGGACTACAAATTTGAGGTCAGCTTGGGAGACTTGGTGAGTCTCTATTTCAAAATAAAAAATAAATTTTAAAAGCTGGGGATGTAGCTCAGTGGTAGAGAACTGGGTTCAGTCCCCATTACCACACACACACACACACACACACACACACACACACACACACACACACAATCTCTTTTAGTGTCCAGGGCAAGGGATCTGCAGTAATGAGAGCTGGGCAAAGAGGGGAAATTAAGGGCACTGAGACAACTGTCAAGACCTGGCAGCCCCCGGGGACTCAAGCTGTAGGTACGTCATATGTGGTATGTGTTTGTCTACGTGCATGTGTAAGTGTCTGTGTTCCAGAGACTCAACACCTTCTTCGGCTGCTTTCTGGGAAACAAACCCAGGATCCCTCATCAGGGTTTCTGACACTGAGCTCAGATTTTTACTTTCTGGAGGTGGTGGTGGTTGGGCATGGTGAGAGGCGGTACTGAGCGTCTGGGGAAGGGACAGTCCTGGCTGCTACCCAGAGACTCTCCACGAATCTGGTTTCCTCCTCTCCCTGGTGTGTGCCTGCTTCCCTGCAGTCAGCCCATTTTCTCTCCCTCCACCTCTTATTTTATTCCTGCTCCAGTTTGGGGAAGAGGTAATGCCAAAAGACTTGACTTACACCATTTGCCACTTTCAATTTTTGGTTAGCAAAGTTTTGGAACTTGTAAAAACATTTTACTGATAAAACAGCAAGTCAAAAAGTCTGAGTCCTTCTGAGAATCAAAAGCACCAGAGTTTCAAGCCTCTTATCTTTGCTGAGATTTTGGACAATATTTACTTGCAGACACAATGTGTTGTGTAGGGTTGTTTGGTTGGCTGTTTCTTGATTGTTTTTGATTCTCTGATCCCTCTTTCTGTGTGAGTTTCCAAGGCTAGGAAGGCCTTGGTTCTGTGTAGTCAAGGAATAGTGCAGAGATCAAGGGAAAAAAATCCCTCAGTTATTATCACCAAATTTCATTCCAACACATGTGACATGGAACCAATTATATATGATAGGAAAACCTATCGCGTAAGGTTGTCATGAAGATTTAATGAGATTATCCTCTAGAAACCTTTAACACACTGTCTGCTTGGTGTGTAGTAGGGCTCACTGAATGTTACCTATTACAATTATTACTGCCACTATCTTGCTGCTCATTGCTGTCCACTGGGAAGAGAGCGGGCCTCCGGACTCGCCTTTCCCAGCCGGGTGACAAGGGTGGTCCAGATGCTCCAGCAGAGAAGTAGTGACCTTGACCTGGCTTTCCTGGCGCCTGGCTCCCTGAACCTGGAGATCCTCAACCTCGGCGGAATTCTTCCCCTTCGCACCACATCCTGCTCTCGGAAGTGTTCGGGGGTTTTCCTGGCTTCCTGGTCTGGTGACTAGTGGCTCACTGTGCAGTTCTTGTCCACCTCCGACCAGGACAGGGTTGATGACACAAAGATCTAGGTGTGCTGCTTCCATTACGGAGCCACAGAAGCAACCAGAAGCCGCGAGAGGAAGTGGACCAATCACACCTTTTCCGGCAGGAGGCAAGTGCTTCTAGGTTCCAGGCTCCTGGCATTCAGTTCGGGGAGTCCTGAAACTTCAGTGAGGCTGTGGTGTGGGACGAATCTGGAGCTGTTCCTGGTTTACGGAGGCAGGGAGCGTAAAAACAAGTCTGATATGGTCCAAGCTGACCCACTTTCTTCTGTGGCCTGTCACTGTACCAATACACAGGGGCAGCCCAGAAAATGCTGAGGCCACCTGGGCACACTTCAGTCCTCTCTTGGTTTGGAAAGACCAGCCCCCAAACCCAGAAGCTTACTTTTCCATAAGATTTGCAACTCTGACCCGGTGTTCATCCTGCTAGCATTGCCACCTGCTAACACACTGAAATGACAGCAAATCATGAAGGTTTTGCAAGATCCTGGGCTGTATTTTATGTGCAGCAGCGGAGACCACCTGGAGTTGTAGGAAATGCTGTGGAAATTGCAGCCTTCCAAGAAATCTGACTGAATGATGTCTGCAGACCTCTATATCAGCCAGCAATAGCTCCGTTTTCCCAGGGAGCTGCACAACTCCTCCATTTTCACATAGGCAACAGGCAGGTGCACATCCAGGCATACATATAGGAACGTACACACACGCACAAGCTTGCACAACCACATGTCCACGCCTAGGTATGTGAGCACACCACAGCAATGCCTGAGAACCCACATGCTCTAGGCTAGTCCTGCAGGATGTTTTAGGATCATCATTCTTTCTCTATCCTGTTTCTCCTTTTTCCTGGATTCATGCATGTATTAGGTGGTTCTGTAAGCAAGCTAGAAGAAATTTGCATTTTGTTTTGGGTCAGTTCCTAGGAGAATATCCCCAAAGACCATAGGTACTCGAGGTTGCTCTGCACCCCTAAAAAGGCCTTGGTGAAGATTAAGCTGAGGGGGAACAAAACTCAGTGGAGCCACAAGGAAATGTGGGGCTCTACTGCCATCTCTGAGGAAGCAGGGCCTCTCAGCTAGTGGCTAGCACCTTGGGACCTTGCTGAACTACGGTCAGTTTTTGACGAGATCCTCTCTTGCCTGCCTCCGTAGGGAGAAAAGAGGCCTCTGAGTTCAGGGACCGGGAAAATTGTGCCACTGTTGACTCGAGGCTTGTGAGGCAGAGTCCCCCTCCGCAAGGCTTCCCTTCTTTGTATCTCAATACATTGCAGATTTTATGTCTCGCACAATCAGCTTCATCCACAGCCTCCTGGTTGCGTGCATTGCTTTTTTCAACACCTGTGCATCTAGCAACACCTCTCCCTGTCCTACCAGGCCTGTTTTTTTTCTCCCAATCCACTCTTTCCCTCCTACTTTCCTTTCCTTTTCTACATGGGCTTGTGACCTGAAATGTCTACTTGTAGGAGGGTCTGCAAACTCACTCTCATCACCTGCTGCATCTCCTAGACAAACCTCAACATCTCGTCAATGAGACCCTCTATCTTATGTGGCACTGTGGGGAGAAAACCAGCTCCCAACCTTGTCATTTGGCACTGTCTGTGAAAGATTTATAGCCGCCAGCTTCATCTGGGTGCATGGTGAGCCTTAGAATCCCTCTCTGTCCCTGTCCTCTTCTCAAGCTCTTGTGCTAGTGAGCTGATCTGCACCTTTAGCAAAGACAAAAATGAGGATATTTAGAATGTCCTAAGACTCAGTTCAGACGTCCTTTCCTCCAGAGAGACTTCCCTAATTGCAGAAGTTTCCTCCTCAAGTCTGGTTGGGTTCTCTGCTCTCAGCCTGTGCTTCCAGGTCTAACATGGATTCCACCGAAGTGGCCTGTTTACCTTCTTACTTGTCATTCTTTCCCTGGATAGAGGGCCCCATAAGGAGTTAAGGCAGTGCTGGCCGCCACGCAGCATGCAGCGGGTTCCACATGCGTGTGCTCCCAGGCTCAGGTGGCCTATCAGAAAATGTCTGTTTCGTCCTGATGCCACAGTGACGAAATCTCCCATCAGAGAGGCATGAACAAAGGTCCTGTAGACACAGCTTCTACGTCACCCCTTCTACTTACTAGGTGGTTTTTAGAAACATCTTTGGGTCTCAGTTTTCCCAAGTGTAAAAGCACAGAAGTAAGTGATTGTGCCAGATGGTCTATGTGGCCCTTTCTGGCTCAGAAATTCCTAGCCTTTGAGCTTTTGGGTCAGATACAGCAAGAGGTTGCAGAGAGAGCTACGGGGCCCGCAGGGCAGGGCTGCTTTCCTCTCTTCGCAGTTGAGCATTGGGCCAGGCCTTAGTGGAAAGTTTATTCCAGTACTTTAAACTAAGAGTGAGTGCTGAGTTTGTAGAATAAAGAACACAGTAGAAAAATCTTCCTCCTCTTCCTAATATGCGCAGCTAAAAATCTATGGAATGCCAGTGGGAGACAAGGGCTTTTTTACTGTTATGAAGGTGTAACTATGCCTGACCATGCCTCCCTCCACCCCCACCGCCAGGCAGCAAGTGTTTTTTCAGGACTCCGTGGGCTTTCTTGGTTCCCTTCATAAGTGGCCCTCAAGCCCATGCGGTCTACTGGGTCAGGGTCTGTGTGGGCAGGATGGACTTTGTTTGTTCATTCAGCAAACAATATGTGCTAAACATTTGCTTTGTGCTGGGCACAATAGCTACAGATTAAAAGATTAAAATAGATTAAAAGATACATCTTGGTCCAGGAGTTCAAAAACAAGTTAGCAAAACAACTAAGGTGGATGGTATCTTGGTGTTGTGGAGAAAAAGGAACCCTTTTACATGGATGGTGGAATTGTAAACTGATACAACCACTATGGTGGGCAGTATAGAAGTTTCTCCAAAGCCTGAAAATAAATATTCCATTCAATACAGCGATACCTCTTCTGGAAATGTTTCCAAAAGAGTTAAAAAGAATGTGTGATAGAGATACATGTATACCCATGTTTATATCAGCACAACAATAGCTAAAAATGTAGAAGATGCAAATACCCATCAACAGACCAGTGGGTAGAAAAACTGTAGTATATGTACACAATGGAGTGCTACTTTTCCATCAAAACAGATAAGTTGGAGGCTTTTGTAGGTAAATGAATACAACTTGAGACCACCATGCTCAGTGAAGTGAGTTAGAGGCAGGAGGTTAAACACTACATGGTTTCTCGAGAAACCCAGAATACAGTATTTTATAGAACCAAATGGAGGTGATGATAGGACTTAGGGGGGATAGGGAGGGTGTGGAAGGGTCAAGAAGGGTGAGGGGAAGGGATTGTAATTTTGACACAATATATATGTGCACAAAATACTCAAGCTCAGTGTAAGCACTGCACATCACATACATGTATATGTGCTGCCCTGCCCTGCCTGCCCTGTAGCTCTCTTTGCAACCTCTTGCTGCACCTGACCCAAAAGCTTGAAGGCTAGGAATTTCTAAGCCAGAAAGGGCCACATAGACCATCTGGCACAATCACTTACTTTTGTGCTTTTGCACTTGGGAAAACTGAGGCCCAAAGATGTTTCTAAAGACCACCTGGTTAGTAGAAGGGGTGACGTAGAAACCGTGTCTCCAGGACCTTCGTTCATGCCTCTCTGATGGGAGATTTCGTCACTGTGGCATCAGGATGAAGGAGACATTTTCCAATAGGCCGTCTTAGCCTGGGGGCACACACACGTGGAACCCGCTGCATGCTGCGTGGCAGCCAGCACTGCCCTAACTTTTTATGGGGCCTTCTATCCAGCAGCAGGTGCAGCTATCTTTGCCCGTCACGAAAGGGCTGTCACTCTTATTGATGGAGGAGAAATTGAGCCAAGCTTGAAAAATGGCTTAACATTTTGAACACTGGAAAGACACAGACTAATGGGCTCTCTCTTTCTATATGTTATGTAGTACAGTGACTGAGGTGCACCTCTATAAAGCATTCCTCCAGAAGATCCCAGCCAGGTCTCACCTATCATCTCCAAGCTTTCTAAGAACACAAGCTTGACACAGGGGGAGTGGACCTGTACCTCAGGTGCTAGTGTATGAATAGTACCTAGCCATACACATGTTAATCCATCCCAGGCTCCCACTTGGAGGCAGCCACAGCACAGGCAAGGGAAGAGGAAACAAAAGCTACATCTATGACAAGATTGTGATAGGAACTAACGTCATATATGTCTTGTGTCTCTCTTCTGTCAGGTCCTTTGGGATCTGGGGACTCCTCTGTCCCTACTACACGTCCAATATGGATTGTCAGATATTCACAGACTTTACTCATTAAGAGAGGAAATCCCTGTGTGCCAGGCACTGCTCTGGGCTCGGAGATTCAGCACTGAACAAGGCATCCTGCTGGGAGTCGGCTGGGAGATGGCACACAACATTGATGGTATGTGAAAACAGGGGTGTGGCTGAATTCAACAGGACCAGCTGGCTGTGTGGATGCATGGGGATGCTCATGCATGGTTGCATAAACATCAAGAGGCCAGGAAGGCCTCCAAGAAGATATTTCAGCAGAAACCTGATGGGGAAAGGGACAGGCCTTCCCCTGATTAGTGGGAAAAGCGCTTCAGACAGACGGAAGAGCAAGTGTAGAGGTGCTTGTGAGAAATAGGCAGATGTTGCCCATGGTTGGAGTCTGGTAAGTGATGAAGAGGGAGGCAAGGGAGAGAAGCCAGGACCTCTGTAATCTAGTGGACAAGGGCATGTAGATTTTATGCTTTGGACTTAGCCTTAGAGAGCTCTAAGGAAGCGAGACTGGCAGGGATTGACCTGTGTTGAAATAAAGTTGACCTGGTACAACACCATTTGTAGCAATACTATTCATAATAGCCAAAACGTGGGAATAGCCCAAATGTCCATGGATGTGTGAAAGGACATACAAAATGTGATACATGCATAATATAAAAATTATTCAACCTTATAAAGTAAGGAAATTCTGACTTACGCTTTAACATGGTCTGTGAAGTCGTTATGCTGGGTGGGATAACGCAGCCATGAAAGAGAGAGACAGGCTTGGCAGCATCAAGAAGCTCCCATTGCCAAGCTGTAAGAATGTACTTAACACCAGTGAATTGCATACTTTCGAGTGGTTAAAATGGTATACTTTGTGTAGACTTCACAAAATAGAAACAAAACCAAAAGCATATAAGCCATCAAGCAAAAACAAACAAAAATGACTCTGGCTTCTGTGTGGAAGCTCAGAAGTAGGAGACCAAGAGCCGATACAGAAAAATCAAAAAACCAAACCAAACCAAACCAAAACAAAACCAAGCAGTCAACTAATCAAATAGTAGTAAAGAGACAACAATAACAGCCCAAATGAGAGACGAAGGTGGTTCGAATCAGGGAAGAAGGAACAGGATGAAAAAGAAAAGGATACAAATACATTGAAGTAGACTGAAAATTTGTAAGCCTGGGACGATAATTTCCAATTATCCTTTACCCGGGTAATTGTTGATATGTTTTTTTTTTTTTTTACAGTTGAGCCAGACTTGATTATAGACCAGACATGAAGCCTGAGAGACCAGAATTTACAGTTCATACCATGAATGACAGAAAGCTAGATGTGGGGGGACAGAGAGCAATTCACAAACCATCAAGTACCAGATAACAGAGCAGAGGCCCAGAGAGGTGAGGTGAGCTCTTCTGGGACACACAGAAAAATTGGGTGGGAGCTCAGGTTTTGAATTTTTATTTTTTGATCAAGGGCGAAGTGCTGTCATTTTATTTCATCTGCATAAAAACTTCAGGCCATTGGTGAGGAAGAAGTGAGCAAAGACAGCTTCCCAGAGACGGGAGCTATCTTCCTCTTCTCAGGAGAGAACATTATCCTTCTGGGGGAGGAAGATGTGCTCAAGCTCATTACAATTGAAGCCACCTAACAGCTGCTTAGTTTCTCCACCTTTTAAATGACTCTAGTTATCTGTCTGTTGGGGCTGATAATGGGAATAATAAGAGCATGTCCTTAAGTTAAAAGGGTTTCCGTAGAGACCGCTCTACCAAAAATGTCTTCCTCCTCATCCTAATGGCTTCTATTCTTCCTGCCACAGGGTGTAAAGCTCCATAATCATTATAATCATTCATTCAGGTTACAAGCAGAAGTCAGAAAACAAGAGTCACTGGCCGCACTGCATTCATTATCTTATCAATTCCTTTAGGGCCACACTGCATTCATTATCTTATCAATTCCTTTAGGGTGTGCCAAACTGCTAACCACAAAGGGATGGAGCTTAGAATCCTCTGTTCTCCACAGCAGGCATCTGGACAAAGTGGACAAACATGGGCTTCCCCATCAAAAAAAGCAATTTGAGAACCGGTTCCAACATGCTCATTGATGTGATTTTGGACGCGTACCCCATATTCTCTGACCCTTTATTTCTTCATGGCCACTTTAAAATATGGCTGCAAATTCTAAACACTCCGCCTGAGAGGTGGAGTCAGTGTCCCCTTCTCTGGGACTGTGGTTAACAGACTGTTGGGTTAATGCTATGTGACTTCTGAGGTTCAACAGACTGTTGGGTTAATGCTATGTGACTTCTGAGGTTCAGTTACGAAGGTCACAAAGCACCCTTCACATTCTCTGGGACACTGAGCCACCACAGAAGCCGCCAGGCTGGAGCGATCAGGCTGACATTCAGGCATTCTCAGTGAAGCCTGCTAGGAAATCAGCACGAAGGTCAGGCATGTAGCTAAGAAGCCATCTTGAATTTAATCCTTCAGCCCCGGCTCCTCTAGCCTCCAGCCACTTCCCTAACCAGAGGCCCTGCTACAGTTGCTCGGCTTTGTCTGAATTCCCAACCCATACAATGGAATAGTGGTTAGTGCGTATCTGTAAGTTTGGGGAGGTTTGATGGATTGATAACAGGAATGGGGTCAATACTACTCTCCTCAGGACTTATGTGCAGTGGAAATGCAAAGTGCAGAATATTATACAGCATCTAGCCTATTTTTGGGTTGTAATGAAAATGAGTTTCCCTGTTCAAAAGAAAGAGCCTCACTGTCTAGCAGAAGTTGGCATGCTGATTAAAAACTAAATACAATGTGTAAACATCATAATAGATGTGAAGACAAAATGCCAAAAAGAATCAAAGTGTTCTTTCATTTTTGTGAGGATTTGGACTGTGGGTCTATGTCAGGGAAATCTTCAGAAGGAAATGTTAATACCGACTTTGAAGGGCTGGCAGGGTTATCTGGAAGTCACAAGTCAGACCCAATAAGAAGGAGGGAGAGAGAGAGAGAGAGAGAGAGAGAGAGAGAGAGAGAGAGAGAGAGAGAGAGAGAGAGAGAGAGAGAGAGGGACCCTTGGCCTCCTTTTCAGGCTCTTCCAAACAGAAGCCTGAGTGGAAGTCAGGTCTTATCACTGTGTTCCAACTCCCATGGTTCCCAAATTGCTCAAAGAAAAAAACTCAAGTTTTAAAGGCGGCCCCTGAGAAGAATGACTGTGTAATTTATCACCCCAACAAGGCATTTTGAGAGTGAACAGAGGTACTATTAATAACTCTTCCAAGACATTACACCTATCTTGGGTCATCCTGGGTACTCAAGATACGTGGTCTCCCTTCCTGTGCAAGCTTTATGGCCAGTAGCAGCTCTTTGGTTACATCTCTTCCTGCTTCCCCGTGTGCTCAACTTGCTCACATGGGTCACCTGTGCTCATTCCACTCCAGCCATGCTAAATTTCTTTATGACTCTTGAATATACCAGGCAAGTTCCTGCCTATGCCTCTCTGTAGCTCAACATTCTTCTGCCCCAGGAACTCTGTCCCAACGTGGAGAGTCACATAGCTCATTCCTTTGCTTCCTTTAAGTCTTCACTCAACATTGTTTCTTCATACGCCCCTTCCCATCCACCCTACTTCAAACGGATTCTCTTGACAGCCTTTTCTTGGCAGCCTTTTTGCTTTAATTTTCTTCATGGCTCTCATGATCTGTTGATACGCTGTGTAACTTATTATTTACTTTGTTAATGTATTTCTCTCTTCTCACTAGAATGCGAATTTCACAAAGACAAGGAGTTTTGACTATTTCCTTTGCTGCTTCATCCCTAAGTGGCTACCATTGTGTCTAGCACACAGTAGATGCTCAATAAATATCTGTGAAAGAATTTCTAAGTAAAGGTGGTTAATTTTTTTCCTCAATGAAATATAGCCTAATATTGAACAGTCTGGGCCTTTGGATCTAAATGCACTGAAGAATGTTTTGCATAGGAGATATTTTTAAGTTAGTTGCTTTTGAAAACAGCCAAGAGTCATGTCTAAACCAAAATGTATGGCCTGTGTTCAGTACAATTTTCTGTTATAAACTTTCCCTTCACATTTCTTAGTACCATAAATTATTATAGCTGGAAGAAATCAGCTCTAACATTCTACGACTTTAAGTGACAAGCTGTATTATATCTTAAAAAGTTGAAATGATATATTTTCTTGGTGGAAAAGAGAACTGCAGGTCAAGGTAATAAGGGGAAACTGAGGATTTGGGCAATTTATGAGTCAATTTCTTGGGCTGGCAGACTATTGGGATTTCTTCCAATTGCTGTGGGGGGCATTTCAATCCTGCCTCTAGCTGCTAGAATAATGCTTCTTCCATTTCTTTAGCTGCCCACTAAAGTCTGCAGATTCTGGTAGATAAATTGTCAGCAGCCCTTCCCATTTCTGAGGCATTAAGCTTAAATCCTGTTAAGGTTCCTCATATATTAAAAATAAAACTTCTATTAACTTTTCCCCTGTCAGAATGATCAGAGTTAAATTAATTTTTAACACTTGGGTAGAGCAACAGGAGAGAAATGTAGCCCCAGAGCTACTCCACGTGGGCTTTCTGGGTGGTTAGGGACGCCTCGGCCAGTGATTCCTCACAAGATGTGCCCAGACCATGTGGTTATGGGTTCTATTTTCCTAGCTCTGGCAGCATAAGAGATGTTAGTGGATAAATTGCTCACCGTGGTCTTGGGCTTGCAAACCTCTTGCCTCAGCCTTTAGAGGAGTTGAGATTACAGGTGCTCATTGCTTCCTGGGTTCAATCCCCAATATGTTCAAGTAAACAGCTGTGCAAAACATTGAGGCAGCCGAGTAAACCAGGGCTACTACTACGTCACCATTGTGTTCATGTGGCATCCTCACCCCTGGGGCCGCTCTGTGACCCACACCTCTGTACCCAAAGCAACAGTTCAATACTGAGGGTGAATATATGGGGTGCCAAAGCAAGGGCTTTACAATCTAACCTGTAATTGAATGTGTTTCCATCATTTAAAAGCTAGCTGCTTTTAAACAGAAAAAGAAAAAAAAGGTGTACTATTGGTTGAACAACTTTCAGACAAGAAGCAAGGTGATGTGCATGCTTATATTTATAAACATTACATTAATTACATGCTTCTAATTATTATCTCATGTAACAAAGAAAGGTTTTCCTCGTTTAATCTTCTTTTGTACAATTAAGTGTTATTTCTCCACTTTTCAGTTGAGAAAACTGAGGTCTACAGATCAATATTGATTTAGTACAATCCATGCAACTGTGACATGATAGAGTTATTATTTGAGCTCATTTCTAAATTTAAAGCTAATACTTTTGACCATGAAATTAAAATACAAATTATTAAAAATCTTGGTTCCTGTGTGTTTTATTTAATAAGCGCAGAACCAGTACATGTTCTGTAGACTCATTGTGATTTAGACAATATGCAGGAAATTCTTTGCACAGAGTCTGGCACAGAGCCCGACAGATGCTAGCTAGTACAGCAGTAGTAGTAGTCATGGTAGTAGTATTCACATCTCCTTTTTTCTGCAAGGCCTGAGGAAATATTTATGCTCAACCAAATTTTTCCAGTACTGCGGACATCATTGTGCCACTTATGATGAGGAAAAAATAACACCAGAGATCTATTTATCCACCCACCTGTTTATCTATTCACGCAGTAGCTTAATACATATTTGCTTAAAGTATATGGATCTAAGAAGGACAGGACATGCACCCTGATTTCAAGGACCTTATGGTTTGGTTGAGGTCACCACACATGCTAGGCTAATAAATAATAATTAGGGCACTAAATGAGCTAAGCCCAATGACTTGGCTTTGAGGAGGGGCTCAGCATGGGTCAGCGGTATGGATGGAACCGAAGCCAGCAGGACTTGGATTTGAGAGGACAAAATGGCCGAAACACCTAGTCCGTAAGTCAAGAAAGCTCTAGCAGGTAGTCAGTTCCTCAGAAGTGGAATTTTCATTTTATAACCTCTTCTTTGAGATACATGGTGGGCAGAAATTCAGAAGAGGAGTTTTGGAGGAGTCTGATCTGATACAGGAGCCACACGCTTTTTTTCAAAAGAATGATCCTATTCCTTAATGAAAATTCTCTTAGATATAAAGATTGTACTATGACAATCTACCATGAAGCACAGGTCATGATCACCACCACCACGATCACACTAGCAATACTACCCAGCCACTCCCCTCCCACCATCATCACAACGTGTTGTCACTACCTCAGTCACCACTGTTGCCTCTCCATCACTGCTACCACCCTCACCACCGCCATTACCACCTCTACCCTCCCTACTGGCACCATCAACATTACCATCACGTGCAGCATCGCTACCACCTCTCTCCCTCCACCATCTCCACCAGGCCAAACTCCTAACTTTGAGTCAATATGATTATGAAAATGATGGTCTTCATTTTAAGCTTCTATCAGTTCAAACAGAGTAAGAGATTTATTTCTTCTGTTGCCAAAATGAAAATAAGTGGAAGCTGACCTTGACCCCAATGAGGTGCTATGGGGAGCCATTTCCCCACCTTACGATACTTGTTAAAGATAATGTTTTAATGAATTGGAAAGTGATTTTTCCTGATTCTCACCTCAGAGTGGAAGGGAGCTTCTGGGAGGCGGGATGGTGGTGGCGGTGTGGCCACGGATAGGGAGCGTGCAAGTGCCTGGCAAGCAGAGGCTGTTGTGCCCACGCCACGCAGCCCACTCCTTGAGGTAATAGACAATACTGACTTTAAACCTGTGCCAGGGATACTGCTGCATGAGTAATGCCCAGAAAGATTCTATAAATGGCTTCTTTCATCTCCTACTGAAATGAAAGAACAAGAGAGAGACACAGTGAGAGTAGAAATAAATTGTATTCCTACCGCAAAGAGTTCATTTGATAAATAATGTATAGAGAGTTTGCAGTAATAACTGTTCTTTTCTGATTTGGCATATGCGGGTGAGTTTTGACATATATTCCTTGTATTTCTAACAGACGGTGACTGACTGGTGCCTGGATTGGCATTATGAAAGGCAAGCTGGACTGTTAACATTTGCTGTCGTGTCAGCAGGTTAACCTGGCTTCTCCCTCGGGCAGGCGCAGGGCGCTGGGCCCTTCCATCTTTCTGCGAGTGTGGGCGGGGGACAGGAGGCTGATGAAGGGCTTGCCTTGCTCTGGGCTCCTAGGAAAGGGCGGCAAGAAGACCTGTGCTCAAGGTCAGAACTCAGGCAAGCAGGGACCGAGTGTCTTGAAGGTCTGCGTGGCTTCTCTCAGATGCCTTCTTCTAGCTTCTTTCCTCTCAGCATTGAAGCTAGTTCAGGAGACTGTTTGGACTTTGGAAAGAGTAGAGATGTGTTCCCAAGCCTTCCTGAAGGGGATTTCCTCCAAGAGCCATGGGAAGTCGCAAGGATATCAGCACCTCTCCCTGATTCCCTAGAGTTCTCCCTCCAGAACATCCCTTGGACTTTAAGGAAAAACATGTAAACATTTGGGCTCCTGAGAAAATATTGGTAGTTTGATCATCATCATTTACTTTACAATTTGCCTCTAAAATAATGAGGGCTCACCTGTTACCTCGTATACTACCTCATGTGATCCTCACAGCAGTGGGGGTGGGACTGAGCTCAGTTGATATATATATACAAATTGAGGTTTCAACAGGCTTAGTAGCTTGTCTTGGGTGCCAAAGAGGGTAAGAGGAAAAGTTTACTCAAAATACGCTCAGGTTAGGTTTTCTCTAAGCTCGGCACTTTTACTATTTAGGGTTGACTCTCTAGGGACTCTTCCTCAGAAAGACTGTGTGTGTGTGTGGGAAAAGAGCAGGTGAGGTGATTGCATACACAAGCACACAAGTATGTGTACACACATAGCCACACAAATATGCATACATGTATACATTCACATGAACATATACACAATGCACTCATGCAGGCATGTGCATGCACATAATGACCATATACACACATACGTATGCACCTGATGAACACCCATAAGAACACTTGCACATGCACACACATGGTATACACATATGCACCCCCACACACATGTACACACAGTGCTCACACCTGCATGCATGCGTGTCACACAAGGTATCTTACATGTGTATACACACAAGCGTGTGCACACAAAGCTAACCCACATGGAAGCATGGACGTATACATATGGTATATGCACATTCGCTTACAAGCATGCATTGCACACACAAGCTGTGCACACACATGCACATGTACACACTTGGCTTGGCCCTTGCTTGGCTGAGGCCGAGAGGAACTCCCAAAAGGGGAGATTTCTGCCATTCAGTTTGTTTTCTTCCACTTCAGTGAAAAATCACTTAAAGCCTGAAGAATCTCTTTCTCCCATTCCCAGATGGATCAGTGGAACAACCCAGGAGCTCCAGGAAATGATTTCCACACTGCAGGGGTCTGCAATTTTGAAGAATCAGGATCCAGGGCCTCCTTTAGCCACTGACCTCTAGATGGGGTTCATAGCAGTCAGTGGTTACAATTTGCTGGGACTAAGATTTATAGCACTCAGTGTCCAGAAAGATGCAATTTACCTCACAGGAGGGATAGCTTTTGCTCCCATGGAAATGTTTTAGCTCCCCTGGATCACCTTTCGATTCAAGGAATTGCTGTGAGGGCGAGAGGCTGCCTAAACTTTTAAATATCAGATTCACTTCCCCAAAGATAACATTAATGTTGGAGTCAAAATGTGGCTTTACCAAAGTTTCTTTTCTTGATTCTCCACTCAAATAACCTGCAAGGAATTCTCCCTGAAATAACAGAAAATGGATTTTCTACATCTATCTGCACTTTGCCTTTCACACCTCACCCTGCTTTATTTGCATCATTTATGTTGACTTCCTTCTTTGACATCTCTTGGGAAATCTCACGTTTTTATATTTTGGATGTTTCTTGTTTCTGCTTATAATTTTCTTTTCCATTTGGGGGGGGGTGTTTATCTTCAATGAGGCTTATTCCTTCTACTCCTTTATTTTTGTGGTCTTTTAATTTTTTTAATTGCTGCCAATTATTTTGATTTTCATTTCCTCATGTTCTGGGTCTTTCCTTCATTCTTGCCTTTGTTTATCCTCCTCCATCCTTTGCAGGGAGGTGTTCTGGGCAGAAAGTCTGCACTTGAGTGAGCATTAGTCTGATGCTTATCTCTTACCTACTTAGTAGCAGCATGACCTTGGCAAAGGACTTTCACTGCTTTGACAGCCTTCATTTCTGGACCCAAAATGTTGGTACTATATATATATATATATATATATATATATATATATATATATATATATATGTTACATATTGTCTATATATTTTTCTCTTGTGGTACTCAGGATTGAACCCAGGACTTTCTTAGTAAACTACATCTCCAGTCTTTAATATATGTGTGTATGTAGTGTGTGTGCGTGTGTGTGTGCGTGTGTGTGTGTGTGTGTGTGTGTGTGTGTGTGCATGCCCATACGTGTGTGTATTTTTGAGACAGGAACTCACTAAATTGAGGAGTAACTCAGATGCGATCAAACTTGTGATCCTTTGATCTCAGCCCCTCAGAGCATGAGGTTTACAGGTGGGCACCACCATCCTGTCCAGCTAAAATCTGGGGCTAATGTGTCTTCAATGTGGGGTTGTTCTGAGAGTGTGAGATCCTATTTGAAAGCATTCCTCCCAGGACCTGGCATATGATAGGTACCCACAGAAGCTCCGTTTGCCCTTGTCACTGTCACCTACGAAATTTGTCTGCTCTCAGTCCTGTACTGACTCAGCGATTCCTCAGCCCCAAGTTACGTGGGTTAATCAGGCTGCACGGGATCAGCAGTTCCTGACTCGTTGTATGTGGAAGATCACAAACAAGTCAGGTTTAATTTGATGCTGACTCCGAGGAAAAGACAGCAGCAACTTAGACAATGAAGGGGACGATGAGGCTTTGATGAGGCTAGGAGTCAGACTCCTCATGCCCCATGTATATACTGACAACATTCTGATAACAGGGAAGGAGAAAAACCGAAGTGTGCTACTTGGTTCAAAGAAGCTGTCAGAGCCAGTGAGATAAAGATGTACTTGCCCATGAAAGCCAGCTTCTCGACGCATATCATCATTATGCACAATTTAATAATATACACAGGACTTCTCCCGAGCTCTTATTTGGCAGCAGCTGACATTCTGAGAGCTGATCTTGCTAATTTTTGTGTATTTGGAGTTTGCAGTAATACACGCTCAATATTTGGGTTCACTGGGTACCAGATACGAAGTTGTAGTGATGATTAAATATGGGAATGTTCCCATTGCCTTAAAAAGGAGCTCATACTGGCAGGGCGAGCTGGATTTGCAAATCACACTACTCCATCAGTGATAAGAACATGCCACCAAGACTCAGAAAAGTACCGATGGTAACAAGGTAAGAATAGCTGGTCAGAGAACGGGAGTAGTGGTTGACAGGGTAGTAGGAAAGGGGCAAATGTGGCATTTGCTGGGCCAGGAGTCTCTTTTGTTGTTGTTGTTGTTAATGATTTGTTTTGCCAGTAAGGTAATTTTTTTTTCTTGGATGTAGTGAGGGATCATACTTTAGGAATTTCTTGTAGAATTTGGTTTTATTTTTATTGGAGAAAGAAACAGGCCAGCAGCAATTTTCCAGAAGTCAGGAGCCAGGGCAGAAGGGCAATTTTCTCTGAGTTGCACTGGCAAACCTCTGCCTGAAAACACACTGTGTCTCTTTCACCTACAGAGAGCTTGGAGTCCACATCAAGGGCCCCGGAGACAGCAGATGACCTTGTAAGGCCCTAGTAGGTTCTCCTGTGTCACTTACTTGAAGATTCCCATAGTAGATTCTGACTCTCCATTCTCCAGAAATTTCAGCTGCTTCCTGGTGTTAATTTATAAGTGCTACTAAGTAAGCTATCACTAACATTCTCAGTCTTTCTTTTACCATCCTTTCAGTAAATGTATTTGTCAAGAGACAAAGCATGGGAAAATTCAAGTTTATTTGGCAACTCAATGTGTCACCAAGGAATGAGGATGCTTCTGTCTTCTTACACTGATGTTCTCATTTGATTTTCTTTTGTTCTCAAAAACTAGACTCCTCTTGATCCCCAAATAATTGCCATCGCTCCAGTTATCACCTCCTCCCTTAGCAACATCAAAGATAGAGCAAAAGGTATTTTTTCTTCTTTCCATCCCCTTTTGAAAGAGAGAAAAGCTGCTTCACAACTAATTGGCCAGAATTGTGCTGTGTGAGCATTTCTGCAACCATTACTGAGAAGGAGGACAAAAATACGACTCTTGGTTGTGTTGATCAAGATTTCTCCTTCTCTACCAGTGGGTGGAGCAGAACCCAGCCTCCTCCTAAACTGCCTTCAGTCAGCTGAGCCAAATCGAGACTCTGCTGCAAAGAAGAAATGAGAGACAATTGCTTGATAGAGTATCACAGAATATATGATTTCTAGGAAAGTTGGTAGTAGAGCTGGGAGTTTATGAAAAAGGGCATGGCAAGGAGTGATGCTGTTTTCTTTACTGGTCTGACCTGTCTCAGGGCTCTTGAAGGTCAATCATTGATATGTTGCCCCAAAGAATATATAGTCATCATACAGGATTGTTGATTCTGAGTAGTTGGCCCTCAATTTTCACATGACTTAATCATTTCCCTCTGATCTAAACCACAAATCTCCTTTACCCAGTACTTAATAGAAAGTCTTGAACTCAAAGAGCTATAATCAAGGAAAAGAATTCTTTGGTAATAGGACAAATCCCAACTGCTCTGAACTCAACACTTCGGAATAAGGAGCAAATCCATTTGCCCACTAGGTTAAATAGACTTGGGTTAACCTTTGTCCTAGGAGCCACAGGCTTTCAGAAATCCAATATCCAGAATTAGAGTACTGAGTAAGATGGTAACAATCTTGATGAAAAGCAACGTTAATGAAGACGGTAGCTGGTACTGCTAGAAGACTGCCAGCTCCAAGGACGATGAGAAGGCGGTCAAAGGAATGGAAGGAAGCGGAGGAGCAGAGGTGAGCAAAGAGAAGGATGATCAGCAGTGGCTATCAGTAGGTTGCACGATGACACCCCGGACCCAGGCACGCCAAGCCCTGGGCAATGTTGAAGTGGTGTCTTGGATGGGTCCTTGGCGATGGGCAGAGTAAATGCTATGAACAGAAAAGGTTCAAGTGAAGAATAGCTCATGTCATTTTCAAGACCAGAAGAGCAGCCCGTTCAGTACTCCTACTGTCACATGCATGAGCAGTAGCCAAAGACGTTCTTTATAATAGCAAACATTGGTTTTTTCTTTGTCTACCAGTTGAAAGTATTTAATTTTTTTTCTTCTTCTGGTATCAAAAAAAGGACACTGCCAACGAGGACAATTATTCAAGTGAACAGCTTGAAATCTTGCTATCAGTTTGTCTCTTGAGAGCAGGTTTCTTTGAGGGGCGGGGGAGAGGGCTGCTACCCTGAACAGCCACTGTTCTGCCCCGTGTGTACCTAACTGGGTACTGAGTCTCAGTCTAGATAGAGCTGGAAAGCTATGACTCACATTTAATTATTCATTTCAATATTTTAAAGGACTGGGAGGAGAAATACCAAAAATCTCCAGGCCTGTGTGCCAAGTGTCAGCCTGTTGTTGTGGAAGAATGAGCAGGAACCCCATGGGCGCAGGGCCAAGGTCTGATGACACATAGCCAATAAAAGCTCATCTACCTTGATTGAGATCCCAGTTCAATTACTACTTTCTGTAAGACCCTGAGCCAATTCTGTTGCTTCTTACAGCCTCTGCTTCCTGATCTATAAAGTGGGGTGGGGAGGTAGGGGTGGAGAACAGGGCTTCGAAAGCTCCAGAACTGGTGGGGTTGAAATGCACAGCACTTGTGGACCTTTTGTTCTCTGCTTGGCATATTGTAAGTGCTTACTAAGTGCCAGCTATTGTGTTGTGCCAGTCAGGGATGTAAAATAAGACTCCTTGACAAACATTTAAGTAGCTTTTAAACTATATTGAGCATCAAGCAGCTAAGTGTCCTTATGTGATTTTTTTTAGGTGGTGTTTGACAAGGAGCTTGCATTCCCTCGGGGGGAGGAAGCCCTGCCACCCAGGCTCTGCATTCCCGTAGCTTTGGCTCCATCCACATTCCTAGCATCAAGCCCCTATTACAGGTGCCTAAAAGGAGGTCCAGAAATATGTGTAGAAAAAAAGTAGGGAGGAAAGAAGGGGGAGGGGAAAGAAGTAGGGAAGAGAGTCCAGGAGGTTCACCTCACCTCATCTTGGTGCATCTCTGCCCACGGCTCCTTAGCTAAACTCTGGAACCAGCACTGTTCTCTACTTCTGGGCTTCACACGGTGTGACCACCTCCCCATACCCACTCTACCTTTGATCTTTAAACCTCATTCCCCTCGTAAGTGCTGGTCGTCACAACCATGGGTGGGGTTCCACAGTATTGCTGGGTCATCTGAGACAGCCAGCCCAAGTGTGGGCCTCATAATCTCAGTCTTGTTTTACCTACTTGGATCCTTGCTCTGCAGCCCTGATCTCAGTTTTGCTTCTTGTCATTTGAAGTTGCTGTGCAAAAGTCGCCTCCCCGTGGTTGCCCCGGAGCTTTCCTTAACTAAACCTGTGCTTACAATGTGTGGATATGCCTATTAGGTGCCTCTCCTTTAATGTTCAAAAAAAAAAAAAAAAAAAGAAAAAGAAAAAAAGAAAAAGAAAAAGAAAAATCCTGGGTATTGACTATTATAAACCAATTTTATAAGTAGGGAAACTGAGGCTCACAGAGCTGATGTGACTGGGTCAAGGTGACATAGGTTGGAATCATCTGTCTTTGATTCCCATGTTCTTGTCATCCTTCAGCCTGGACTTTTCTTACGGAATTCCCTGAGACCAGGAGAAGGCTTCTCATTCTAACTGCAGGTCAGTGGAGTTCATTTTTTCCATTTGGGTACATGTCCGCTATCCCAACAAGGCAAACTTGTAGTTCTTCAGCTCTACAGTTGACCTTCCAGCTCTGTCCCAAACTTCCTAGGCTTGGCCCCACAAACCTTCCCAGAGACTCAAGTCCTGGTCTGAATTTCTGCCCAGTTAAAGGGCCCTGCCTCACATGGCTTTGTTATCCGGGGATGGCCAGAGTGTCTACCAGCTTTCTATGTGAGGACTCCTCACTGTTTCTCTTATGTCAGTTAATTTTGTTTCTTCCCCAAGGTCTCTGATGTCCCACACTCATTAGAAGGGCAACCTGCCATTGTCTAAACCTGTGGAGAACTTGGGTAACCTGCCAGATTGTACATCTACTTCCTGCAACTGCATCTGCGCATTAGCACCCCTACCTCTGTCACGGTTCACGTGAGCAGGCAAATCAGCTTGTTTAGGAATCTCGGCTCCCCTCTCCTCTTGGTCTCTCAATAGTACCCAAGCTGCCAAGCTCCACATTTGAGACATGACACAGTCTCAACCCTCCCTGGCTCTTGCTCTCTGGGGTCTAATTAAATTGTATCAGGGATGGGAAAAAATTAGGCCTTAACCCTTGAATCCTCAGAAGAGGAAGGCTGGGATTCTGGGGTCTGCCAAATGATTAATAGGTCTGGCATATTAGATTTGACCCATCAGGGCAACATTAAATATGATTTATGAGTTGGTTTTAATTGAGATTTTACTGAATTATTATTCCTTGCAGAGAACAGGCCTAGTCTCATATTCCTAAGTACGCTAAGCATCCTGCAATCACAGCTGGTCAAATTTGGACTGTCCAAAGCTGATGTTTACCCCAACTCGGTGTGTGACCAGTGCAGCCTGCCCCTTTGCCTCTGCCTATCCCTCATTCCTGTGCAAAACCACTGTTAAAGACCAACTTTGGAAGAGTGGCAAAGACAGAGCAGTTGTCTTTTGTTCCTCATTTTTTTTTTCTGAATTCTTTGAAACCCCAGTTCAAACAACAGGTTGACTTGGTTTGTCAAACAAAGCAAGACAATAGCAAAAAGCAAAGCAAAGTAATAAATTCAGTGAAATCAAAGTATAAGTGAGCATGTAGTGAATTTCTTCTCTTCAGTAATACCTATCCCACAGGACGGACCCCTTAATTATGGGATTTCAGGCAACTAACTAGGCAGATGGTTGATGAGTCTGTGCTAAGAGAGACAGAGAGACAAGCATGAGTTTTTGCAGGTGTGAGATGGGGCCAGCTTAACCCTGAGACTGCAAATTGTAGCTGACAGCCTACTACTAGGAACGGTCACGAGGAGCAGAGTGATGGGTAATAATAGTGGGTGTGAGACAGGAAAAAGTAATAGGTGCCATATGAGAACTTTGTCTCCATTCCCACAAGGCTGCTTCCCGACCTACACGTGGGAGAATTAGGCTTAAACAGCATTTATTGAATTCTGAACTGCATTGGGCAAAGAAAATTACTCGTTAATATATAAAGCACTGCATTTCCTATAATGTGAATGCCAGAGAAAAATGGATTCGTGCCTGCTTCATAGAGAGAAGCTTGCCTTTAAAGTACTAAAGTAAATGAGTCCTTAGGGAGTGAGGAATGGCAAATTAGATAGAAGTTCACAATATGATATGGCAGCAGAGAACACTTGTGCTCAGCTCTAGGCCTGCAGACACGCAGAGCCAAGCAGGAGGTTTGCAGAGTAGCAGGGACAACTGGAGTAGCATATGGTAGCTTAATGTGGAGATAGGTGGGACACCTTTCCTGGATTTTTTTGAGAGTATGGAGAGCTTGCGACTGCTGTTTTCATGAAGGACAAGGCACAATGCAGGAGAAAGCATGTGTTGGGGGTATAGATGTAGGTCTGAATCCCTAGTCTATCTGCAGGCAAGTCACCCTCAATAAGCTTTAATTTTCTCAGTTATATATGGGTGGGTATCATAATGTTTTCTCCACAGAGTTCTTAAGAGACTTAACTGATATAATGCATTTAAAGCATCTGGCTCATCTCTTACTTTAGATATTCCTTTGACAGAAAAAAATTCACTTAGTCAACATTAACTGAATATCAATTAACAGAAACATGTTTTCTAACCTTAGAAGTGTAGAGGATTGTGGCAAGTGCGGCAACATGAAGCAGATATTATGAAAACACAGAGGAGATAGAATTAATTCAATCTGAGGACAGAGGGAGAAACCCAGGAAAGTTACCAGGAGTTGGAGATACCCCCATTTAATCTGCAGTGGCAGCAAGAGCAGCCAAGGTTGGTCATGCCAGCAAGGAGACGCAAAGGCACAGTTCTGAGAATCAGCACGACACGTGGAGGAACCTACAGGTGCTTGACTGTGACCAGAGCATGAGGTGGAGTCCAGGAGCAGGAGGAGATGAGGTCAAGTTGGTGGTCAGCAGTGATCCTGAGAGCTCATGCTAAGTATAGAGTGCCTTGCCTGAACTGGAAAAGGGGGAACACGAGAAGGCTCTTGTCCATCAAGGCGGCCTTGAAGCCAGCAGCACGGGAAGTTAGTCGTGAGGAGACAGAGATAGAATGACTGCTTGGGAGGTTATAATAAAAGGGTGACAGTTAGTGAAGTTCAGAAGTAAGGTGGTGGCAGCGGGTGGAAAGGAAGGCTGAGGCAACATACAGACTTTGGAAGAAATTTGGAAAGAAAATAGGACTTAAAAGAACTGAGGTAAGTTTTAGTTTGGTGATTGTCACCATATGAGATATAGAAGTGCGGAAGAGAAGTAATTTGGTGAAGAAGATACTGAGCTTAGTTGGGTCTGGGACTTCGCAGCTGCTGTGGATGTGTCCAGTGAATGCAGGGTCACAGACAGACATGAATTGGAGATGTGCACCTGGGTCTTTGTTACATGTCCTTGGGACTCCACCAACAAATATGAGATAGTCTCTGGCTTTTAAGAGATCACTGTCTGCTATAATTTGAATCTAAAATTCCCCACCAAAGTCTCATGAACTCAGAGTTTGGACTTCAGGAAGGTAATTGGATCATGCGGACACCGGAGTCATTAGTAGATTAATCCATTAATAAGCTCATAGCGAAAAGTACTGTCAGGAGGTGGGAATTGATTGGAATAGGTGGGTTATTAGGGATGTATATTATATATTTAGTCACTTTCCTGTCACTGTGACAAAATATTTGACACTCGCAACTTAAAGGATGAGCGGGGTTTTTTTTTTTTTGGCTCATGGTTTTTAGGAGATTCAATCCATAGTTAGTTGGCTTTGAGGCAGAAAGGGCATGATTGAAAGTCGAATGGAGGAGACCCATTCAACTCATGGCAACCATGAAACAGAGAAAGAAGAAAAGAGGAGCCAGGGCTAGATAAGAACACATCTTTCCAGGTCATGGTCCCAGTGGCCCACCTCTGAGCAGGTCCCATCTCCTAAGAACACCTCTGGCTGCTAAGTTGATCAACGGGTGAATACACTGCTGAGTACAGCATGCCCACAACCTAGGACTCTTCCAAATATTTGGAACTTTGGGGTGACATTTCAGATATAATCAATAACAAGGTGTGGCCCGAAAGGGCATTTCCTTTTCCCTATCTCTGCTTCCTGGCTGCTGTTGGATGGGCAGCTTTCCTCTACCAGACCTTTCTGTAATGTCACGTATGCCTTGGAACTGCCATCCATAGAGAGAACTATAAAATTCTGAGCCAAACAAACCTTTGCTCCTTAAATTTTACGTCAGGTATTTTGTCCTAGTAATGAGAAAATGACTAATACACTTTCCTACCAGGTGGCAGACATCCAAATGGAAACTTAGAATAGACGCCTCATTGTCATGAGAACACAACCTCAAGAGACAATTAATGATGGGCTTATGGATTGAAGAAGGTTCAGAAAACAGGAGAGTTTTAAACTACATCATTTGCTTCAGCACAAGGGAGCAGGAGGCAAAAAGTGATACAGACACTATGCAGAGGAGAAATGTGCAATGAAAATCACTAGGTGGTCATGGGAGAAATGAAGCTGTGATGCTGGGGAGACATCGAACCCAGATGATGATTAGGCCATCCTGAAAAGAAACTATGAGCGGGAGTAAATCGTGGGGAGGTGGGGGACAGAGAAGGAGTTCAGTGTTGGGCAGGTACATTTGACGGTCTATGGAGAAACATAAAAAGCAACTAGTTTGTGGATCTAGGCGTCAGGATAGAGATTCAGACTTAAAAACCAGCAGGGTGACTGTGATGGTTGAATTTGGGGGAAACGATTAGGTCACTCAAAGAAAACGCACAGAATGAAAGAAGTTGGGGTGGGAGTGGGAGTGGGATCACCAACACACAACGGATCTGCAGAGGAAGACAATCTGGAGACAGAGCAAACCCAGAGCAATGGAGGGGCGGAATGCCTATCAAACAGCCCAAGAGATGTCACAGAAGTCAGGAAGGAGGAAAAACATGACTTCACTAGATTCCCTTGGCTTTCTCAAATTTTCTTCTAACACGGGACAAATCTCTGTGCTTTGTGATTGTTTATTTACTTGTTTCTACTTTAGCTTCTGGATCTTGACAACACTTCTGATGGCCAAAAACTTGACAGAAGGTGGAAGTTCAATGAATAATTCCAATAATTGAATTAGAGTTTAGGGTTACTAAATGTTACAAAGAGTCAGGTGAAATGAAGAGAAACAATAGAAGGAACCAGAAATTGTAACAGCGAGGATGTGGAATGACAGGATGGCAGGACCACTGCATGTGCTGGGGAGGCTCAACGCTCTCGCTTGACACACTTGAATTAGATAGCAAAGAGAGAAGGGCAGTAAACGTACTGTAATTAGTAAAACAGAAGAACTGTCTCACGAGTCATGACAGACTGTAGTTAATACACTCGTCTGAACAATGAACTCATGTATGTCCTTCCTTGCCTACTATTTCTGTATTTGCACGTTGTAGCATGTAAAAATCTTAATTTGAGGTCCCTGACAGATCTAGTGGCCATGTCAATCTGTGCCATTGCCATATTAGTAATTTGCACTGTATATTGATTTGCGAGAACTGGGGCAGTGGTTAAGTCAAGAAGGGTGGTATTTTGGAGGAAGGGACATACGATGGTCTGAAATTCATTAAGTTGCTCGATTCTCTCAATTCTAACACTTACCATGACTGGCTTAGCTGATGACGACTCGAGTCCTTCCTCTGTCCTTCTACATCATCATTGTAAGGCATTTGCTACCTTGGAGCCTCTATCTGTGCACAAGAGGGTAGGAACATGTAGCTTGCTGAACTGGAAGCTCCAGGTTGAAAAAAGCCAACAAGAACATCGCCTGTGACTTTTTGGTCATGAAAGAAGGTCAGTGGAGTGGGCAAGGTAGCTACTGAAAGGTCTAGAAAGCCTTGAAAGGGAGATTTGGTTGGTTCCTATTCCTTGCCTGATTCTGCCCACTCATCCCTACGAGGTGGTAGCCATAGTGATGCTGGAGGTTAAGACTAAAGCATGCCGCCTTTGAGTCCTGCTTCCCTTTTATGTGTGAGCAGCTAATGGAGTGAGAAAGGGTACGCTTTAACGTGCCATCTACCCAGAGAGATCAATGGCAGCTTAACATGCATCTCTGCCTAATATTCACTTTGGCAGGCCTTTGTAATAAAAATGCTGGTTTTAATGAAGTGCATTAAGATGAGGAGATTCATGACTAGGCTATATGCTTTTATCACTATGGCCATCCCTCGAGCTGGCAGAGTACAAGCCATTCTGTGGAAATGAGACAGAAGGATGTCATCTTGGGAATCACACAAAAACCCTCCCTTTTTGCTACTCGAGGGCATATTTCAACTTATTCACAGTATTCCTATAATCTAAGGTTTTCCAGAGATGTGTTTTTGGGAGAAAGTTGTACTAAGAGCCAGATAGGTGAAGTTAGGGGGAGAGAGTTTATATTTTGAAATCCTAACCTGCAGTGCCTAAGATTTAATCATATTTGGAGATAATATCCACAAACAGGTGATTGATGTAAGGTGGGGCCATTAGAATGGGCCTTGGTACAGCTTAACTGGTGTCCTTAAAAGAGGAGTAAATTGGACACAGAGACAACCGGGCACATATATGCATTTAGGGATGACTCCATGCAAAAGCAAGTAGAGCAGAAAGGCCTCTGAAGAAGCTAGAAGAAACTTCATAAACTTCATATTCTTGGACTTCCAGCCTCCAGAACTGTGAGAAATGAATTTCTGTTTTGCAAACCACTCAGTGTTATAATTTGTTACAGAAGCCCTACTAAGTCCCCACAGATGCAAAGCTTGAGGTTAGAGCTCTGGGTTCCAAATTCATTCTCCAGAAGATAAAAGTGTTCCAACAGCAGGAGAGTTTAGTTCATAGTCAAATATGCCTGGAGTAAGGTCCATGAGGCCTTTTGGAAACTTGTAAAATACAGAGAATGAGGGCAGTGTCATGTTGTGAGATCTTTGAATGACAAAAATGCTGCCACTGGTAAGAAGGTATACCCCCGGAGCTGGTAGTATGCTTACAGTCATAGGCCAAGAGTTGCACAGGTAGAAAGGCAGTAAAAGGTATTGGCTGACTATCACTGCATGAGCTGAGAGACAACTTCACATCATTGTTAGAAACACAGGTATTAGAACTCCGGCTCTTCCACGTAACAGATAAACGGCCTCTCTGTACTTTAGTCTTCTCATCTGTGAAGTTGGAAATTGTGGTACTTCGCTAATGGGCCATGGAGAGGATTAAATCAGCCACGGCTTTCTAAGTACATAGCGATGCTCGGCACATGTCAAGTGTGATGGTTGGGAAGTGAGTATCTTGAACTTGAGAGGAGAATGACCACCGAGATTGTTGCTCGTAAACTAGCAGCACAGGATGCCCCTGACAGATCCAGTATGCCTCTGGAGCTCTTTATCACCAACTTGCCAAGCCTACCTCCATGTTCCCCCATTCCATACTGTCCCCTTGTTCTTGAGGTCCTCATTGACTGATCAAGATCATGTTTGTCCAACCTGTGGCCTAAGAGCCACAGATGGCCTGGGGTGGCTTTAAGTGTAGCCCAACGCAAATGTGTAGGCTTTCTTAAAGCATGAGGTTGAGTGTGATTTTTTTTGTAACTCCGTTGTGTTGACTATATTAGATATTGCAACTCAAGACAATTCTTCACTCAGTGCAGCCCAGGCAATCCAAAACAGTGGATGCTCATGATCTAGACTTGTCCCATCTCCTTCCTTCTGATCTCCCAGGGATCCCACCAGCATCTCCCTGACAGATCTTCTACCCTCCTGCCAAAGTAAAAGCTCGAGGATCACAGCCTTTGCTTGCTATTTCCATCACCTAAGTCGTGGAAAAGGATCATGGTGGTAGTGGTGAGTTGGTTTAGGAATTTTGCACAAGGATAGAGTGAGTCTGGTGGCTGGACTAACTTCTGTGGGGCAAGAAGTAGGAAACAAAGATCTCTGGCACAAAGATGTGATCTTTGGTATACTTCTCTTGTTTTGTTTCTTACTACTTGAAGTTTCTGCTACACAAATGCAAAATGCTTACTTGCTTGGGCGACGTATCCCTGGGCTGCCACTCCCATGCTTGCATACGCTATACCCAGAGCATGTGTGTTCTGCCTGAGAGCACTCTTCTTTTTCTAACGTGGTGAATTTATGCTGATCTTTAAAAATCCAGATTGCCTGATTCAGTAAGGGCTCTCTAATGACTCTTCAAATAGAATCCAGTGCCTAAAAATGTTCCCACTATATCTTGGATCAGAAAGAAAAAAAAAAACCCACAAACTTGGACCTACTCAATTTATTCATTATCAATCAGTAAAAAAGAAACCAAGACGTAAAGAAGAATTTGTCTCAGATGAAAACTGGTAATTATTCCAGAGCATCTGGCTGCCCTCTAAACTTCAATGGTCCTATAATAAAATGATATTTTAAGGAGCGAGCTATCTTTACAGTAAAAGGAAAACGTTAAAGCCCATAGTGTAAAGATGTCTGCAGTAGTATAATGAAAGAGAGTCAGATAGTCAGGCAGCCCAAGAGAGAGAAGCAAGGAAATGGCATGTTGGTAGTCAGCCCAATGCTATAAATTCATCAGGGCACCTGTGCTTGGTAACCTGCTATTTTGTTCTCACTCAGGGTCATCTTTGGACATAGGGAACAACAGGTGAGAATCCTCGATGAGCACAACTGTCTCCTAGAGCACAGAGCTACATAGTGTGTGCCGCGGTCACAAGGCAGGTGGACCCAGGAAAACCAGTCTCTCTAGTAACCATTTGCACATCTATGAATTGGATGTCCTAAAGTCCAGCTGGCAAAATTGCCACAAGGATGAAGGAGTGTATGTGCGGCAGAGTGTGTTTCTATTCTAGAATACTGTTGAGCTTTCTCTTCTGTTTTTGTGAGGAACTACTGTTCTGTAGGTGGTTTTGGAGGGGTCGCTTCCTTCCCTTTCTTGACATCCCCTCATTCTGATCCAGCTCCCTGTGCCCTCTTATGGCCTAGGGACCTCCCGAGGCTGGCTTCCGGGTGATGCCGTAATAAAATTCCCATTAGGCATTCCTCTTAAAGCCACACCTCCCAGTCAAAAGACAAAACAACAAAACAAAACAAGAAAAACAAAAGCCTAGTAATCTGTACCCAACAGTCCCTTCCGGGCTTTCCAAAAAGTGGAATAACTCATCTGCTAACTGATTTTGGCCAAAGCATTCTAAGGTAATAACAGCTTAGTGTGCAACCTGTCCTCCGTAAGGTGATAAAAACCATAATATCCAAGCCCTAAATGGCGATCCTTCTGGGAACGCGTACTCTAGAGGCTCAGGATGGGGGTGGACAGCAAGTTCATAGTTATTGGTCTTGGGAGACGCGTAACAGCACCTGGGAGGCACCTGCTATCTAGGTCTGTGAATAAATTGCAGGATCCTGTAATAGAATTACAGTTCCTTTCCCCTAACTGCATTTTAAGAAGAGCATAATGGAAAGGTAGGACTGCATGGAAAAGAGGAGCCAAAAGAATGGCTTCTAAACGTTTCTCTATTTTCGTAATAAAGTAGGAAAATATAAGTGAAAAAACTTACGAGGATAAATGAGATAATAATAACCATGGATCATTTTTAGTTCCTGGGAGGAAAAGCACCATATAGATTTGAGGTGTTATTATTATGCATATAATATATATAGAGAGACAGTGTATATTTATTCACAGCGAAGCTCACATATGTCATCCCCACTAATAACGTTTTCTTTTCTGGCTCTGTGTGAGAGGAGATTTGCCACTTTCATATGATCCACACATAGTCGGAGGAACCTGCTTAGAATATTTTTACTGATGAAATTTTCCAGGTTGTAACATTTATCTTTTTGAAGCGCTCGCTCTCTATAACCCCACGTGGAGAATTGTGCTTTTACCTCTCATTATGATGCCATCTACATGTGGATTTTTGTGTCAACTGCTTATCTCAGGCGCAAGCCAATTTCTTGTTGGTTTACATTGTTTATAAAGCACTGGGCATACATAGTACTTTACCAATGCACAGAGACCTAGCTCCTTGCCCCTGTGGAGGCACATCTAATGAAGATGGACAAGACCAGCACTGGAAATCATACAAATGTAAGATCCAGAAAGATGCTGCTGGTTTGGAAATCGGGGCAGTTCATCCAAGGCTTAAACAGAGGATCTGAAGACAGAGAGGGAAGTATTGGGCAGAAGATGACATGAAGGGTATTCGAACTGAGGCACACACGTATAACACATACCTAGTTTTTACCCAAGTGCAGATTTGGAGGGGCACTCTGCAAGTTGTCAGTCCCTTCCACATCCCCAAGTGTTGGACCCCCTCCTGACAAAGTCCTGCACCTCCTGGCTGATCATCCTCTGTGGGGGGGTAGGCCATGCAAGTGTGGATCTTTGCAGAGCAAGTGTTTAATCACTCGGCATGCTGCTGGGTGGCTTGCTACCTGTGCTGTCACTTGCTGGGTGTTGAAGGAATGCAAATTTACTTGAACATTAATGATAGCAAAGCGAAATAGAAAAATTAAACGTGCTGCAAATAGAGGAGCACATGTTTTATTCTCAAACTGAAAATAAACAATTTGGGGTTATATATAATTGTCCCCTTGCCTTTTTCACTTTATTGGCATTTCTCTTCAGAGCAAGTAATAGGAAGCTTCCAGTTTAATTTATATAAAATCTTAAGGTTTTGGGGTGAGGAAATTTTTGCCAGTGTTCGATATGCATCTCCTTCCTACAGACATGAATCCTGGTGATCTAGGATCCGCAGCTCAGTTGCCTAAGCTCTCTAAGTTCCCCATGAGTCCAGAGGCTCCTGTAGTACATGGGTGTCCTGGCTGAACTTTGCAGCATGAATTCCTGTAGTTGAAATCCAGATTAACCTCATGTACCATTCTTGCTAAAATAGCACACTGCTTGGCCATTTAGTGCATATGTGTTCACTAGGGAAGAATCTGAGATGGGGGTTTCTAGGGATCTTGTGATGTCTTTTTACTATGATTTGGATGGTTCAAGTGTGTCCTCTGAAGTTTCTGGAAGCTCGGTCCTCAGGGAGATGGTGAGTCTTTAAGAAGTTGGTCCTCATGGGAGGCCATTAGGTTACAGAGGCACCATTCAAAGGATCAGGTTAGTTACAGTGGGCCCACACCACATGCTTACAAGAGGGCAAGCCATTTCCCTTTCTTCTCCATTACCATGTATGACAGGTTCAAGGAGACCCTCAGCAAATGTGGGCTCCGCGTTGTTTGGAATTTCCAGTCATCAGAATCATGGATCAAATATTCTTTTCTTTATAAAGCGCCAGGCTTAAATATTTTGAGATAGCAACACAAAACAAACTAATACATCCGATTTGCTTTCTGGCCATAAGTTTTCTTTAAACTCTCTCCTGGCCGCTATGGATGGCTACATTTTCTAATCACTTCTGAACCAAGTTAGAGGGGTTCTAATGTTAGAAGATTATATCTATTGAGAAATAGACCTCAAATCTCCAGGATTAAGATTCTGGTGAGATTCTGTATAAATACTAAGTGGCTCCTGTTTTTGTGTTCCTCAGCAGGGACAAGGTGTGGTGACGACGTTAGTCACGCAGGAGAAGGTGCAGAGGCAGGACTGGCAGAGCTGGTCGCAGGGACGCATCCGCCATGTTTACCACACCCTAGCAGAGTCCCCCCGCAGTCTTCCCTCTGCCTCTGCCTCAGCATCGCAGCCCCAGAACTGACCACAAGTCTAGGTCTCCTCCTACAGATCTCTGCATTGGTCCTTGGCCGCTTGTCTAGTTGAGCAGCTGGAATTGTGGATGTGCCCTGGAGGCTGTGCTGCCTGAAGGGGTGTCAGCAAAGGACTGGGGAGGCAGCACCAGCAACTTGCCCAGGGAACCTGAGGAGTAGGAGGCAAGGATAGCTATGGTCTTGAATGCTGGCCTTTGTGTTGTCTCCTAGGAGCGTATTTCCCCCTACCCCCTGGACCTAACTAATGTTTACTGATGCTCACACTAATGCCTAGCACTGTGCTAAGCACTAATGTGGCCTTTTATAACTTGACCCACACAGTTCTAGCTAAAGACTTTATGGGGAAGTTTAGAGAGGTTAATAAACATACCCAAGGGCTGGGGGTATAGCACATTAGTGAGAATGCTGCCCCAGCAAGCACAAGGCCCCAGGTTTGATTCCCCAGCATCACATAAAGTAGGTGCAATGGCACGTGCCTATAATTCGAGCACTTGGGATATTGAGGCAGGTAGATTGCCTTGCATTCAAGGTCAGCCTGAGCTACATAGTGAATTCAGGACCAGCCTGGACTATACAGTGAGACCCTGTCTCAAATAAACAAACAAACAAACAAACAAACAAACACACTCAAATAGTTTGTGATAATCTATTACATATTTTCTGGAGAAATGAAAAAGAGAAACTCAAAGCATAAAGAAATATAAGATACGTATGTGCACAACATCCTCAACTTCATTGTAAACCTTATATCTTGCACTAATACATATCAATAAAATGGGGGGAAAAGAAATAAAGAGATGGAGATGCTAATTATCCTGATTTCATCAGTTACACATACTCTATCTGTATTGAAAAAAAAAAAAAAATATATATATATATATATATATATATATATATATATATATATATCGTTGTGCTCACACATGTGAACAGGATTACATGTCAGCTAAAAAATTAAAATAACAAAAATCCACCTGAGGCTGAACACTCATAAATAAGAGAGGGCAAGCATGAGGTAGGCACATGTCCTCCAAAGCCATTGAACCACTGGCTTTTCTCTCACCTCTCTCTTTTCTTCAAATGCCTATGGTCCTAAATTATTTTTTGCAGCTTTTTGAGTTTAATTGTATTATTTCATGCTAGAGATATATCCTAGAGCATCTTTTATCCTTTAATTAATTCAAACTTACATGATTCTGTATATATTTATTCTGAGTGCGCTTCTTTCTGATGGAATAAACTAATTTCTGCTAAGGTGTAAAGGATTAACCAGGAGTAATCTGTTATCCTAAACTGCATTGTGCCTCACCATGAATAACAGACATTTGTAGATTTCTGGTGCTGTGTCTGCAGTAAAAGAGAAATGTGGGGTTAGGAAACAGAGGCTGAGGTGCTCTTCCTTGTACCCACGATCTCACTAGCCTTACATCTAGTAGTTGTTCAGTAAATGTTTGCTGAAAAGTAACTGAGTCAGTGAACAAAGGAATGGATAGGAAACAGTCTAGCCAATATTGGGGATGTGGCAGTACTATCTCTGGACATGAGAGGCCGCTGTCGACACCTAGGCTAATCGTCAAGGAAGAATGGGAGGATGGAAAATTCTCTCATCCTGGAGGTGGGACTGCTAAGATTCGGAGATGAATCCCGCATCACCTGCTCCCTCTCCACACGGAACTCCTGGAGACAGGGTTTCAGGTACAGTAAGGGATTTCTGTATCTGTTGCTCAGAGAGGGGTTGAGAGCTGCTTTGGGTGATCTTGGCCACTGGGGGCCACAAACAGGACAATTGAAGACAGTTCCAGAAGGAGGGTCAGGCAAAAGGCTGATCAAGTCTTACACTCGTGGGCAGCTCTGGGGAGGGGAAGCCCTCCAGTGAGTGGCTATGCGTTGGCCTCTACTTTTGGTGTATCTTGCTGGTCACAGCACCACTAGAAGACAGAACTCCACAGAATTCCCAGTTCAAGCTTTCACTCTGAGAACCCAGAACATAGACTCACCCAGAACTTTCTGTGGGAATGAGGGTGCATTTTTCCCTCCTGCTGAAAGTGGCGGCTGGGTCTGTTGTGGCCTCTGTTTCTCTTTACCAGAGCCAGTTGGCTAGCGAGAGCTCCTGGTCCAGCCTGTCCCCTAAACCCACTGTACCCCTGGCATAGGGAAAACTACACACTAGTGCCCACCAGTCACTTTACCATCATTTTATGGATGTGAAATCTGTGGGTTCTTTCAGTGCAAAAGCCAGTTTTCTTTTACCTTTCAGTGGTGGCACCTGGCACAGAAATGGTGCAAATACATCAGTTTGTTTAACGAAGGGCAGAGCGAGGGGAGTCCATCAGGGTGCACGGTGGTGATCTACACCAGCTTATAAGATGGCCAAATTTATTTATCCAGACCTGTTATTTAAGTGTCACATGATGTGTGTCAGTAAGTACAGAAAATAAGAGAAAGAAAAAAATGGCCCTCCCTAGACTTTGCCTTTGTGGCCCTTGTCACGATGACGGGAAGGGATGGAACTTTTCCTGTAGAACATAATGAACCACAGTTAATTTTAGGCATGTTTGTTTTAAGCTCTTGCATGCACAACAGGAGACCCTTAATGGTCATCCGACTTGTGCCTTATTAAATTTAAAAAGATAAAATGAATTGCATGAGCCATAAGCGTATATGCTACCATCGGCTAATGAGGAATACGCTGATTAAAATTTACTCAGCAAAGAATAATAACTTTGTGAATCCAGCCTATGAAAACAGGTGTACAATGAGAAGATACAGCAAGGTGAGCATCTAGCCTGTGCTTCCTAATTAGCGAATATGAATCAATTAACCAGCTAGGAGTACTATCATAAATGAAGAAGTTAAGATCCCTCTGCATTCGTTGTGATTGATTATAGGAACCAAACTCCTCGAAACCACCTGAAGGTTCTACACATTGTAGGCCTAACACTAAGAAAGCCCACGCTGGCCACTCTCCCTGGACTATTTCATGAGCTGGCACAGTCAGGAGAGGAACCAAGATCTCTTTTTGTGGAGAACTGGCCTGAGAGAGATGCTCGTGGAAAGCCGGCCATTCTGTTTTGTACATCAAAATTTGTCTTGATTCAAATGGGAAGAGATGTTAACCAATTCCTCTGAACTGAATTAAGGATTGCCTGCAACTCAACCCACCAGAGACTCATTTGGATCCAGCTCCCCAGACTCTCGTTAAACTGTGTAAGCAAAGAGCAGTGGCAAAGCGCTGGTGATAAAGAGATGAGTGACAGCCGGCAGTCCCTGCCCTCGAAGGCCTTGCCGTCTTCAGGGAGGGCAGCCAAGTGGAGACATGGCTACAACATCAGGTGTGCTAACTGCTATGAGAGAGATGTGGTGGGAGCTGAGGGAAAGAGACCCTGATCTCCATGGGCTCATAGTGGGAGGCTGGTAGGGGAGCGGTTTGCAGGAGGAAAAGGAGAAGAAGCGGTGCCTGGGAGGATGTTGGGATGAGTTCAGAGTGTGTCTCCAGGGTACTGTAAGAACGGGGTGGGGCAGGCACAGGGAACACGTCCCTGCAAAGAGAGACTAAACTAAACAGGGACAGAGACCCATTCCCAGACTTGTAAGCGTTTAAAAGTGGCTGAGACACAGCGGGGGGTGGGGAAAGGATACACAGGCCAGAAGAGAAGGGCTTGGGTGCTAGAGTTTTGATTTTATCCTGCAGAAAATAGTGAGATATGGACATGTCAGAGGGGGAAGGGGGCCTCTACTGAGGCTGTTGTTCTATGCCTGGCTTAGAGATGCCAGGATGTTGAAGTTTGAATGGAGACAAAATCAGACCACAAAGCAGCCAGATGTAGGGGGTCAGGAGCCAAGAGGTTTGGCTTCTTCTTAGGGGCCACGATGGAACCTTCCTGGAGCTGTAGGCCACAGAAGCTTCCTGAGGACTCCCTGTAACTCCCCCATCACCACGTCACTGCGTGTGCTACACACACACCTATGGCTTCCAGGAGCCTCCTCTGAGGGTGTGCCAGATTCCTGTCCATCCAAGCCCTCATCCTGTGGCCTTGAGCTCCTTGAGGGCAAGGTCCTTGCTAGCCGTGTTCAGCTGCACTTAAAAGTCCAAGAAATATGTGTGCAATTGAATGAATGGTGGCCCGATGGATGCAAAGCCACTGATCCTCTCTGCGTTTTTGGTTACTTATTGGTAAAACAAAAATGGCCTCACTGATGCTTTCTACTTAGGAAATAGTCCATTCCAATATGATTGATAATTCCTAAATGTTTCTTATTTTTCCCTGTGCCCTGTTCCCCACATCCTTTCACCCTTCCTTTCCCACATTCCTGGCTTTGCTACCGTACCTCCTGCTTACATGGGGTGTGTGTGTGTGTGTGGGGGGGGATCTGGTTATTCATTTTACCTCAGCTGTGTATTTAGTGACTCCCCTCGCTCACCTGCAGCCACTCTGTCCTTTTGCAGGCCGCCCTCCCTTTGCCTATGTCTAATGTCCTGCCTGTCCCGGTTTCTCTTTCTGATTCTTCTGTTTCTTTCCATCTGGTCTTCCTTCCTATCCTCAGTTGTTTTTGTCCTCGTGAAATTTCTACTAACCTCATTTTCTGCTTGGCATTTTGCTCCTGGCACTTGATTCTAACTGACCTGCGGTCTCTTCTCCATTTATTCGGAACAGAACAAATTGGTGACGATAATGGTAGTGATGCTATTTCAGCAAAGCAAGGAATAAAGACGAAGAGGATGTCTTTGAAGGGACCACAGGTCCTCAGTGGGAGGAAGGAGGGATGCCACTAGCTTGTCACTGAGAATACTCTGTCTTTTGATGGAGCTTCAGAGAGCTTGTGAGCATATGATGAGCATCTGGAACTGTTCTTTCCAGAAAATAATCTATCAGAAGGCAGAAAAATAATTATGTTTCCCTCAATGATCCCAGCAAAGATGTTTGCTCTCCTAAAGGACCTCAAGGCACTCATAAAACTCGGAAAACTGAGTTAAGTGCTTTTTATTAAACCATTAAGAGATTTTACTCAGCTAAGACAAATGTCTTCACTGAAGGATACAGAGTTTGATAGTATAGAAAATACCCAGATGAAAACTTGTCTGAATAAATTAGACTGATGAATTTGGCATTTAGGGCTCCAACTATCTGATTCTCTCTTTCAGCATCAACCTACCAACTGAAACGTGTTCTCTCATGATGGGCTTGCTGAGTTGGAATGGGGCGAGGAGCAGGCAGGAGAGGTCTAGACAGCATTTGAAATTTCCCTACCTGTAAGTGGCCTTCAGGATTAAGATGTAAGCAGCAAGAAATCCATTTCCTTTCCTCCACAGCTTCAGGACCCCAGGTTTCTCTGGCTATGTTCATTCCCAAGGCTTGAGTGATGGGAGACATGATGTTGGCAAGGAAAAAGGACGTGGGGATTGCATGGTCAGATATGGGAGAGCCCCCGATCCCCTTACAGGGTCCTCAGTGCTCTACTCTTGTAGATGACGTGGACCCAAAAGACACATCTAGTGACACAGCCAGCTTTTCCCGACACACCTGGTGTCGATTAATCACTAAACCAGAGTCGATTCTTCTGGGGACACCCAGCTCTCTCTCCCACTTTTCCAAGATGGTAAAGGAGCTGGCTATAAGAATTTTGTGTGTCAGGGGATTTAGTATAATAATGTTTATTTATAAGGAATAAAATTGAGCCGGGCACTGTGAGCTTGCATCAGCTCAGGCTTAATAATAGTAATAGCTAGCATTTATTGGGTATTTACCATGTGTCAGGCACCATGCCAAGCATTTTATATATAATTTCTTATTTTGCCTTCACAACAGATCTAGAAGGAATATATTATCATTATTATCCTTTTGCAGGGAAACCTGTTTAGCTAGGTAATTTAACCTATTCAAGGTCACTCTGAAGCTTTCCCGTTTGATGGTCTTCCTTGCATCCTTTTCTTTGGGGACACTGACTGCTTTCTTCCTTGTGGGAAATGCTTTTCGTTTTTCTCTGCTATGCCTGCTATGTTTTCTTTGTGATCCTTCCTCCCACCTTGGCCAACCAGTCCCTCCCCAAAGTATTTTTTTAATCTAGAAAAAAAAAAAAAGAGCAAGATCAGGTTGAAATTTTAACCTGGAATCCCTGGGGTCTGATGGCAGTTGCCTTTGCCAGAACATGACCTGGAGGAGTGAGGTCCCCATTCAGCCACAGGATAGACCGCACTGATAAGCCTTCAAGGCCCTGACTCCAACTGTTGCAGAGGCCCAATTTCTTATTCTGAGCTCCACTGGACGCCAAGGGTGCTCTTCACAAAGACTGCCCTTTGCGTTAGCTACTTCACGTTGGTCTTTCAGGAAATCAGCACAATGTAGTTGATATGTACGTGAGCTTTGCAGTCAGGTAGCTGAACTTAGCTAAATTAACTGCTAATTTCTGGCGTGCAGTTTTGAGCAAGATATTGACTCTCTTGTGCCTCTATCTAAAAAATGGGGACAATAATCATACCTCCTTTCAAAGATTTTGCAGGATTATTGTTCAGGTAAAGCACTTAGCATTGTGTTTGGTATATGTGAAGCCTCCAATTAAAGAAAAAACAGCACTTCTTTCCTCTATTTATTTGTGTGTGTGTGTGTGGGGGGGGGGTACTCAGGGTCTTTCTACTGAGATGTATCCTTAGTCCATTTTTAATTTCTATTTTGAGACAGGGCCTTTCTGAGTCCCTAAGTTACCCAGATGGACTCAAACTTGTGATCCTTTTGCCTTGCAGAATGCTGGGGTGACAGGCCTGCACCACTAAGTCTTCCTCTTTTTAGTATCAGATTGAATGATTAACTGTAGTTGCTATCATTAATATTATAGAATCACAGGATTCTAGTTACATCTCTCTGGTTGTACCTGGGATTTTGAGCTTGTCATTCATGTTTTGAAACTCTTCTGGAAAGGGCTGAGGGCTCAGGCAAGAGTGTAGATGACTATGAGTGCGCTCACATGGGCCTTGCGTGAGAGTGCTGAGCCTTTTCCTGACAGGCTTAGGGGTAATTCCAAAAATAAGAGCTAATAATATCTTCAGGAGACTTCAGTACTCAGGCTGCTATTCTGTGCAAACTGTGAAGTGAGGTGCAAGAAAACAGAGAGGTAGATTGATTTTTAAAAAGCTGAACTTCCAGGCTGTTATAAGAAACAGCCAGCAAATGAGAGATCTATAAACCTCCTGGGACATGCAGTGCATCACTGCGAATGGCTCTGGGAGATGGATTGGGCATTGAGAACAAGTGTTTTGCAGAACAAAGACGTTTTTGTATGATGTCAGATTCTGGAAAGTCCCAGGACTGTCTTTTTTTTTATGGGCAAAGTTAGGTGGGGAAGAAGGAGTGGAGGGTGAAATTAAATTTCTTAAGGGGTTCACCACCAAGAATTAAATACTGGTTGGAAAAGAGGCTAGAAGCCAGATATGATTTGGGAGTGCGGTGAGGGGCACTGGAGGGAAATAGATTCAATACAATCCTACCTAGTTTCTCTGCTGGGCTGGGAAATTGATTTAAAGGGAGCTGGGCAGGAGATCCTCAGAGGCCCTGTGCAGTTTTTAGTGGTAAGTTGGGCAGACTTACTATTGGGCTCAGCTTCAAATGTTTTCCAGGCATCTCTCTCCAAGGAAACCGCTTGGGTCGGAGCACTGCTTCTAGATCTCTGGCTGCTATCAAAGTTCTATCATGGGCCAGTACACATGTCACTCAAACAAAAGTGAGGAGATAAAATTCCCAGAATCCCCTTGCCACCATAAGAAACTGGCATGAGAAAGAAAGAACAGGGAATGAGAAATTTAGTGGGCAAGGCTTGCGGCCCTACTGGAGAACAGTAGAGCCCTTAAAGGCCACACCTAGTTGAAGAAGTAGATCACTGGGGATGTGCCTTTGAGGAGGATATTAGAACCTCAGCCCTCTTCTCTCTCTCTCTCTCTCTCTCTCTCTCTCTCTCTCTCTCTCTCTCTCTCTCTCTCTCTCTTCATTTCTCAGCCACTGTAAGATGAGTATCTTCCTTTCCCAAGGCTATCTTCCATGATGAACGGCCTCTCCATTGGCTCAGAAGCAGTAGAGCTGTGTGGCCAGGTCTGAAAGCTCTCAAACTGTAAGCAAAATAAACCTTTCCTTCTCAAAAGTTCAACCCCTCAGGCATTTTATAACACTAATGGAAAGTTGATGAACACAGTGAAGAAGGAAGATGCACTTTGAGAAAAGACCTCAGAGGATGGAGATCTTAGACTAACGGCATACGAATTCTGTGGGCAAAGGGATGTTAAAGTTTATAAGATTTGAACGTGTAAGTGAACTTAAAGTTCACCCTGGAGAAGGTAGTGATGAATGTGTTAAAACCCTAGAACTGCAATTTTCTGAGGACTTTATTCAGCAAAGTTGCTGACACCTTCACAATAGGTTAGATTGCCTATCAAAATTATGAGGCTAGAAGAAGGTAATATGATTATCCCCACTGGCCATGTGAACACACTGAACCACACTCACAAACTTTTACTAGTCCGAGTTCACTCAAGACAAGGGAGGATAGAACCCAAAACACTTGAATTCATCCCAGCTCAATGTCTTTCTCCTTTCCTTGGCACACAAGGGAGAGGTCGTTCCTGAGACAACCTGTGCGGTTCCCAGATACGCTGCATCTCCTACAAACCATGAGTATGGTTCCTGGGCTAAGCTGATGTACACATAGCATTTACTTAGAAAAGGCTGAGATGGCAGTGGAGATGACATGCTTCTGGGGAGACCACATGGTGTGTGTGTGTGTGTGTGTGTGTGTGTGTGTGTGTGTGTGTGTGTGTGTGTGTTGGGGTGGGGGGGTCGTCATGTATGTATTCTTTCCAACTTAAGTCAAAAGAACTATACAACATATATATTTTATTGTTCATTTTATGACATACAGTTTTATGAGCCTAATAAGCAAATAAATTTAAGTGTTAATTTGTTTCCTCTTCCTTTTACACTGGCCCTCTAGCACTTCACCTCTTGGCTTCTTACCTACTTACCAGTAATGGAAGCTGAACTCTGATGATATGTTCATTTTGAGAGATGAGAAAATAGAGCCCCAGAACAGTAAAGTAATTGTCTCAGAATTACACAAGCCAGTGGGAACATCCAGACATTTTGAGTTTAATTAATACATTTTCTACCACAGCACCACCACCTATGCAATTATGTTAAAATTTCTAGGTCCATGCTTTAAAGCTATATACTTCTTAGTGGTCGGTTGTGTGAACTATTTAAAAGTCACAGAAAGAAAGGCCACTCATTGTGGACTAAGGACCACTGGGAACAGTTGGAGGAGGGGGTCCAAATTTAAGACTCCTATAACCAGCTCCATAATTCTGTTTTTCTGTCCAATAAACAAACAGATTTTGTCATTTTTCAGGTTAAAAAAAGAGGTTTTTTTCAGGTTTTTTTTTTTCCCCTGAAGAAAGCCCAAGTTTTCTTGCCTGCTGCGTTTGAAGAATGCTTGTGCTGCTATCATTTACAAGAGTCATTTGATGATCAAATTGCATATTTCCTTGTTTAGGTAGTTCTGCAGATGGATTGGCAGTTGCTCACAAACAGCTGTGCACATCTGGCACACAGGTGTGCTTTCTAACTGGCTGATTTGCTTACAGAATGATTTTTTTTTTTTCTGGGAATGAAGACAAGAAATTGCCCAAGGCCTGAGATGAGGCTGTCCATGAGCTGAGTCTTGACTCATTTCTAGCAGTGGTTTTCTGTGATGGAAAGTTTGATATGATTTTAGGATACACATGCCTGAAAATTGAGGGACCGCAGCATTTCCATCTCCAAAGGCAGATGTGTGCCGATGCATGAGGTGGTTTGGGGTCCTGAAATAATTTAGATAAGTGATGCTGTGATTAAAACTGCACTGTTAGTATTTATAAGTGAAATGGCATGATGAGTTAGAATTGCCTCAAAAATTTTCCAGTGTGGGTGAGTGAGGGTGTGTGGTGAGTGGGAGTTATGGATGGAACAAAGGAGATAAAAGGTTGATACAATTTTTATAGCTGAATGATTGGTACATTGGGTCCATTGACAGCCCTCTTTATTTTTATGTATCTTCAAAATTTTCCACAAGAAAACGTTTAAAACAAAATCTGTTCCTGCATATGGACTCCTAGAAATATAATTAATATTATCAGGCCTCTTGTTAGCTCTTGTGGCTGTTGGGGTGTTAGATTAAGTCAACTAGTAAGAAAAGCAGGAACTGAGTAGGTGGTTCTTCACAGAGCAAAGGAAGAAAAGAAAGAGAGATCAAAGTGGAGAAGAGAGGAGAAGAGGGGAGAGGAAAGAGAAGAGAGAGAAAGGGAATTGGGCAAATTTCTCCTAGTCACGTACTGTGAAGTTTAGCTCTAAAACGTGTCCACAAATCTTCTGTGTTTGGGAAGCGCCCGGATCATGGGAGCACTACACTCTAAAGTAGATTAGTGCATTGGTGATTCCACGTGCTGTTAGGAGTTAAGGGCCTGGTTGGAGGCATGGGCCACTGGGGACGTGACCTGGAAGGGTGTATTCTTGCCCCTGGCTCCCGAACATTCTCTTTCTGCCTCTTGGCTGTTATGGGATGGGTGATTTCCCCTGCTGTGCTCTTCTCCTGCTGCCTTTCCTGCTTTGAGGCTGGCCAGCCCTTCATGAACTGAAACCTCTGAATCTGAGCTAAAATAAACTTCCTTAAGTTGTGGGTGTTGGGTGTTGTGTGCCAGCAACAAGAAAGTGACAAACGCTCTTCTCTCCTGCTGGAAGGCAGGTGTCTTCCTACTACATCGAGAGATACCCCATATCTCTTTCTCAAGCACTTGATAATTTCTCCAAAGTATCTTGGGGTTTCATACAATCTGGAAATTTAAAAAAAAAATGGGCTGGTGGAAATCAAATACGTACAAAAGCCATATTGTGTCAGAGATCAAAACCTAATGTAAGGTATAACCCAAGAAGAGGAGAAACATAAAGGTGACATACCCAACATGGAGTCATACCCCAGAACATACCCAAAATATGGAGTCATAAGTAGAAGATGATAGAAATAGTTAGAAGGTGGGTTCATCTCCTAAGTGTGAAGCTTACCTGGGCCATCCCCCTGGCAACAGAAAACAGGTGGTCAGAAGATGTGGAAAGTGTGCTTCAGGCCAGCAGAGGAGACTTGGGTACCTCCTGACCCTCTGCTCCCTGCAGGCATGATACCATCCACCAGCCTTTGAACAACCTTATTGGAAAAAGTTATACCTCCTTTTCCATCTAGTACAGCCCTTTTAGGATCCTTCCAAAACTGAAAATATTCTGAATTCAGGTTTTGAATGGTTATCTCAGCTTCCCGGGAGTGCCAGCGTCAGCCACTGTCCTTCCTACAGCAGGTGCTATGGCTCAGGGTAGAGCCAATGTCCGGGCAATAAGGTACAAGCATTCACTACCATCTTCCAGAGAGGCCATCTGGCAGCATGGCTGCAAATAGCTGCACCAACTTGAAGACACACCCACTACCCAGAAACCCTGCCTGCTTGAGCAGAAACACTGCTCTCTCCCTTTATCCCAAATTCAGCCATTGAGAACCACTTTCACCTGAGGGGCTCCCACAGCCTCTCTTCTTGGAGGCTCACTTGGCCTCCCGGTCTGAGATTCTGGGCTGTCGGCTGACCTCTGGGCTCATCTTCTTAACTTTAGATCCTGTCCTGTGCCCCCTCCCCATCTCTCTGCCGTGTGTCCCTGCTTCCTTAGTTCCCCTTGCTAGCCACTGTCACCAGTGTCCCCAGGCCTGGCTCCTTTCTTTCCTCTCCCTCTCAGCCTCTCCTTCTACCAGGCCCACTCCTGTGCACAACTGGGATCTCTGGGGATGTGGCTGGGCTGTGGTTCTACGGGCACAGGTGGCACTGGCAGATGCAAGTCCCTTCCATTAATGTGGGTAAACAGTCAACAATATGTTAAAATATTCATCACCGAAGCCTCAGTCTGAATGCTAATCTGGGGCTGGAGCTGATTCATAGTCTCTGGTCCGGCTGCGAGGCAGAGCCTGACAGGGATGACATAATTCTGTGGTGGCAGAGTGGTCAGGAAAGGTCAGCCCCGAGAATCAGCGTTGATTGTGCATTTGCTTGAGGTGGGGGGGGGGGGGGTGACACATGGTGGAGACTTTTTGGCCAGAGAAGCTACCTGTGTGCCTGAGGAGGATGTGTTTTTGTAGGGCAGTCATCATGCTGGGTTCTGGCTGGCTGGCGGGCCAGAGCAGACCTGTACAACAAGCAGGCACCTGACACTGGGCTCCTGGCCACCTGCTCATCATTTTTGCATTTATGTGTCTGGTTATGTGCTGAATGCTAAAGTGTCCTTAACCACTCAGTGATAATCCATTTGCTCTCTGTTGTTAAGGGTGATGTGCCGTGTATCTGTTCTTTTCAGGCCATGTAAACCCAGGCATCCTAATGGAGACTGGACAATGCTTCAATGATAAGAGACAAAAAAATCTAGACTTTCTAAAGCCTAGATTGTTGGAGAACACCGTTCATAGTGTCAAAAGGGTCGATCCTATGATAAATTTAAATCTCTCCTACTTCACAGGAGTTAAAAACAGGCCAGATGTGCTGCTGTGGGGAGGGGAGGGGGATGCTGTCATGGATTTAAGAGCACCATTAGCTCGGGCACTGTCTTCGGCCTGTGTGTGTGAGGTCTGGCTGTGCACACCCACTCCTTCCTTCTCTCTCCCACTCACTTAGCTACAGCCCATGTACGGAACGTCTGCTCGGTGACACACGCTGGCCAGGCAAAGATGCTGAGATGCGTGTCTTCTCTGCCTGCTCTCGAGAACTCACAGTCCGTTGTGGGAGAGAGACTAACACGTGAGGTACAGTGCGAATTAGTCACTGCAAAGAGCTCTGGGCACCCAGAGGAGCGACAGCACCTCACAGAACAGATGATGTTTGAAGACACTTTTGAGCTCCTCAAAGATCCTGTTGTAGTCTCATTTTAATTCTAGCGGCGGCACAATACCTGGCTCATAGCAAGGGCTCATTAAACGTTCATTGAATGAATGAATGAATGGAAGTATTCTTAGGCCAAAAAGACATAAAAGTTGACCCTTGCTAACTAAGAGCTGAGGATTACTGAGAAAACAAAATATTACCACAAAACTCCATGGGTGGTCCGTTATCCAGCTGGATGAGATAGGACCATGTACTTTCCACACAGTGGCCATCCCCTCACCCACATTCCAGGACCACTACTCACTGGACAGCTGTGTCTGACGAGACAATGTGAGTCATAGAACCGTGGGTGCCTTTATACCCACGGTGAGCCAGAACCTCCATGGGGCATTTCACACAGGAAGACATATCGCTCCTCACAATCTGGAGTTCTACGGTTTTTCTTGTACCCACTTAGAAAGAGGAGCACGACTCAGAAATCTTGCTAACATCCCTGGATATTTGATTGTGTCACTTCCCCTCATCCTGTCGCTGTGCCACAGAGAGAGAGCCCACATTATATGTTGAGGGAGACTCTTAAATATCCTGCTGGCTGATGTTAAGATCCTACTCTCTTGAAGGCATTCTGGAATTGATGTTAGAAAGTCTGTGTTGTTTTTCTATACAGAGAAGTTCATGTTCTTATGTATTTTTCTGTTATTAAAATAGAAAGGCTCATCACTCTTATCTTTTGAGAGCCTCATTCGTAGATTCTCAAAAACAGTAGCTCTGTCTCTATGCTATTTTTAGCACTCCAGTATGCATGTTACTGAGGGCTGTGGGAGCCAAATTCATCTAACTTATTTAAACACCTTTTGCCAGGTATTCCTTGTTTTCCCACCCTGCCAATCTGTGTTGATGCGCTACATATGTCTCTCTAATAACCTGGTTGGGAGCTCGGCACACACATGGCTCCTTATTCTTTGAAAAATGGAAAAAATTAAAGTGCTGGCTGGCACACCCTCTTCTTGGTGGCTCAGGGCTGCCATACACAGGAGCATCCCTGGTACTGTTTTCTGAAGTCTCTCATTTTCTGTCTTGCTGGGATCTGGGAATACGTAAAACATTCAGCTCGAGGTAACATTTAACATTTATTAAAGGGTGATTCTGTGCCAGATGGTGGGCAAGGCACATCCATATTCTCAGTCCCAGAGCATCCACAGGTGAGACGTTATGGAAAGTGATAAAATGACCCTTGTTTACAAATGGGAAACTGAGGCTACGAGTCAAAAGGAGCTGGCTCAGAGTCTCCTAACAATTAAAAGGGGCAGAAGAGTTTGATGCCAACTTTTAAAAAGAATTTTATAGACCAGCCATATAAAGTTTGCTGTGTTCTATGTGCCACTCTAGACATTTTTTGCAAATGCTAACATTTTTAATCTTTATGCTAGCACTGTGAAATAGGTATTGTCTGATAGCAACTGATAATTAAACTGAGGCATACAGGGTGAAATAACTTGCTTATATTTATTTATCCAGCTGGTAAATGGGAGAAGCACAGCCCTGGACTGCTTCACACAGCTCCTGGGCTTCAGGTCACACATGCTAGGAGAGTTTTAAGGGGAGACTCCAACCCTGACAAAGCTCACCTTTTTTTTTTTTTTTTGAAATTTCTTAGTTTTAATACTAACATCTCAGTTGTCTAGGCATATTCTTGTCCCTCTTGATTCATTTTAAGAGTACTGTTAGGAAGGAAAAAAACGGTACTTAAAATCTAATTTTCCAGAATGTGTACTTCGTAATCAGCCCCCTCTATTTTCCATCTTTTGGTTTCAGCTTATGGGAGCAGAAGGCCCTAACTTCCAGGGATCATGTGCTACTTGGTCTGCCCTGTTTCCCCCTCTCTCCTCTCTCTCTCTCTCTCTCTCTCTCTCTCTCTCTCTCAATTATAGTAAATGTCATTAATTTGAAAGGCAAGGGGCCAGAAAGAATGGATTTTGAATTAACTAGTTCAGATCATCTGTTTTTTACTGGACCATGACAGGGTATCTGTTAGCTGGGGAACAATTGCTTCCAATCATGCATCCTCCTGGATAAGCCAATATTCTGCACAATAAGGTTTTACTATAAAGAGCGATCAAGTAGGCATTTGTGTTTCATGGAGGTCTGGAGCCCAGAACCTGATGCCTTGAGTGGCTGCTGGTGTATTATTATATTCTGGGAGGAGTAAACTTTATGCAAAAACAACAGACTTCTGGGACTCCCTGAGGCTCAGGTGTGTTTTGCCCTAAGCCCTCATCAGTATCATTAGCAGGTCCATCAGATGCTTCAGTGCTTGTATTAGGTAATTATCACTAGTACTTGAACCAAACATAACCTGCCTGGGTGTTGTAAAATGCCTTGTAACAGAATTGGCTAACCATCCGTGAATAGCTTGTGCAATGTTTGCATAGCATGATACGGTCTCACTATGGGCTACATTTTCTAGCCTCCTGGCATCCAAGGCAAGGTGTTATTGGTAAGAAATGAACCTGAGTGATATGTCACTCATAGGCCAAGGAAGGACACAGATACGACTTTCCCTCCCTCTTCTCCATCTGCCTGCTGAAGGTGGAGGAGGATTTTAAGAACCAAGAAATGGAATCGTGGAGTTAAAGATGGAGGAAGGAATTTAAGATCCTGGACCATCAGCTACCTGCTGATAAGGAACTCCCATCCTGAGATGTCGTGAATGTTCAGAAGAAACTTCTACTATGGTATCTCTATTTGTTTCCACAGTTTCTGTTACCCTATATTATGTATGTTCTTCAATTCTACTTTGGATTGTATGTTCTTCCTTCATACTACAGGCATGGGAGCTCCAAGCCCCAGTTCAAAGCTAGAAGTGAAGAAATAGAGTGTCAGAGTGACCCAGGAAGTGGATGCTTAGGTGTTGGAGAGCTATCAGAGTGGGGAGGCAGAGGGAACTCAAACCTGACTATCAAAGTCATACTTTGTGGACTAATGTAAGCAAATTGCATGACCTGTTTATCTGGTGTGGCCAATTATCATTCAACGCACAGAACTACTGGTATCATCATCAATCAATAATATGTGCCACACTAATGTGGTTGTAAGTTGCATTTGATGGTGGTGTTAAACTCTGTTTGCTCAGCCTTCTGTTCCTCTTATTCGGGGAACCGTGCTTTCTATAACAAGGTCATTTGATCATAATTCAAAAGAAAAACAACAACAGAGGAAACGTGAACCAGAAACAAACCTTATAGAAGTCACAATACCACAGGGCAGATGCCTTCGGCTCTGGCTCCTTCAAGACTGATATTGTGTGGAAGCTCTCCAACCACAAGTTCAGTTTCTGGCTAACAGGTAAATTTCTAAACTCAACGTGTCCCCTGTCCCCAGAATATGAAGGATGGAACTCAGGGTCTTGTGTATGTTGGACAAGTGTTCCATTGCTGACCAATGTCCTCATGCTCTGTTTTGGTTTTGTAATTTGTTTTTCTTTTCCAGATATACAAAGGAGAGACAGAAAGCTATTTCTTTAGAGTAGAAATTGGAAGTGGCACTCTTTTACCCTCTATTTAAAAAGAACAAAGGAAAACATGCTTCAAGAGTAATAATAATAATTACATTAACAATTAACATCTTTAAATATTTAATTTAGTCTCCGTATAGCTCTAAGGGTTGCACTTATCAAACGTGGGACAGCTGGGCTCTCCTGGCAGGCATGGTAGGGGCTGACCTATCTTACTCCTTGGGCTTTATTTCCTCCATTCTATCTTAGGATCTGAATATGTTTTGTATCTGTCTCTTCTCTTCACCCTCCTTGACCCCTTCCTTTCTAGGGACCCCCACATGGCAGCAACCCGGTTTTTAGCAGGTGTACTATGCTTCATCACATCTGTGTCTTCTTCTCTGAGAGCCTTTCTTTTTCTGGAAGAGGCCTCTCTTGGGAGAGATGGGGCTATACGCACAATTTGTTTCCTGTTTCTGGTTCACAGCTATACTGCCCCTCCCGCCATGGAATGACTTCAATGCCCTGTGTACTCCAAGTTCTTTGGCGTAGGGCAATATAGCCGTGGGATGAAGGTGAAGGAGTGAGTGACATTCCCTTGTGGTTTCTCTTAGAAGTAGGACACCTGTCTCCTCTTCCTCCCCCTTCCGTTTCCTCTGCCCCTATTTCCAATATCCCAATATCACCGGGGACCATTTTTTAGCCCATGATTAAAGTGGTCTGACAAACACAAATAAGAGTGGAACTCAATGGAACGTCTGAAAGTGAAACCTGCCCCAGAAAGCACAGGACCTGTGGCTATGGATGTCATACACATACCTGCAGTCCGCCCACTACCCCGGGAGGGTCTTGACTTTGCATATGACTTGCCACATGCCTCTCCTGCTCCTCCCAATTCGTGGTGATCGTTCTTGTTCCATTAAATGTCAAACTTCCTGAGATGTGAGCCAAAATGGGAGCTACACAAGACAGAACCTGACTTCGAGCCTGGTGGAACTCGAAGGCTGCTTTCCCACCACACGGGGGTGTGGCTGGAATAAGTCACCGTTTTTAGAATAGTCTAGCTTCTATGATGAAGGTACCAGTCACTTGAGTTTCTAGGTATTGAATATTGAGCCCAGAGAGATGCAGGTAGGCTCCTCACATGCCAGTCACGAAAGTAAAAAAGTAGAGCTCAGGCCTTCCAAGGCACATTCTTCTCAGTTTCTATTTCACGTATGTGGATGTAGAATTTCTAAGTGGATTCAGGGACTTAGAGGGCCTCCAAAGCCCAGTGGCTCTGACCTAGCTGCTGACCCAGTGGCCCCAGTACCCTGGAATAGGCTCAGGTGAATAGAAGTTGCATGTTGACAACAAGGAATGCTGGGAGAAGGCCCCGGCGTCGGAAACAAACAGAAGCTGGGCTGTTGCCGAGTGACCTTGGGGACAAGCGGGTGCTTGTCTTCTGTGTTTCTCTACCCAATTCAGCCAGAGCTTTGCTTTAAAAGCAGAGCCAGATGCTGCCTGTGAGCTCAGCTTCAGGGCTGAAAGCAAATTGGAAAAGAGGGTTCCATGCAGGGAGACAGAAGGGTAAGGAATGCAGCATGTCCTAGAAAAGCCTGTCAAGATCAGGTCACGTAAGTGGAATCTCCTTGTTTGAAGGGCTAGACAGAAGGGGCATGCAGCAGGAGGAAGTTTAACCCTTGACCTAGCTTTCCCCTCTTAACAGTTATGCTGTTAGCTAAATGTGAATCTTGGCCAAGAACAAGTTGCCCAACCCTAATCAATGAGGAAGAAAAGTAGGGCCAGGCCAGATGGCAGTGGGTTCAAGTAGTTTGGTAGATTCCAAGGTGGTCCCAATGTGTCTTCCCCCTGGTATAATCACTCTGTGTAATCCCTGCTCCAGAGTATGAAGGGGAATCCACAAATATATGAGGCTCTTGCTTCCAAGATTATGTTGCGTGGTATGGCAGAAGAGATTTTGTAGATGTATGTAAGGACCATAAGCAGTTGATTTATAGTTTATTAATCAAGTGAAGGCTTTCTTAGTAGTCTGTCCTAATTAAGTGAGGATTTAAAAAAAGGTAAAATATCAGACACATTCTCTTGTTGGCTTAGAGGAAAGCAAACAAACCAAATAGAGAAAAAAAGAATTATAAAAGAAGTAAACATCTATGTTGTGAATGGGTTATGGATGTGGCCATGCGACTAGAACATAAGTTAGATTGTAGGAGCTGAGATTGGGCTCAATCAATAGCTATCAAAGAAACAGGCATACCCGTCCTTGGGAACTAGGATTAAATTCTGCCCATAACTAGAATGAGCTGGTACCTCCAGCTCCAGAGAACTTGTCTCAGCCAAAACAGTGATGATGGCCTATGAGATCCTGAGGAGAAGGTCAGCTCTACCAGGCCCAGACTTCTGATGTATAGGAACTCTACAGTCATAAATGGACATCGTTTTAAATCACTAATCTTTTCCCCCTGTTTTATTGATATGTGTAAGTGCAAAATTTAAGGTTTACAATGAAGCTTAGCGTTTTGTGCATTTATATATCTTATCAAGGTGACAAGGACTTCCCCACTCTCCTTTTGTCCCTCCTCTTACCCACACCTCCCTCCCTCCCCACTCTACTCCCCTGTTTCACTTTGTTTTTCATTTTAAGTTCCGTGAGAGCTGTGATCTGGGTCTCCCATATCGGAGAGACCATTCGATGTTTCACTAATCTTAAGAGAATTTGCTAGAGAGCAGTACGAAGCAAATATGTCCAACTAAGTACTGCAAATTAGTGGGCGCTCCTAGTCTCTTGCTTTCCTTCTTAACTTCTTCTTGTCTTTTCTGCCTTTCTTCTTTATCTCTTTTTCTCACATACTCATGCCTAAATTCATTCACTCATTTGTATGTCGGCCTATTCGTTGATTTACACATTTATATTTTCAATCATAATTCAGCACTCTGAGGCAATGGGCTTAGTGATGACAAATCACCGCCCGTATTCAGGATAGCCCATAATACAATGAGCAATTAGATCTCAGTGTGATAGGTGCTGTGATAAGCAGTCACATAGAGTAGTGGGGAGAGGGAACATAGCTGTTACAAGCAGGCAGGAAGAACATCTTAGTGGAAGCAATTTGCTCATTGATTCTGTAAGTGTAGAGCAGTGAGTCTCTAACTGTGTGGCATATTAGAAACTTCTGGAAATATTTTAAAAGCTCCCAATGTCCTGGTCGCACCTGAGATTTAACAATTAGAATATCCAGTGCAGAAGTCTAATTTAAATGGTATATGTATGACCTGAACATAAAGATTCCACAAGGGTCATTAGGTGACCCTAACATGTAGCAAATCTCTAGAACTACAGCTGTAGTGAACGCAGGGGTGCTCTACTGAGCCTCTCTTCAGGACAGGCACATCAAACCCCAATCTGGGAAGCTGGTTGTGGACCATGTTCGTCACTGAGATTTGCCGAAGGCCATCGGGAACATATTTGCAAGGCTCCCTTCCCACATCTTCCACAGGGACACAAAAGTTTGGCCTCTGATGCGATTCAAGACTACTCAGAAGCATGATTACAACCCCAAAGCTTCCTGTAGGATCGACTGAAGCCTCCGTTAAAACCCTATTAACAGTCGGCTCCTCCCACTCTTCAATCTCGTCTTTCTCACCTCCATACCAGACGATCTCCCGGTAGCTTCCCTCATTAGATCATTGCCATACAGCTTCCTGGGCCGGAATCTGTTTCCAGGAGACTCAGTCTAAAGCGGCAAGTAAGAGCTCGCGTAATCAAAGGCGAGAGGCTGCAGACTGGGTGCACCAGGTGCAGATGAGAGGAATACTGCTGAGTTTTAGGGGCGGCTAAATCTGCTGGTGAGGGTACATGTGGAGAATTGGAGAGAGCAAAAGGCGCAGGGGAAATGACCATATCTCCACTTGGCAAAGAGTACAAAGACCGCAGGTTAGATTTCACTGGCTGAAGGAACCAAGCCTTTAAGGTTTTTCAAGATGTTCTATGATCATTTCCTAGATAGGAGCTTTAGAGCCAGACACAAAGTCTTGGCATGTAGTCAGCATATGCTCATCCTAACCCAGCTCCCAGCTGCCACCTATAACAATTAGAGAAAACCAGATGTCCTATTGCAGCTGCCTACCAGTGAACGCGGGTCCTTGTGAACCGTCGCTGTGGCACTGCTAAAGATGGCTGGACAGAGCTGCTGGTCCCACAGCTGCAGAAAGGGGAGGCTTTCTTGATGAGAAGGCCCAATGGAAGGGACGTGAGGAAGGCTGCATCCCAGCTGCACTTGAACCTAAGACTGCACCCCAACCTAGGGCTGGGCTTACACCTCAACATTTGGAGTATAAGTAAACAAAAATTCACACTCTTTCTCAGTAAAGGATTATAGAAGCACTGTTCATATGGAAGAAATCAATATAGTTTTAGAGCATTACATTATCATATATTATCTGTAAATTAGGATATACATATATATATATATATATATATATATATATATATATATATATATATATATGCACTTGGTAAAGGGAAAAAGATCTGTACAGATGAAAAGTATTATGTCTTCCTCTGTGGTATTTGTTCTATGGTATTTATGTAAATGAGCTAGTAGGCTGCTTTGGCAAGTGCGCACCCCTGTACAAGCGAGACACGGCCTGATTAGGTGTTTCACAAGGTACTAAGGACCTGGGGCAGGCGGGTCCTGGCTTCCATCCCGTGAGGGCAGCTCTCCCAGCAGAATGAGCACTGCTTGCAGAGCACGGGGGCTGACATCTCACCACGCTCCATTCACAGAGCTGGGGAATAACAGTATTCAAGCCAAGCACTTTGCAGAGAGTAAATGAAGGGGAATAAAGCTCTTATAACAGACCCTGGGAAGAGGGAGGTGACAAAGAGGAAGAAGGAGTGGGCAGGCAGAAAATTTTCAGCAAGGCCTGCTTGTGTAGTAATCCGTGGCACGCTGAAAAGATTCTAGGGAATTGGATCTGAAGAGAGCTATGGCCCTGTGGAATGAATGCCCTTCTGGGTGGAACATTAAATGGTTTCCTCAAGGGTGGCCTTCATGGTGGGTGCTGTGATGGGCCAGGTGGTGGTATATGACCTGACATGCACAATGCACAAAGTTTTTACATTTCTATGTTTCCTTTGCCTGTGATGAGTCTGGCCCTACAGGAACTGGTCTTTGAAGGGAGTTTTATTTTCTAGGGTGAAAAATCTCCCCGAGTTCAAATGATTCAAGTAGTGTCTTTAATATTTCATATTATTGTGACTCTAACTGTCACTTGTATTTAACCAGTGTCCTGTATGTGACTGCCTTTTCCAGGCCCCGTGCTAGGCACTTTGCTTGCTTTATCTTTTTATTCCTCACCCAACTACAAGGACAGGTGCTAGATACCTGTCTTATGGTTGGAGACACCAGGACTGCAAGAGAATGGAGGACGCTTCCCCACGCAGCAAGGGAGCAGGTCAGCAAAGGGGACAGTCCACCAGTGTTGGTACTGTGCAGATGTCACTATCTCCAGCCCTACAGAGACTCCTCTAGCTGTTCTTTTGTCCCAATGGCTGGCCACTTCCAATGTGACTCAGGTGTTCTTTCACAGCCCCCTCTCTGCTGTGACTGTAGACTTCCATATCTGCTCAATGTGGGGCACAAGGCCTGCCCTGTCAGGTGACAAGTCTGTCCCCTGCCAGACTCCTTCCCAAGGCCAGAAAAAATTGCTGTTTTCTCATCCCCAGCATGAGTCCTGCCCCTTCACAATAAAAGGTTCAGGGAGAGCCACATTCAAAGACTCAGAAATGTGAGGTCAGTGCTGCGCTGAATCACATCTGTCCAGGTAGGCTGAAGCTCTAAACCCCAGGGCCTTGGGATGTAACTTTATTTGGAGATAGGGTGCTAAAAGGGGTATCCACCGGCAATGAGATCATTTGCGTGGGCCCTCGTCCAGTAGGACTGGTGTCCTAAGCAAAGGAAGTTCGAACACAGATGCGCATGCAGAGACACAAGGAGGAAGCAATGATCTCCAAGGCCAGGAGACAGGACCTCAGAAGGAACCAACTCTCCTGGCACCCTGATGTCTGACTTCCAGGTCCGGGACTGTGAGGCATTTCTACAGTTTAAGCCCCTAGCGTGTGGTGCTTAGCCAAAACATCTCTAGAAAACTCGTATGCTCCACCTCCCATCCGTTCCTCCAGCCCACATCTCTGCTCCCCACTTTCGTCCACTTTTGGCTGCTGCTGCTTGGTATTCATGGAGGCCTCCTGCTGACAGGCGCCTCCTTCCTCACGTTGCAGCCTGAACCCTCCTGCCCTGTGGAGTCATCTCCAGCTCCCCTAGGTAGGGGCGTGACTGGCCGGCTGAGAGGCAGCTGAGTGATGCCCAAAGCAGCAGCTGTCAGAGCCGGTGGGGGACCCACCTACATGTGTGTTCTCCCTTCTTCCATTTCACCTGGGAGGCTGCCAGGGCCATTTTCAGCTTATCCAGCCCGGCCAGAACCTCTGTGTGGCTTTATAAATGTGTTGAGGCCAGAGATATCTACATGGTCTTAGCTGAAGCAGTTTAAGATGTAGTGAGGACAAGGCTCAGATCTGGACCCGCAGCCCCTCCGTAGGTAGTGTGCAGTGAGGAAGTGTCTCCGTTGCAGCCCTAGCTGTCTCCAATTGGCTGTGCGAGTCTAGGCAAGTAACTCAGCTTTTTAGGACCTTCACTTCCCCATCAGTAAAGCTACAATTCCTGCCACGTAGAAATCTTGTGAAGAACATATAAGAAACAATGGACAATATGTTTTCTACAAATGATGAACACAATAATTATGTCCCTGGTGGGACAGGGCAGAAATCGGGATGGAGGACTCAACCTCTCCACCTTACTGGTGTTACGCAGGAAGAGGCATCCCAAGCAGGCGTACTGACTCGTGCAACTTTCCTTTTGTCTTTTTGAGTAAGCCACAAAATTCTTTCTGAAAATTGCTGAGTCTAGTGCCGCTCTGTGATATTGTTCGGAAACCAACAGTGTGCTTTCTCTCTTCCATTTTTCAGAGTGTTCGTGATCAGAGTGGGGAGGCAGAGGGAACACAAACCTGACTATTACACATTACTGATCATGATCCATAATCAGCTCATAACTTCTATACTTTTGTCCTGTGGTGGCCATGACCTTGCCATGGCAGTCATTGGGCTCTAGAAATAACTAGAATCACAAATTGTCTCTACAACTACAAACTGTTGAAAAACTCTTACTTGGGTCTATGAATTACTGATTCAGGAATTTTACAAAGCAGAAATTTGGTTGTGTTAGTCAGTCTTCTGTCTCTATAATAATTATGTGAAACAATCAACATAAGAAATATACTTATTTTGGCTCATAGTTTTAGAAGTTCTAGCCTGGAGCTGATTGGGTCCCATGGTTTTAGGGTCTATCATAAGGCAGCACACTATGGCAGGAGCACGTGATGTTCCTGCCTCCCCAGGAAAAATCTTCATGCTATACCTCTCAAGACTTTCAAAGGCTGCAGACCATGCTCATTGGCCTTAAAGAGAACCTTCCAGATACAAAATATGATTTCCTGGAACTTCAAATCAAAACAAAAATGTTTGATCTCTTCAAACAAATTTATTCTATAAGTCCAGGGATTGACATGTTTTAATACACTTTTCCTTTAAGGGATAGGCTATAAATTCATGAGCATATTTGTGTCTCAGTTTCTCCCTGAAGTGATAGTAACATTGTCCTCCCTTATCTAGGGTTTTGCTTTCTGTTTCAGCTACTCATGCTCCGTTGTAGTCAGAAAACATGAAGTGGGAAGTTCTGGGAACAGATAATTTGTAGGTCTTTCATCATGCAACATTCTGAGTATTGTGAGGAAATCTCACGCTGTCCAGTTCAATTTTATCCAGGATGTAAATCACCCCTTCGTGCTGCCTGTGCCACCAGACACCCTCCTGTTGGCCACTTATTAGCTGTCACACTGCTTGTGTTTGAGCAACTTTTATTTGCCTAGTAATAGATCCAAAGATTCAAGGGTAGTGATGGAGAGAAGGCCCAGGACATAAAACCTGGAAGGACAGATTAACTCTGTCCTACGTGTAATGCTGGAGGGAACTAAGAAAAAATTTAACGCAGTATGAAATATAGAGTTTGCTACTACCTGTGATTTCAGGCACCAATTGGGGGTCTTGGGACATTTCCCACAAGGATAAAGAGAGACTACTGTAGTAGTATCTTACAATTGGCAGATATTCCCAGTTATAAAATTTAGGGAGTGTTTTCTTTTCTTTTACTTTTATGATGTACAAAAGTATTTAGCTTAAATTTATATAAAATGATCATTGAAAACTGTTTCAGATAAATTAGATGTTTATATGGCAAACATATAATCAACATGCAGGTGAATAGCCAACTCTTCTTACAAAAGTGGACATTAAAGTTTTGTTAAACAACTTCCTGCCCAAATGCTACCAGTGGAGCCAGAGTCCTGGCCCGTGGGACCCACAGAATCAGGTCTCCCTCCATCCCTCAGCTTTTGTTTCTTTACCAGCAAATATCCGAGCCCAGTGCAGTAAACATACAATAAAACAAGGCTCGCCTGCTAGCAAATAGGAGCGCATGCATAACAAATTAATTTCAATAAAGCGTGTCAAATATTTGCTTCAGTTTAAATTTATAATATTCCATTTCATTACGTTGTGTTTTCATTTATGTCAGGCAACTGTCATGCCGAAGTTATTTTTTTTGTATTATTTTCAGATAGAAAATACAGCAAAATACACTTTTAGAAAAAAATCTTGTCATGGTGAAGCCATTTGAGCCCTGTGGTATTGATTTTAGAGTGGATTGGTAGATTGTGAAGTGTAAGGTTTTATGTTACTTCAATTAAAGTGAACATTCCTAAAGGATCCGTGTGCCCCTTTTCCTGGTGTGACCTAGGACGGTTGCCTGACGGCATCTCTGAGCAGAAACACTGCTGGTCTCAGTGTCTCAAGCACATCTTACGGAGACAGGCAAAGGGTCTTAGCAGGTTGAGATACAAAGATGTCTCAGTGCCTAGAATCTGTAAAAATGCTACCTTCTGTGGCAAAGGAGAATTAAGATCACTAATTAGCTGCTCTTACTCTAGGGTGATTTTCCTAGGTTATCTGGGTAATTTCAACATAGTCACATGGTTTTTCAGTGTAGAATAAGGAGGCCAGAAAGAGATTAGTGATGCCACATGATAAGGACTCCTCCAATCATTGCTGACTTTAACTTGGAGGAAGGGATGTGAGCCAAGGAAGGTGGGCTAATGTAGAAGCTGACCAATACAAGGCAATAGTCTCCAGAAGGAATGGGACCCTTCCCACACCTTAATTTAAACCCAGATCTAGAGCACGGACATGGTGGTGCACACTTGCAATCCTAGGACCAGGGAGACTGAGGCAGGAGAGTTGCTGTGAGTTCTAGGACAGCCTGGGTTACATTGTGAGTTTAGGACCATCTTGAGCTATACAGCAAGACTTCATCTCAAAAATAAATAAATAAGCTTTTGTCCAACTTCCAACCTACAGAGCTATAAAATAATACATTCGCATTGTTTACAGCCACAAAGTCTGTGATCATTTGTTGTGCTTATTTTTTGTGGTTATCAGTAGAAAACTAATTATTACACAGATACTCTGACAGCATCATGGTCCCTGAATGTGGAATATGTCAACCAGGTTGGGAAGTATAGGGATGAGGGGATTCTTGGCAGAAATACAACAGGTTTTGTTTGTTTGTTTGTTTGTTTCTAGAAATCAAGAGTTTTAAATGCCAGGACTACCAGGCTGGGTGAACAACAGGCTGAACAGGCTTGATTTTAAGTTAAGTAAGCATGACAAACACATTGCTAAGAACTCAAACCTGATTAAATCTTTGATCAAGCACAGCGTGACAAATGCCAGCCGACCACAGCTCTGTGAAACCCAATCCAGTATGAGTGGGGGAGCGGATTTGTAGAGCTGGAAGCCCCGGCCAAGGAAGGAGGCTCGGGTCACCACGTGGTTTGTGCCCAGGGTGGCTTCCTGCCACCGGAAAGCATCCTGCCCGTACGGCAGAGGCAGATGTATATTCACTGAGGAGTGGAAGCTGACGTTGTGGTGGTGTATCAGTAGCTGTCGGGAAACCCACTCATTCTAGACAAGACTTCACTGATTGAATTTCAGATTGTGAAAAGGTGCTTCAACTGTGTCTACCCAGAGTTGGAGAATGGAAGCGTGGCTGCCGGAATTAGCATGAATCTCGCCACTGGGCTCACTCCCTTATTCAGCCATGATTTCATTTATTTTATCACTGGCTCCTTCATTCATCAAATATGTACCGTGCCTCTACAATCCGGTTAGCATTGAAAATGAACAGTTAAGGCACCATGTGGTCCTACTCTCAAGGAGAAGTCAGTCTGGGTGGAGCAAGACCTGTGCTGGGGTTGTTCCAAGTATTGAGTGCCTTGTTGAATAATTGAGTTCTGCTCTCAGGTACTAAGGCAGCATGAAGGAAACGTGCCCAATACAATCTAGAAATAGGGGAAAGAGGGAGTCAGAGTAGATCTGAGGAGGAAGCAACGTCTGTGATGAGCTTAGAAGATAAACGTTAGGCTGGCTGGAGTGTGCACCATGCAAAGACGAAGATCAGCATAGTGTGAAAGAGCGTGGGGTAGTCAGGACTGGATATGGCTGGAATGCAGGGTCCATTCCTACAAGGGACTGATAAGAGCATGAAAAGGCAAGCAGAGACCTGGTCCCACGTCACTGTGTATGACTAGCTAAGACGGTGAGGACCGAAGATGGATGGAGAATGTTAATCAGGGATGTGATGGGGTCAGATTTGGGCTCTGCAAAGATCACTCAGGAGGGTGTCCTGTGAGGGAGGGAGGATGCCTACACAGGACCTGGCAAGAGGGAGAAAATTTTAAAAATTAGCCCAAAAGGGGTTATAAATACAGTTGCCTTTTAACTTTTTAAAAATCTGCTTGTGGCATTGAGAATTGAATTCAAGGCCTTCACACTGAGCTACATCACCAGCCATTTTCACTTTTTTATTTTGAGACAGAGTCTTGCTAAGTTACTAAATTGACCAGGGTGGGCTTGAATTTATGATAATTCTGTATCAGCCTCCCAGAGTGCTGGAATTACAGTCATGCCCAGTCAGGCAGGCGCAAAGACTCAGCTTGGGGATAAATACAAATTATTCTAAACTGGGATGAAGTCTGCAAAACTGATTAGCCTTACCTGAAAAAAAAAAAATCATTAGGAAAGAAAAGAGGCCAATAAAGAGGTTCTTGATAGTGGTCACAACATGTTTTCTGGCTCTGAATGAGTTTGTAGACTGAGATTAGATGGATTCTGAGACTGCATTTAATATGAAATCTTATATTGTTGTCGTCTGTTGTGATTACAGGCTTGGCTCTCGTGTTTTTATTCCAAACCACTTATTCAGAAAATCTCTTATTCAGAATTTGAGCTCATTCCTCATTAATTCAATCGCAGCTTTCTGTAGCCCAGTGATTGAATTACCTAATAGCACCTGCCTGAAATGATTAACATAAGAGGAAGCCATGGGGTTGTATTTGATATAAATGATTTGTTTCCTGAAGTTGTAATTTTATTAGAACGGGACCCAGTGAACCACTCTCACAAATGATGGTGAGGTCCTGGCTTCCACGAGGTACCTGGGAGGTTAATGAATGATTAGCAGCTAACAGATGACAACACAGTTCAGGAGGAAGGCAGGATTTCTCAAGAGGTGGGTCAACATCCCTGGAGAAATGAGGAAGAGTTTTGAAAGGACTGAGGAGTCCGCTTCCTGATAAGAGTGGTGACCAGGCAGAGAGGGAGAAGAGATGATGTTCATGACATCATTTTCCAGCACACCTTCAATATCATTGCTTGGTTTATTTCCTTGTGAAAGAAATAGGGCTGCACTTCACCACACCCTGCGAGGATAGGGGATCAGTTTCTGGGTTTCTGCCTTTCTGAGGCAATCTGGATAAATTAAGTGCCAACAGTACCTGGGATGTCTTCTGCCATGATGTGACGATATACTAGGATCTTTCGATAAGATACTGATCATTTAAGAGTTGAGGTTGGAAGAAAAAGAAAGAACTAGGACATGGCTGTTGAGAAATATTCTGTCATTTCATTTAGCAATTGAAAATATATATTGTCTTTGTAATGCATTATTTTTTGGCCATTGGATTCATTTTCCAATTTTGTTGGCTGAGTCATATATGTACAACTTATGTGTCCTCTAAGGAGAGAAATACTTTGTACTTTCTCAAACATAAACATTTTCAGAATTATGACACTTTCAAATCTGTGCAAATCCTGAGGAACAAAATGTTGCATCTGAAGGCTAAGAGAGAAAGGTTCTCAAATAGAGCACAAGGACAGCAACATCTCACCTCCGTATCTGTATCTATTCTCATAAGTAGAGGTACTTGAAACCTCAGTTCTGACATTTTCTTTTTTCTATGTTTTTACTACTTTCTCCCTTCTGTTCTTATACACATTTCAGTTCCTGCATTGCTTTATCTTTCCCGTCCAGAGAAAAAAGGCCCCAGTGGTAGCATTTGCCATTTGGAATTCTTGGAAACCCTTGTGGGAATACTGGCTAAGTCCTTGCAAGACTCTTCTCTGGGGATAAAGATCAAATATACCCTGTGCTGACTCCACTGGTGGTAATTATTTTTCTAAAGTTTGATTCTGCCTCTTCCCAGGAAACATGCTTTTCTTTCCTCTTACCTAACTTCTTTTAATAAGATGGATAGATTGACACTTAGTGGAAAATTTCATGGGAAATTTTTAAAATACAGATTCACAGGCAATGCCCCATGAGGACTGGGTATGGCTGGGATACAAATCTGAGTGTTTGTAAAGCTTCCCCAGTGGCTTTTTGACATAGTTAGTCAGAGAGGTAGCATGTAGGTTCCAGAAACAGGCAACATTTATGTTTCAGGTGCACTTTCTTGCCCAAGTGATAAATGTGTTTGGTTGTCTCTGATCCACTTACATAAGTGCTTTGTCTTGCTTGTGCTTCCTGAATGCAAGAGAGGCGTGTGTGTGTGTGTGTGTGTGTGTGTGTGTGTGTGTGTGTGTGTGTGTGTGTGTGTGTTGTGGGGGGGTCATCTGTCTGCAGATGGTCTACTTCAGTTCATGTTTCCAAGATGCTCAGTGCAGAAACACCAGCAGTATTGGGAATCCTTACATATGTCAGGTCTCTGGGCTCCTTCTCAGAATCCACCACACCAGACCAGCAGGAGCTGCCACAAACACTTCCTGAATAAAGAACTCAGAAGCTGAACAATAAACCTTGGAAAAACTCAGCTCCCACTTCCTTGCTTAGAAAGAGTCTCAGCTGTATGTATACATATATGTATGATTTCTAGCTAGGTAATGAGCTAGATGAAAGATTATAGATAGGTAGGAGATAGATAGACAGATAGATAGACAGATCATAGATGGATGATAGGTAGGTAGATAAATTGTTCTCCTTCCCATTTATTCACTTTTCTAGAAACTTACAAATTTCCCAGATGTTTTCTTTGTACATCTGCTCACATAAGTACTACCAGTGAGCTAATATGTTGCCGTGCCTAATTTAAGGATACAACTTAGACTGTAAACTCAAATTGTTGTTTTAGCTAGATCCGTTCACTCTCGACTAGCGTCGTGCATGATAAATGGATAGTACAAGCAAGATCCGCTGTCTGCAGCCAAGTAGCCCACGTGGCTGTGCCCAGCGAACATGTCGCTGACTCTTTGGTCACAGGACTTACAAACATGTTCCTGTGGGTCTCGCCTCAACCTCCGTTCCTCCTCTGGCCTCTCCCGTTATAATTCTAAATACCATCACAAGGCTCTCAATTTTCATGCGGTCACCATCTTTTCCATTAAAGTCATTATCTTACTCCAGGTCCATTAGAACTTCTACAGTAATGAGAACATCGGGTGTAGCTGTTCATTATTTTCCTGGGCACCCACAACTACAGCTGCCACGACGAAGCCCTGCATACCATTCTCACCTGTACCACACAGTCCCTCTTGCTTCCATTAAAATGATCATCTTCCACCCTCCAAAACACACTATAGTCATCACCTCATTATAATTCCATTACCTCTTAGCATCATCTACATTATAACTCCATTACCTTTCCCACAGCACCCATTACCTCCCTTATCACCCCTTCTGCATTTCAGTTGCCCTCACCTTCTCCTTTATAGCCACCAGCTTTTCAATTACAGGTCCATTATCTTTATTCTCACCTCAGTTGCAAGCATAATTGCTCCCATAGCAATTTCAATGTCTTTAGCCACCCCTCCACGTGCGGGACCACAACCACCTTTGATAAAGCTGCAGGGATCTCTGTTGTGCACTAAGCATGTACCCCAACATCTCCATTAATGTTAGAAGCCCCTTCTTTTCTGTCATCAAATTGCTCATGGTCGTGTTGACCGCAAGAGATCTGCCACTTTTCAGGGCAATTTCACTATTGCCACTGTTACTCTTACTTACCACCCACTCCTGCATCCTACTCTTATTTCTGTAACAGCCAAATAGTAATAACCCCCATTTTAAAGCTCTGTCAGCTGCACAGTTCTGTTACAGTTGCCCAACTCCAAGAATTGTACCTCCCAATATCTTCTTCACAGCAGTTCAAGGCTGTGCATACCTGCATTTCCAATATCCCAGTGTAGTATTTAGGGGAGAAAGAACGTTTATGACTGCCTGGTTCTAGCCATTCCATTTTAAGCTTGTGTTGGACTAGACCTCATTTCTTTCCAAGAGCACTTAGCATCTGGACGTAGTTAGCATTCCGCGAGCGTGTGCGGTTGATTGAATGGCTAAGTGCATCACCACTCTTCCTTCATCTGTACACTCACAGTCTATTGCTGTTGCATTGATCGCTATCAAAATCTCACCAATACACTCTTTATACTCTACCTTCTCATTGCCTCAAGTTCCTCCTCCTGAGGACAGACCCATCCACTCTCTTACTCCTGGGCCATTATCTCAATAATTGTCGTCCTTCTATTGTAGGGACTTCATTATACCCCATTACTGCTCTTTGATTAAGATAGGCTACTCCACCATGGTGCCCAAGTCCTATCTAGAACAGCCCTCAGTTCCCATGAGGAATCAGGATGCCTTTGCCACTACATTTGCTGCAACACCTCTTCTAGCAGGCATTCATTATCATATAAGTGATGTCACACTACCCTGAATATGATGGGATCCGAGTGACAAAAGGCAGCCTCCTTTCTTTATAGTAGTTTGGTTATGTGCTCTTGAACAAGTCATTCAAGCCAGTTTTTATGTGGATGAGCTCTGGACTCAAACTGCCTGGGTTCAAATCCGGCTCAGAGACATTCCAAGTTGTTGGATCTCAGAGAAATTATTCAGCTTTTCTGTATCTCAATTTCCTAATCTGTAAAATGGAGATAATCTTGGAACCTGCTCTTGTTGGCAGTTGGGTGAAGGAAGGAAGTTACTACATCTAAAGTAGCACACAGTGAGCACTCAGTGAATTGTGACCTCTCAAGGCTCTGTTCCCCATGGACTGGAATGATTTCTAAAATACTTCATTGAACATCTGATGAGTTTGTGGTCTAGTAGGGATTATCAGAGTACTCACAGAGGTTTCGTCATTAGAGTCTTAAATTACTTCCTGGCTTTATCGTTCTGTGCTGACTCAGCAGGGAAATGCATCCTCCCCTGGCCCAGGGCCACAATCCTTCTACATTGGGGGTGATCTCTAAGCTCTTTCCTTCCTGTGCCTAATGAAAATCTTTCTGAAGTTTTGCCTTCGCCAGGCGGTGCTGCATACACACAGATATTCAGCCTGGCAAAGACTCACAAAGTAGGCTTGTTCCATTTCTTTTCTCATTTTGCTCTTTTAAGCAATGCTGAGGTTTCTCAGGTGGCCCTTGAAAACACCGGATGCTAATGCCAGACCTATACAATGTATCAGATCTGTTCCCATCAACACTGCAAAGGAGGAAAGTTATATTCTGGCTTTGCCTCATATAATGTTCTGCCCCTCTCTCTCTCTCTCTCTCTCTCTGTTCTGCTGTATTTTCTATCTCTTCTTTTATTCCTTCCCTATGGCACCATCCACCACCATCACTATGCTGGTTACCTTGATTCAGCCTTTCCTGGAAAAGCCCCATGTTCTAAAATTATTTTTCCTTTTCTCTTATCATTCCTTCTCTCTCTTCTCTGCACTTGCCTTCTTCAGTGGCACTTAGGCAAAAAATAATCCCCTAAAATAATTAGCAATATAGTGGGGTTAAGCAGCTGTTTCAGGAGACGGGTGTCTCACAGAATGGAAAACTGGCAGAAGCAACACCTTGACAAGAAAGTGTCTCAAGTGGTAGAATTCTAGACAACTTGGCAGAACTATTGCTATTTGCTTGTTTCCTTTTTCTAAAATTCGCATTGGAGTGACAGTGGAGCGGGGGAGTAATTTTCAGGACAAAGAGATTTCACAGTGTCAGTCAAAGCATATAGTGCTAGCCATAGCCTGCTCTCTGTAGAGCCTTCTTGGAAATGTGTTTTGTATATCTTTCCTAGTTTACCAGTTGCTCCATTTCTTGTAAGGGCATCTGGAACCTTTGGCTAATGAAGCCATATCTCATGGGTTATAGATCTTCTGTGAGCAATATGTGAGCAATATGAGAAATCAGTTGTTAAATAGCAGCCTGATTACATTAAGTGTAATTCAGGTAGAGACAAAGATCAAATATTCCCACCTATGCGTAGACTAGAAAATTGATCTCCTGGAAGTAGAGAGTAGAACAGTGTTTTTCCAGAGCCTGGAAAGTGTATGGGGGAAGAGAGGATGGAAGAGGAAGGCAAATGGGTTCAGGGTGCAGCTGGAGAGGAGAAATGACTCCTAACTGTCTACAGCACACTAGGATAACGATGGTTGAATATTTCAGAATAGCTTGGTAGAGAAGCCTTTAAACGCTCCCAACACAAAGAAATAATAAGTGTCCAAGATGATAGATGTGCCAATTACCCTGTTCCAATCATTATGCTCTATACACAAGTATTGAAATGTCACTCTGCATCCCATCAGTCTGTACAGTTGCTATGTATCAAGTAGAAATAAAGACGTATTCAAAAACCAGATGAGTCTGAAAGATAGGGGCTTTCAATGTGAATTGCATTCCTCTCCAGCAAACGTGAGGAAGAGAGCCTTGCGGTGACTAGAGACCACAGAAGCCAATGGCTGGAGTCCAATCTGCAGAGATGCCTGGGACGACAGGCACATTTCCTGCCTCCACGGCTGGTCTGGTGCCAAGGCAGCCCAGGGTAGCACAGGTGCCCAGAGAGATGAGCCGCAGCTGGGAGACTTAGCGGCTCTGCTCTCACTTTCCCTGGCTCCTTTCCCTCTTTCTCCCTTTCTCTTTCTTTCTCTCCTTCTCATCTTCCTTTGTTTCGCACCCAGGCACCCTGCTTCGTGGGCATTTCTAGTGTGCATTACCTGCGTTTGCAAGGCTTGGTTCAATGCCATGGCCCCTTCCATAGTTTTTTTTTTTTTTTTTTGGTCATCCCCGGTTCCCTGAATCCTGTGACATTTGTCCTACTTCGGTTTCCTGTGCTATAGCACAGTCCGTGCCTGAGTGCTTGATTATGTTGTCACGTGCTGCTATTTTGTTTGTTTGCTGGGTTTAGAATGGCTCTCTTGACTAAATCCCAGGCTCCTTGAAAGCAGGAAGCATGACATGGGCCTCTTCTGGGTGGCCTCAGGTACAAACCTTTCTATTTCACGTAACATTTTCTCCATAAAGACTTGCTAACTGTGTCTCCTACTCGTTGCATCTCTGCCTTATCTGTCTCACTATTCCTTTTTCCACCTCACTTCACTTCTCCTGTTCTCTGCTGCCTAAATGCCCTTGGCCAGGCGTGCTCCTACGGGTTGCTTAAGCTTGCTGGACACAGTCCAGGCTTAGGGGATTTCAGACTCCAGAGTTCCAGGAAAGGGGATTGTGTTTGAGTGGCAGCTTTGGTGCCACACTAGGGCTGACTCACAGCCAGTCTTTGGTTAGAGGATGTGGGAAAGAGAGAGAGAGAGAGAGAGAGAGAGAGAGAGAGAGAGAGAGAGAGAGAGAGAGAGAGAGAGGTGGGAGAAGAGAGAGAGGGAGGGAGTGAAGGGAGAGGGGGCTGGATTCAGAGTTATAAAAAGATGCTGCAGTAGAAGCTGGGGCAAACAGGGTTCACACATAAGGAAACTCAATCACAAAATCGTGAATACCAGTTAACTCCTTAGAACACATTCATTAACTATATTGTAGGTGCTTTCATGTGGGAAAAAATCTGGACAGTTTAAATATGCTTTGATGACATACCAAAGGGTAATTTTTCACTGCAAATACAGGACCTGCTTATGATCAGTTCTCATCTGTATGTTGGGAAGCAATTTTAGAAAGTACTTAATCAGTTTGTGTCTGCACATTGACCTCTGGGACTCTGTGGGTGGTTCCATCGTGTGGTATACGCTGCAATTCTCTGTCTCTTCAGACAGTGTATTCCTCAATATTTGTATATGGCTTTCACAGTCAGTCAATGCAATCATCTGTTCGCTCCCCTCTGCCGCTTCTGTTGCCTGGGGAGGTGAGAACCAGGCAGTGCCTCCGCCACTTGTGTGTATTAGAGAATACTTGTTTACTATTTCTCTGAAACCTGGGGAACTACGAAGATAGCAGGGCATTCTGGGATCATAAAAATAATGGAAAAAGTACAATTTTTATCAGCTTGTTTACACAATTATGTAAATGATGCATACTTATACATGGCCGATTCCTCAATTATTCATGGTTTGAAGCTCTTGAAAATTCAATTCAACTAAATAACCTTTTGTTCAGCTCTTATGATGAGCAAGGTACTATGATTTAAGGAAGGGAAAACACAGGTACGATGTGACAGAGAACATTAAAGAAATAAACAGATGACTGTAATGCAAGTTGTGTAAGCACAAGAAAAGCACCATGCGTGCTCTGAGCGTGTAGAGCAGGACAGGGCACAACTATTTGGGTGGGCTCATGGCGGGCGGAGGAGGTGACACCAGGAGCTTCTCTTCTCCATCCCCAGTGCTGCTCTTTGGTTCAGGAATAGGCCCCTCCTTCTCTGACCTGGTACAGCATGTTCCTATCTGGCATTCCCTGTCATGGCTACTTCCCAGTGATCTTTCTGCGTGCAATCTGATTGGGTCAGCTTCCCGCTCACATATGCCCACGGCCACTGTTCTTTTGTTCGTAAGAAAGAGTTAAAGTTCTCAAGATCAGGCACATAAAGTCTAAGTATCTGTCAGCCTCTGAGGTCTTGATACGCCTTGTCATCCTACTGTACAGATGGTGCCCACTACATGTCATGCTGGTTGGGCTCCAGTGACCTCAGTGACCTTGTCTATGCTGTTCCTTCTGCCTAGACAGGCTCCCTGTTCTTTTCTCTTTGCTTTCTCTTCGTGGGGTCTTCGTTTGTACGGAAGCTCTTATAAAACTTTCCTTGCTGTCTCCCATCCCCCAAGACATAGCTGACAACTCACACCTTGCTCTTCCATAGTACCCAGTGATATTTCTCCCCTTACTGCATGGCTTTGTAATTTGGGGTACAGGGTAGGCAGGCCAAACACAGGGCATCACTCACTCGATGTACGTTGGTGCCATCACATTGGATTTGTCACATGGACGGGAAAGCTGTGCCATTGTTCATAGGATTGAAAAGTGAACAAATGTGGGAAGTGAATAGAGAATGTTCTTCTAGCATTCCACAAAAGGAACTAATAGGGCCAGGAGATCAAAAGAAAGCTCTTTCTTTTTTGTTTATTTGGTTTAATGGAGACAAGACTTGCCTGTAAGTGGAAGAAAAATAATTTATTGAGAGTGAGAGAAAATGTAAGTGAGGAAAGGAAAAGTGGGGAGAGACGAAGATGAGAAGGCTCTAGAGGAGTGAGGTAGGACAGTGACTGGTAACGGGGTGTCGCTAGAGTTGGGCAAGGAAGGGGCAATCTTTCTTTGCACAGAGACAGGGTGACAGTAAAGAAGGATGATGTCTGTGCAGAGATGTTTTGAGGAGAACAGAAGGGAAATTCACATGGCTTCTTTTCTGTTTTGTGGTGCTGGAGATCAAAGTCAAAGCCTTTGGCTAACAAAGTTGCAGGCCCAGCCCATTAAAAAAATTGTATTTTGAGATATGGTCTTGCTACATTACCAAGTAGCACTGGTTGGGCTTGAATTTGTGATCCTCCTTCCTTTGGCTCTTAGAATGCCAAAATTTCTAGTATGCGTCACCGAACCCAGACAACAAGGTTCTTCCTGTATTTGTCCAGGCTTGGCAAAGGAAGAGGAAAGCTTGCTGTTAATTTTATTTGATGTACCCAACATCACTGAATTTTCACATGTCAACTGCAAGATGCTGAGAGAAAACACAAATAGACCACTAGGGAAATTCTGGTGTAAGCAGTGCCTTCTTAAATGATATGCTTGTTATGAAAGTATATCACAACAGAGTGTCTTCTTTCCTGAGGGTTCACGGCTAAGCCTAGAGGCTGCAAAGACCTATGGTGTTTCTCTTTTCTCCTCTGTGTGAGCTTTGATGGATGTGAGTTTGGTCTAGAAGGGAATGCTGTGATTCTACAGCTGGACTCTACTGACCTTCCTCAGCCCTAGTTTTATCAGGTAGCCAGTGTAACTATTTACATTTATTAATTATCTATCTACCTATCTATCTATCTATTAATTTACTATCTTGGTACTACATTTATTTTTAAATTTTTATTTTGGTAAAAGAATTCACATGACATAAAATTTGACTTTTTTTGTAAATACATGCATTCCAAAATCTGTAACACATTAGAATTATGGGCTTGGGGAATTAGTGAGCATCTATGTCCATCCCTTTATCAGAAGTTCATTCCTTTCCTATATGACCATCGCCTCTCTTTCTACCCCGCCATTTATGTTTGGGCCTTTTTATGTTATTATTTTTGTGCATTTCATAAGAGGGACACCCATCTATAGTCAGTCTTTTGTGTTTGGTCCATTTCACTGAGCATTGTGGACTCTAGGTGGCCCTATTTTTATCCAAATGCTTCACATCTGTCTTTCTTTATGGCTGTATAGCATTCCATTGTATATAAGTCCCACATCTTTTAAAACAATTCCTGTAGGGATGGGCAAGTAGGTTGTTTCCAGGATTTGGCTATTATGAGTTATGCTGCTATAAACATGGATATGCATGTGACTTTATTTCTTTTGGGAACATGTCCAGTAGAGCAGTAGCTGGATCAAGTGAAATTTCCATTCTCAGCTTTCTAAGGAATCTTTCAACTGTTTTCTGTAATGGTTGTACCAGATTGCATTCCCATCAGATGTGGAGTAGGGTTCCTTTCTACATTTAACTCTGAGTTTTGATTTCAACCCCACTTTAAATCCTCCCCAAACCTTTCACTGGTCCTGAATGCTGCCCTGAGCTTTGACTCACAAGGACAGAGCAGGAAGGGTGAGTTTGCCCACAGCACTGCCCAGGCCCAACACCCTCTTCTCCAAGTTGACTGCTGCTGGGGCGGGGTTGGAGGGAGTGGTGGGGGGTGTTCTGATCTTTCATTCAGAAAAACATGGCAGGTGATATTTTCTCACCCAATTACAAAGAAAGTGCTGGCTTAAGCTCAAGGTTTAGCTTCTTCTGAGAGGCTGAAAGAATAGCTACCTGTGTGAGCTTTCCAGAAGGAAGCTTATGTTCAACAGTGCTTCTTGACAGATCATCCACATAAAGTAGAGAAAGCCATGATTTCAGGAGCTTCCAGATATTCCAAGAATACCTCAGAGTCCGGTTTGGTTGAGGAAAGACAGGAAGAGAAGATAGTTCAATTTTTGTTTGTTTGTAAGAATACATTTATATCAACATTGAATTATTTGTTTGCATTTACTTTTGGATTTATATACTTCTTCCCCTTTCCTGTTCTGTTTTTCCCTTCTTTCTAAAATTTACAGAAGGTTATTAAATCAAAAGGCTATACCTTTTTACTTGATAAATGTGTTTGCTCTTTTTGGCCATGAACCAACTCGTGAGTTGCAGAGGGTGCAAAAGATAGTCATATAATGACACATTCGTATTTCTGACTATTTCATATGATTCTTGGTCGAAGTCTAGTAGTATCAAGATAAATATTTAATTAAATGGCCAAATGAGAGCTGCTCAGTAAAGGTTGTTGCTTAGATTCAAAGTTTGAAAGGTATAGGGGCCACAGAGAGTTTTTTTTTAATAGATAATCATATCTGAAAGATAGAATTCTGTCTGAGACCATAGTATTCACCTCAACTTCCCTTGAAATGCATAATTAACGGGCTGGAGGAGGGGGTAGCTCAGTCTTTAGAATGCCTAGAAGCACAAGACCCTGAGCTCGAAATCCCAGCACCACATAAGCTGAATGTGGTGGCACATGCCTGTAATCCTAGCACTGTAGAAGTCGAGGCAAGAGGATTGCAGTGAGTTTAAGGCCAGCTTGGCTACATGCTGAGTTCAAGACCAGCCTAACCTATTGAGTAAGATCATGTCTCAAAAGAAAAGAAAGAAAAGAAAAGAAAGAAAGAAGAGATAAAAGGAAGAGAGGAGATACGTGTATACATAATATCATAGATCCTATGATCTGAAAAATATGATGGATGCACACAAGCCAAGTTTTAGACTGGAAAAAAACCATTGGAGAAGGCAGTATGCTTCAGAACCTGTCTGCAGTCCCAGTGGCCATGAAGCTGAGAGCTCAGTTCCCCACGTATCACATTTATCTCAATTTGGCAAGAAGCTGAAAGCCTATCTGGGGCCATTTAAGTCCTAATGTTATTAAGGGCTCATCTAATCAGCTCCTAAAATAGCTGCTTGCAAACGCGTGGGGACTGAAGGTAAGAGAGAAGCAAGCTTAGCAAGGCAGTTCAGACCCGCTGGCCAACATCCCCTGGTTTGAAATGCCATTGGACCATGAGATACTTCTTGCTGTCCAATTTGGTTACTTCCGCAATTCCAACACCAATCCTCATTAGTAAAAAGTGATTTGTGTAAGTGCGTGGCAAAGAAAGTCAATCCGGACAAGCCACCATCTCCTATTTGGTTGATTTCTAGAGGTCAGATGTAACGGTGACACTTGTCCTCAGTCATCTTCCCTCCTCTCCTGATGGCCTCTGCACACCACTTCTCAGCACCCACCCCCAAAGTCCTATTTAGGGACCTGGACTTCCTGTTCCTTCCTTCCACCTTCTCCTTCAAAAACCTCAAAAAAAAAAAAAAATACCAGCCCTGGATGAACATGTATGGTGGCCTTGTTGTGCTAACAACATTTAGACCCATACTCTCTAAATAATTCTTCAGCATCTATCTAGAGGAGGGTGACAGCACCTCACATCTCATGTTCGCACTGAACCCTTACTCAGAAGCCAGTTTACAGTTCAAGTACTTCTACTGGAGCAAGTTCCCTGGATAGGGAGTTTAATCCTTCTTTGCAGGTGGGTTGGCAAATACTCCTTTGTCTACAGAAGTAGTTTCTCTCAGCCAGGTGCTGATGTGTGAAAGTACCTCCACCTTTCTACACCTCCACTGATGCTTTTGTGACAGGTTCCCGTAGTTCCCAACTGAACGGCCTACCCCGTTCCAGCTCCATTTGATTGTAAAGAGCATGATCTACCAGCTAGTATCCTGGAAGTATCAAATTAACCAAGTCATCCTTAAATATAAATGACCAGCTTCGTGCTATACCTCCTGTGACTTTTAATGTTCCAAGGTGTTTTAAATGGCCCAGTATCCTCTGTGGCCAAGAATCCCCAGGCAAGAAAGGACGCTGCTGAAGATGTGCTGGCCTGATTCAAATGTGATGTTTCAGAGAGGACTCATCTTGTGCCTCCAGGGTCCCAGAGCGGGTACTGAGTACATGATGAGTCTCAGGAAGGAAATGAGTTCTTCCTGAACAAACGTCACCAATTGTATAAACAGAGAGGGAAAGCTGGTGGGTACATTGTCATTGTTTTGTACAACAAAAAAGGCCCATGCTTGTTTGAAAAGTTCCCAATTCAGTGAATCAGGTTTGAGTGCCATGGAAAGCTATTAAAGGAACAAAATATTCATTGTGCCTGTCAATTCCAGGAATCCTCAGAGTCTTTGTCCATGGACCATTTTTTACAGGTTATTATTTCAACCTGAAAATTCTTTAGACATATATATGTGGTAGGAAAAAGGAATTAGGAAAGCTTTTAAATTAAAAGAAATAAAACGACAGGTTTTTCCTCCAGCCACATAAATAGTTATGGATAGAGATAAAGAGATGGATATTTTTTCATAATACTTTAGTAGAGATTTTGGAACTCCAGAAATTTTAGAGCCAGGCTGGTGAATAATTTAGCACTGATTCATGCAGGCCCAGTGCAGGCGCGATGGGCTGGGAATCAAGTCTAGCCTCTTGGAGAGATTGAGCACAGCAACACTCTTTTATTACCAACTGCATCATGAAGCGCATTTCAGAAATATTTTATGAGAAGCCAAAAACCTTACTACCCTATTTCTCCAGTGTTTTCCAAGACCATATGGAGCCCACAGGAGCCAATATTGCTGGCCATCTCCTTTCAGAGAGGCTACTCCCCCAGGCTGTTGTTTCAGTGACAAAGGGTCTCAGAGCCCCTGGAAGATGCAGTTAGTAGTGAAAGGCTCAAACTGGCCATTGGAATGATGGATGATAAAAGGTTCCCAGAAAACAGTACCTTTTCTCGATGGTGTCTCGGATGTTTTCTCTTGACCCCACGTGCTTTCTTTAATCTTGACTCCAGAAAAAATTGGTCCTCAGTGCAGTTAGGATGATAGGGACACCTGAAACAATAATAAGGCAGAGAAGAAATACATTTATAGCTTCAAAATAAGGAGGCTTGGTTTCCACTTTCATTCTAAATGCTTGTCTGCTTTTAAATAAAATTAAAGGTGTACTGTGTATAAATTTTTTCCTTCTTTTTTCCTTCCTTCCTTCCTTCCTTCCTTCCTTCCTTCCTTCCTTCCTTCCTTCTTTCATATGGTCCCAGGGATCTAACTCAGGGACTACACACTGAGCTATATATCCAGGTCTTTCTTTCTTTCTTTCTTTCTTTCTTTCTTTCTTTCTTTCTTTTTTGATCTTGAGACAGGGTCATGCTAAATTACTAGATCTAGGCTGGGCTTGAACTTGGCATCCTGCTGCCTCATCCTAGAATGCCAGGATTACAGGCCTGTGCCACTAGGCCCAGCTCTGCATACAATTCCTAAAGCAAAGAGAATTGTTGCTTATTATTTTTTCTTTCTAGTGTTTTATCTTTTCACAGTTTTCTTTTCATCCATTCTCATTGCTTTGAAATAAGGTGGTAAATATTTAAGGTAAAATTCTCTAGAATGATTATAAATCCAGACATATGTTTGATATAACCAATCTGAGCACCTCACATCCTTAACCCTTCCTCCAGGAAACCCCTCCTCCTACACAAACCTGACCCCCTTTATTTCCTGACATCCCCGGTACATTGAATAGCCCCACATCACAAAGTCGTTATTTATCATATAATGACATTTTTACTCTGGGATCTCAAGGACTCTCTGGACTCTCCTTAAGGTCAGAATTTTTGTTCCATTCCCTGCTTTCACCCTTGTCCTAGCTCGGTGGCAGCACAGAAAAGGTCGGTGAATATTCCCAGTGAATGAATGCTGAGTAATCATCTCAGGTTAGAACTGCTGTCACGAGAAGCAGGAACATCTATCGTAAGTGGGAAGCTTCTCAACAAGTGTATCTGTCAGCCTTTTTAATCGGGGTCCTGTGCAGAACTTGGACCAGGGCTCCCCATGCACAATTCCCAAGTATCTGTCAACACAACTGGTAGCTCGATAATTATCACTTCCAGGGCTCCTTCTCACAAATCCTGCTAAGTCTTCTCCAAATGGGACACTAGCCTCAAGGATCTCATTTCTAAGTGTCTCAAGGGCTAGAAATACAGCACAGCGATTAAAGTGCTTGCCTCACAAGCAAAAGGTCCTGGGTTTGATTCCCCAGCACCACTTAAGCTGGGCCTAGTAGTGCATGGCTGTAATCCCAGAACTCAGGAGGCTGAGGCAGGAGGACCACCGTGAGTCTGAGGCCAGTCTGGACTACATAGTGAGCTCAGGATCAAACCAGACTAGAGTGAGACTTTGTCTCAAAGTCAGTCAATCATCAATCAACCAATCAATCAATAAAGTGGGTGTTCTTTAAAAATTTGGTTGGAGTATGAGGGACAAAGGAATAAGCCTTTGTCTAAGGTGTAGACTTGTTCAGCTAGGTTGTTCCTGAATTAATTTACCTTCCACAGAAGACCTCATGGAACCTTGGAGTTGGAGGGAGAATAAAGGCCATTTAGTACTACAGAGGCACATAAACTTGGTCTCTGGTGAACACACCAACACATCAGCAGTGACTTTTCATAGAGAGGGAGGTTTTGAAGGAATCTGGGGCTGTATAATAAGGAAGGTAGTAGATCTTGCTGGATTTGCTGGTGCCTGCCTGAGGAGGAGAGGTATGGCAGGTTATAAAAGATACCGGGTATTTTCGCCTTCCAATTCATTTTTTTTTTTTTTTTTTTGAGACAGGGTTTTACTCTGTTGCCTGGGCTGGTCCTGAACTCACTGTGGATTCCAGGCTGCCTTTGGACGCAGGACAATCCACTTGCCTCAGCCTCTCAAGTGCTGGAATTACAGGGTGTGTGCCACCACACCGAGCTTATGTAGTACTGGGGAATCAAACTCAGGGCCTTGTGCTTGCAAGGCAAGCGCTGTAACTGCTGTGCCATTCCTCCAGCCCCTCCTCCTCCAATTCTAATCTAGTTGTTTGCCAAAGTTAAAGAATTACACGTCCTTTGGACACTATCATTTCCCAAATTTTTCAGCTTTTTTTTTGAATAATTAGACAATTATTAGATATTAGACAATTTCTCGTTCCATGGAATTAAAATTCCCTCAACTTTTTTCTTTCACATACTGGCTTGCTGCTGCTGCTGCTGCTGTACTCACACTGCTAGTGAGGCAGTGATCTCACTCTCAGAACGCTGGTGCCATGTCTTCTGAGCCCACTAAGTCCGAAATTATCAAAAGTGTTGCCAAATTCTCTACAGTGAACTCCTTAAACACTAAACCATTTCTATAAGATATAGGCGCACTCATTCATTCATTCAACTAACATTTGCTTATTACAGCATATTTTAGAAATTGCTCTATTTCAATTCTTTCCTAATTTTTATTAAGATATGTCTGTGATACATGATACATGCATTCATTGTGGAGAAATGGCACACGCAGGCATGCACACGCGTGCACACACACACACACACACACACACACACACACATCGCATCTTTTTCAATTTTCGCTTCCCTTTTCTCTCCCATCTCCCCTCGTCCTCAGGTCCCCTACCCATCTCCAGAAAATCTACTTCCCTGTTTCCTTTCCTCTTTTATTTCACTCTTTAAATTAGTTGTATTTTGAGTTTCACACATAAACCATGCAGTGTTTATCCTTCTCTCTGGTTTACTCGCTTAGCACCGTGGTCTCAAGGTGCACATATACTCCCCTGCGTCTGTGTTTTACAGTTTCTTCATTTATCCATCTATGGATGGATATAGACTGAAATTTAGTTATTATGAGTTGTGCTTCTGTTTACTACACTTCAAATGTTTCATTTGATATTCTTGAGCTAGAAAGGTAACGTATTTTTCCAAAAGTTATTTTTATTAGTATGCATTTGCGATGCATGATGGTTACGTTAAACTTGAGGCGCTGGTGCACACACATATCACAGAACCCTCCCCACCCCATCCTCCTCGCCTTTCCCTCCCCTCCCACATCGTCTCTCCCTTTCACAAATCCACCTCCTCGCGTCTTACCATCTCTCTTATTTAGTTCTTTGTGGAATCAACATGGAGACACATACAGAAGAGGTTAATCATCTCATCCCGTCTCAGTCCCTTAGGCAACATTTTAATAGACCGTGTGTGTCCTTCCCCTTGTCATAATTTCCCAAGAAACATACAGAGATGGGATATGCACCCAGAAGGCTCCCTGCGCACACACTAGTGGGTTACACCTGTGTCCCCAGAAAGTGGAGGACAGGAAATGGAGCTACCCAGAGGGTGCTCTGAGCTGTCCCACTTTAAGAAAGGACCAGGCCCTTGGATCCCGTATGGCCCAGGCTTTACACGGCAGCGGCCCCCCAGGAGGAAGTGGGCACAACTTTTTAGGCAAAGAACTTCCTCTAGGACGAGGGCGATTCCTGCAAAGGAGCTCAGCTCTGAGGCATCAGCAGCCAATCCCGCCAGCAGCCGTGGACGCGGATATCTAATTTGGGTGGTGTCTTCTCGCACCCACAATGCTCTCCCATTTGCTCATTTAAACCTAATTATACATATAGAACAGATATAGGAGATGTGTTTGTTTGCAGTTCTTAACTGAAATCCTCTGCGACTTGCTTTGCCTAAACATATGCACATCGCCATTTCCCCCTAATTTATTTGGGCACACATACACATACGTTTACAAGAAGATCGTATTATGCATGTAGGCTTTTTCAGGGTGGTTTTCTTTCTTTTTCTTTTTTCTCGTCCTTGGCTCTCCCCACCTCCTCTTCTTCCTTGGAAGGATCCTGTGTCTACATTATCCTCAACCCCCGTGTTGACAGCATAGAGCAGATCCTTACATCCTTCCTTTCACACTCATCTACCCACATATAGACACGTGTGAATATGCATGTGGGAGCGTATTTACTTATTGGATCACTGTAGCGCCCATGCCAGGCACTGGGGATGTGAGAATGAGGACGTAGCTGCAGCCTGTAAGAAGCCCCTTTCTGGGGAACCAGCAAGTGGAACACAGAAGTGGCTGTACAGTTATTCAGAGGCTTAGAACGAGAGCACCAGGCTCCTGTATTTTAGTGTTGTACTCTTTTCCCATTGACTAATTTTTATTAAAAAAAAAAAAAGTTCTAAGCTGAGCTGAGCAATGGCCAGATTGAGTCCTAGCCTCTATGTGCTAATTTTCCTAAAGCTGCAACCACGCTCCTCCTTTAGGCTGAAGCTTCCTGTGCCCAGATGTACTGGCCTCACTAACAGAGCCGCCTAATTTAATTAACAAGTTTTAGCGCCCCGAGATCGCAGGACAGCCTTATCTTAGGGTAGATTTTCATGTAACTAGAGACAAGCAAAGGATTATTATGACAGAAAGTGAAGCGAGTATGTCACAACACAGGTGAGTATTCCTGTGATAGCAAGTTCCAGAAACAAAACCCTCAGCTGAGTTAATTACCAGGTGTCAGGCTGGCATTCCCAGAAGGTGTGAGCCCACACACAGCCCCAGAGGGCCCTGAGAAAGAGGGCAGACACCACGGGAGGCACGCTCAGGGGAGCTTGTTGACTGACTGTCTGGAATCTTTCGGCAAGCAGTTGTGGCTTCCATTGCTGCCCCACCACCCCGTTCATGCACACTTGCCCTCTGTACTGCCCAGCATTTTCTAAGGTCAGCCTAGAATATCTCATCTTTGAAAAATAAAGCTTTTCTCTGAAACATGTCCAGAAAACGTGCAGTCCACATTCCTCATCAAAGGTTGGGCTCCTTACGACGAGGACGAGCTCAGTCACATGACAGACTTGCTTAGTCTTTCTGATGTGGGCTTCCTGCCTCGGACTGCCCCGGCAAGATCTGAAGACCTGAACAGCCCAGAGAGTATAGCCCAAGGGCCCCATGGAGCTCAATCACAGATTTTCTGCAAAGCCCTGTGCCTTTTTTTTTTTCCCCTTAGGTGAATTATGCACAGAAAAAAAGGCATCTGCCAAGCCAGGTGACACGCAACTATGAAACACTACCCAAACTTTCAAACTTCTCAGCCATGGTTCATTTTGGTATTCAACATAAACTGTGGTGCTGTTAATGGTGTCCTGTAAGCTGCTGGAGATGTTCCTGTAATAGCCATTTGATTCTAAGAATGCTAATCAGCTCTAGACAAAATTATTCAACACCAGGAAGTACAGTCTGCTCCCCCCCGCCCCCCACCTCCCGGCCACCAATTCTCACAGCAGTTGGTAACTGAACAATGAACTTGATTGTGAATGATTAGCAAATTGTACTTAATCACCTTCATGAGAAACTGTGAACTCCACATAACTACTGGTCATCTGATCCATAGTCTGTCCCCAACCCGCAAGATCTTCTACTAGGGTGGGATTTTGAATGATTGTTACTTGGGTTTCCGCTTCCAGGCAGATAAAGGCGGATGTTTCTTAGGAGTTCTCTGACCCATTGGTATTGGAGCTTGCAATTTAGCTCGGTGTGAAAAGTTCATGAATTCTCAATTTGCTATCTACTGATGTGTGACAAATTACCCCAAAATTCAGTGGCTTAAAACAACCAACATTTATCATTGCATAATTTCTGTGGTTTAGACATTCAGAAATGGTTTAATTGGGTAGTTCTAGCCCAGAGTCCCTGGGGAGACTTCAGTGGAGATGTTGAATAAGACTGCAGTCACCTGAAGAACTGCTCGGGACAAGGGATCGGCACCTGTAAAGACTCACTTGCGTGACGTTGGTCAGCGCAGGGGGCCTTGGCTGCTCCCCCTGCATGGGCTCCTGCAAACTGCCCAAGTGTCCTTACCATCTGGTGCAGCTTCCCCCGGAACAAAGCAATACGAGAGAGAGCAACGTGCACGCCCCTGTGCCTCTCGTGACTAACTTTACCTCGTTTCTGCAACATTCCCTTGATGATACTGGCTAGCTACATTCAGTGTGGGAGGGGCCCTCCCAGGGTTTAATGCTAGAACGAAAGGATCATCTGGGGGCCATCTTGACAGCTAGCTACTGCAAATATTCTGCTTACTTTGTTTGTAATGATAAAGACCTGGAAGAAGACATTTCTATGTCTTATAGTTCTCTGCAATGGCGAAGGAAAGCATGAGGGATGTGGTGCGAATTGATCTCATGCGCTTTTAGAAAAGATGTCAGCCTCACTCCACACTCCTTTTCTAATCTGTAAAACGGGGATATTAGTATTCCTTTGCACGGTTACTATGAGGATTCCCCTAATGAGGATATGTGAAAGTCTTCGCTCAGTGTGGAGCAGAAAGTAAACTCAAAGCTTGTTAGTTCCCTTCCCCTCCTCTTTACCTTTTTCCTCTGGGGGTCCTCGGGAGCTTTCTCTCCCCTCACGTTCCTCCATCCCAATCTGCAAACCTAAGTAAGGGCTCAGCCTGGACTATTTAGGTTTCTTTTTCCCTGTGGAAGACTTTTCCAAGGCTTAATAAAGTCTGGATGTACGAGAGACACTGCAATTCTTTCATATCTTAATTAGCAATTAATTAAGTGGAGGTACGGTTGTCTGAAATATCTGACAGGCTCAATAATTATCTTTTATTATTATTACTAATGGAAAATATGGTCAGGGGGTTCAAGTTTTCCCAGAATCTCACATTTAATTGAATGGCCCAGTGGAAAATCAAAATGAACAGGCTGCCCTTTCCACATTGTTTTATTAAAAATGTTCTGAAATGTGGCAGTGCCTTGGGCTCGGGAGCTTTGCTGGCCTATTATCTTGGGCTGTGATCTTTACCTAGGCTGAGAAGAAGCAGGACGTTCCACCTTGGGGTTGCAGAATCCCTCGAAGAGAGCACACAGTCACATCTTGATGACTGCTGCCAGCCAGTGTTTCATTAACACCCCAGCCTTCCCTCCAGGGAAGGTCTTGGTTTACAGGTCAGATGAGAGCATTGCTCTAAGGTCTAAACAGGAGAAGAGAAGCGCGATGCCTTTTGGATGTTGCTATAGTGATGTTGGCTGGGCCTTCTGGAGTTTCAGGCAGGCAGTGCAGGAAATCCCGCGTTGAAGATGGAGGATTCCCTCCACACGCACACAGGCAGATGGAACATCACTGGCCCGGGGGATCACCACAGCTTGGAGGGCCGAGGGACTGAATTCTTGGGGTTTAGGGGCGGCAGAGCTATGGAATCTGGCCTTCTTCAGATTCTAAAGGGGCACAGTCTCTTCGTGGGTGTGGTATAACAGTGACTACACTAGCCAGTCCAAGTCTCCTATCCTCTAGTTAATCTGGGGCAAGTGATCACGTGTCAAATTCCCTTTGTACCCCAGAGAGAGATGCAGTTGCCATGGGGAATCATTTGTGACATACCCACGTGTCTGTATGTGCTTGTGTAAACTCTACGAGCCTCCTACATGTCCTGCACCTTGTTATCACTTTCTAAGTGGATTCTTTAGATGAATCCTCACACCTTGTTATGCACGTCAGGGACCCGATTTGAATATTTGGCAGCTCTTAAGAAGCATCAGTTGGTTTCCTTCATCAAGAGGGTGATTTCCATTATTCACAATTCATGGTTCAGAATGAAGATAGTTTATCAGGTCTTAGTTGAAATCAATGGGACAGCTTAAATCAGGGGAGCTGGAGTCTCTGTTGTCCTCTGGTGCTCCAAGGCAGAGTGAGAGGAGCCACTGCCCATAATAGGCTCTGTGCCACTTGGAGTGGGCTCTTTGCTGAGGTCCCTTAGCAGTATTCCTTGTGCCTCAGCATCCCTTTGAGTGCAACGACCACCCAATAACCTTAAATGGAGTAGATTCAATGTATGAAAAGTGGACTAGCAGTGAACCCCATGTCTTAAATATACCAGGGTCAGCAGTAGTGTAATAGATGATATTTTTATATTTTCAATCGTCTTTTCTTCCCTAATCCACATTTCTTAAGTTTTCTACAGTGTTTATAGTTTACTTTCATGATGACAAAATTTATGTTATTTACAAAACTTGGAAGTCATGATGGTACCTTGTTTTTTCAAAGCTTCACAGCCATAGATTTTAGACCAAGGTCCAGAGAGCCCATGAACTAAGAAGGATTTTTAGAAAAATGTATATTTTCACTAACCTCTCACAAAAACTTAGCCATTTCTCTAATTTTTGGATGTAGGCAACAAGACACAGTAGAATTAGTGGTAGCTATAATTCTGTCAATAGAAATCATAAGCTTTTTAAAATATCTCATTCCAGTTGTTGCAGATATGTTGAAATATTGTTTAAGCTTATTACTACTTCAAAATTACTGTTGTTATTAGGGCTGCCAGAAGTTCTTGTTATTTACTGTGTTAATAAAGAAACACATATATTACTATACCACAAATTTAGTTTTTTAGTGTTTTGATAACTACATTTCAATAAAAGTGTTATTCTGAGAAAGGATTCATAGCTTCACTAGGCGGCCAAAGGAGTTTATGGTGGAAAAGGTTAGGAGTCTCTGAGGTAGGAGAGCACTGCCTTTGTTAACAGCCATGGTCAAGGCTCTGAACTTCCTGTGCACTGCTCTGCTAAGTCCTAACTAAAAGCCCACCCAAAAGTTACTGGTATTACCCCTTGCTATGGTTTGAATATATCTTCCAAAAGTTCATGTGTTGGAAACCTAATATTTAAACTCATGTTAATGGACTTCGAAGGTGGGTCCTTTGAAAGGTAATTAGGACAAGATGAGGTCAAACGAGTGGGACTTCCATGACATATTAGTGGCTTAATAAAAAGAATACATGAGATTCATGTTGGTATCCTTGCTCTGTCTCACCATGATACCTTCCACAATATCGTGAGGCAGCAAGAAGGCTCTCACCGGGTCCCAGTCAGATGTCAGCATCATGTTCTTGGTTTTTCTAGCCTCCAGAACCATGAGCCAAATGCAGTTCTGTTCCTTATTGATTATCTGGCTTCAGGTGTTTTGTTATAGTGTCATAAAATGGTGTGAGACATTTCCATATAGCAGTCTGGCAATTGAGACAAGAGGAGAGGAACTTGCCCAAGGTCATTCAGCCTGTAAGTGGTGGAACTGTGACCAGAGCTCAGGCGGGCTGGATCAAGATAGCCTACTTTGTCCTTTAGCTCTACACATGAGTCAATACTTAGTGCATTACTTCATGTGTTTGTGTGTAGCGAAGTTACCTAGTATTGTCTGGAAATTTGACGGCATGAATTTGACCCAGCTGTAGCACAAATACCCCAAGAGAAGAGCCTAGACTACTTTTCTTTGGTTATCCCTCCAAAGTTTTTATGGTAGTAGAATTAAAGAATTATGTTTTGAATATTAAAATGATTAACAAACATTCTAGTATGTTTACCAGTGGAGATACTCCTGCTTTGCAATCCATGTTCCTTCCTTATCTTGGGAGTCATATGTCATCATGTGTCCTTGGCTGAACTGGCTACACTTGTGAAAGGCCTCCCTCCTTTGAGGGGGCTGTTCCCTAGACTTCTCTGGTTTTTCTGGCACCTGCTTCCATTCTCACCTCCTTGGCCAGAGCTTCTCTGCATCTGAAGGCAGCAGGAAGTTCTAGAGCCTGAAGCCGGACAGAGACAAATGCGTCATCACCAGGAGGCCTGGATGCCCGGTCGTTAAGTGATCACCAAACCTGGAACACCACATCGGAAAGGCACCCCCCGGAGAGCACTTAACTGGGGCCTAACTGCATTCACCAGCCATCAGTCACCAGGGTAATTTCCTGTCTGAAGACATGTGCACTCCTCAGTGAAAGCAGCCAAGATGCAACCAAAAAAGGAAAAAGAAAGTTTCAGATCAAAGGTAAGCCCTGGTCTTCTCTTTCTCTGATATAAAGCCCCAGCTTTCACAGTGAGGGCATAGGGGAATTTTCTTCTCTCGGGGCTCTTGGTGGCAGGCAACTGGCCTACTCAGCTCTTGGCTGGCAAAGTGTGACCTTCAGGAGGACCAGAGGCTGCATAAACTTTATTCTGATAGTGACTATCAAGCCTTTTTCAAAGATAGCTATTTTTTTCCTCAAAGGACCCAACCTGAGGGCATAATGTGATGACTGACCCTGGAATCTCTGTCTTTGTAGAACAAGTTCAATTTTAATTTGCTTCATAGCATCATCATCCCTCATGGATCTGCAGTTAAGGGGGTTCAATTGCTAGAGTGATAAAAGACAAACTCCCAAGCATTTGATGAAAAACTCTCCACGGGATTTAGTTGGGCTATGAGCCGACATCCCTGCTGTTTCCCCATCGGTCAACATGAAGATGGAGAAAACAGGACTCTGAAGAGAGTGCACAGACGTCACCCAGTCCCTATCCCTGTAAGAGGCCTGGTCAGGCCTCAGGAGAAAGGGCCATTTCTGCAGCTGGAGGGAAGCAGGGAGTGACCAGTCAAGTAGGAAGGGTTGATTCCATGAAGGGCAAATGCACTGGGGATATAATTCCATTTTGCACGAGATAATGCTTTCATGGGTGAAACTTTCAAAGGCTAAATTGTGGAGAAGTAGACTATTTTAAAAATCTGAATGATACTCAGTGGTGCAAGCCTGTAATGCCAGCAATCTGGGAGGCTGAGGAAGGAGGATAGCAAGTTTAAGCTCAACCTAGGCAATTTAGTGATTTGGAAAGGCACTGTCTCAAAATAATAAAAGTGAAAGTGGCCTAGGGATGTAGCTTAGTGTGAAGGAACTGGGAATCAACCCTCAGTGTCACACACACACACACACACGAAAAATGAAAACAAGAAAAAGGAAAAATTACGATCCAGGTTAAAATGTGAAAGGAAAAAACAGAAGTCAGTAGCTTAGTATACATAGGAGCAGCTCAAGAAATTGAGTATGAGGTCAAAATAATATAAAAGAGCCTATTTGGCCATAACCAGGTCTCAAGCACCCAAAATTGCTCTCTTGAACGCTGGACCCACAGGAAATTGGAAAGAGAAGTACGGAATTAGAACACCAAAAGTGGCCGTCTATGGTTTGACTAACAAGGGTACTGTCCCTTGGGCTATAAAAGCCTAAATAGAGTCTCAATCTTAGCAGGACCTGTGTTCAGACCAGAAAGCCTCCTGGGAGAAATTGTTGAAGATATTCCTCCAGTAGTCTGTTTCCAAATATGGAGTAGAATAATTTAATCCAGCACAGGGGAGAGTTGATTACGGCTAGCACAAAGTAGGCTCTGGAAAATGAAATTTTATCTCCTTTAATTAACATTTTGTTCTTTAAAAATTAAAAATTTTTAAAAACTTTTAATTCTGAGGATTCTGGTATGATCCAAGATTGCCCCCTAGCCAGCGTTTTGTAGAGTGTACTATTACTATTTTGGATGAATTGGTTCATTTTTGACTGAAGCTGTCTAGATTATTGCATGTGGACAACCACCTTTGGCTTCCATCCCCCCTATATTGGCAAGCCCATTGGTAAGTACTTGACATCCAAAACCATATACACACACACACACACACACACACACACACACACACACACACTTTCAAATACCTCTAGGGTGAGAGGCAGGACCATCTCTGGATAGACTGATTTCTCTTTCAGCTTACAGGAAGGTACCATATCTCCCAGGTGTTGGGTTTAAACTCAAGGACCTGACACAGGGCGTGGGAGCCTCTTTAGACTCTGGGATTTCAACCTAGTTAGAACAGACCAGTTTCCAAGTGCTGGATTTCCTGGGCTAGGCTATCTTCATGGAGAAAAGGAGATCACGCTTCCAACATTCTCACCCTCTGACATTCTTGAAAATATAATGACTTCACTCTAGCTTCCTTCATCAGTAAGGGCCCAATGCATGTGGTAGTAGATCCTTGGAAAGACCAAGACCACATACCAAAACCAGACCCAAATCCATACAGCTTTAATAGTGGCCTTTCTTTGCACCTTTGCCCAGGAAGAGACATAGAAAAAGAAAATTCAATAATCTGCTCACTTATTATATGTGAGAACTCACACTTGCTAGAGAAAAAGAAAAAAAACTGGAAATGGCTCCTATTCTTGAGGTAGAAACTCAAAGCTCATGAAATAGACACAGTTCTGCATGTACAGAGATTCCCCACATGGTTTCTGCACTAGGAGTAACTAGATGAAGTGTCAGGATCCATAAACAGGAAAGGCAAATTCAGGCAGAGGCCCACTGTGCTTAAAACTATTGGCACCTGAAGTTTTCATTGGAATCTATTTTTTTCAGGGTGACACTGAATTAGATACAGGCACTCTTGGATGTGTATCATTGAAGCTGTAAAGGAACTGAACGGTTTCTTCTGGAAATGTGTCATAGAAGAGGTGTTTTTCTATGCCAGTCAGTTGCTCATATGGTAAGATTCAAGGGTCTTCACAAGTCTCTTTAAGTCCTTGTTTCTGAAACTCACATTTCTACTACGAGATTTGTATCTTCATGTTACTATGTGACCTTTACAGGGATGGTTTCACTTGAAACAAAATTGTAAGTCTCTCATAGTACAGCATGAACCAGTCTTACCAGGTAGTCAACAACAACAAGACAGAAGAGGACATAAGGACTGAAATGAACGACAAATGGCAAAAGAAATGTGGTAAAGCCACCCAAAACAGAGGTGAAGTGAATAAATAAAATCTTCCTCATTTTCCACACTTTGCTAAAAAGACAACAGCTGGGTGTGGAGTGGGGAAGGAGTTGGAGTTGTGTTTTCTTTTTTTTTCTTTTGTAGTTAGACTATATTATTGCCATGGCAATTCCCTCATTAGTTAGGTCCTGCTCTGATCACCCTGACAAGTCCTACCTAACACAGAGGTGTTGATGATCAGCCCACACTCAGGAACTGTGAGGTTGTAGGGAAACTTCAGACAGGCTTCCTCTAACCACTGCCAGTGTGCGGGTTTCCCCCAGAGCACTGCCAAGTGTGTCTCTAGACAAAATGCACCTAGAACGTAGCTTTCTAGAATCATCAGTTCATTTACATCTCTGAATGATGTTATTGTACTCCTGAGGTGGCGTGTGGGAGCAGCAGGGAGATTTGTCAGAATTTGGGGTTGGTGATGGGGGAAAAGAAAGGCCTTCAACTCCCTTTCCTTGGCTCGAGTCACTACAAGAATCACACAAAATATAATAGATGCCAAATGACTCCAGAGAGCTGATGGCTAAAGAGTCACAAGCTCCACTTCATCGGCTACAGCAGCCCGGTTCCATCTGCTGGTCACAAAGGCCAAGGCCTAGATGGCTCCACTTCTTGGGGAGCAAGAAAGTGCCTCAGCATCTCTGAGAGGGAACAGCCAGACACTTGCCTGGGGCACCTTTGTTCCTTCACCATGCCTCTGCCTGGTCCACTAGTTACATCACTCACGCCCATTCCCAGAACCCCTCCTGTCCTGGGGCTCCGTTATCTCCAGCTGTTTTTACTCCTAAACCTTTTCCTCTGCACCAGGATTGTAAGCCATTCTTCATGGTTTTTCCAGAGGGATTTCTCTAAATCAAATCTGCTCTGGTTATTTCTGTTCTTAAAAGTAGATTTAAGGAGTGCCCAAACCTGGCCTGCTGCAATCAGGTCCCACTTTGTGCTCCATGATCCCCTCTTATACCACACCACGTATTCTCTGTACGTTAGCCTTGCTCGTTATTTGAAATTCCCACCCCAAGCTCTCTCTCTCTAGACCTCTGCATCTGCTGTTTCACCTCCCTATTAAATATCTTCCTGGTTAATTGTTATGTTCCAGAATTTGCTTCCTCCAGGAAGACTTTGTAACACTCCAGGGATGGTTTAGGTGCCATCCATTCTGCATCTCCTCCCTATACCAGAAGCTCTCAGTCACCTTTTGCAAATTTTGTTATAGTTGCTCAATACAAGTAACCATATCTTGAGCACCTGACTTTGCTCTTAGCCTGCAGAAGAGGGTCAATAGACATCAAACCAAAGCGTGAACCCTCGGGGCTCCCCACGGCAGCTCCTGCTCTTCAGCCGAGAGAACTCAATTCACTCGATACAGGGAAAATGCCCACATTAAATACTGCTGTGTTGCTAGAAATTGTGTGCAGAGAGAAAACAAATAAGTGATTAAGTAATGGCAGGCAAGTATTTTACTAAGAGTCCTATCCAAATAAAATAACAGGAAAAGTGCTTTTCAGTACTGATTAACTGCAGCTGAGAATTAAAGATCATTTGTAACAAATCATTACAGTCAACTGATTAAAAATGAATGAGTTTGTACAGAGAACCATTACTGAATCTAGGCCTGCAAAAAAAAAAAAAAAAGAAGCTAGTTAAAGCACATTAACATGAGTCTCCCAACCTGCATACGTGTGGCTGGCTGAGGTCGATATATCATTTACACTAAGAGAGGCCGAAGGTAGGGAAAGAGCACGAATCCGAGTAGAAGTTTTGCTTGGTGTTGAACCCAGTCCCTGGTCTGGCTGTAAGAAAATCCTCTAACCTGAGTGATTGGCATGAAACACTGTACATTCCCAACAAGTGTCTAGCTGGATAAGTGAATGAACTAATGAATGGGCTCTGAAACCTGGCTTGTCCTGTTGCTGGTCCTTTGCCACCTGACACAACCTTCATAGAGGAAAAAGGCAGTCTGTACCCACACCTCCAAGCCGTGGAATTAACACGCCACTTTGCAGCTCCTGATTAAATGCAGAAATTGACAAGCAATTTCTTCATAATTACAAAATGGTTCTGATGAGACTGCTTATTCTTATGAAAACACCTTCTATGTGGCATTGATCCAAACCCTTTACTTATCAAATAATTGTATATATTAACCTTCTACATTCATTCATATATAATTTTGAAACTCTTTTTCCTCAGCTATGTTGATTAAAGACCTTATTTAGAATTAACTTATTCCACTGAATTCTTTCCAACGCTTTTGCCTTCACGTAGGCAAAAATACACCTCTTCTCACGTTTGCTAACTCATTTCCTGAAGAACTGGTGTATTTCTAGTTCACCCTCTGCAGGCAGCTGCTGCCTGGAACTGGCAGGCAGGGCTTAGGGCCAGCTTCTTGGGCGGGAGGACTGTGCAATTACCCAGGCCCTGGGCTCAGAAGAGATCTGGGCTTGGCTCATTGCTTTTCTGCGGCCAGGGGGTGGGTATCTAAGAATGCTGGAGAGCAAAGGGTATAACTCCAGAGGAAAGGAAGGTGGGGGGGGG
>PVKB01003460.1:0-199435 GCA_004027205.1 Ctenodactylus gundi | reverse complement strand
CAATCCTTCACTCACACACCAACTAAGCAGCTCAGACTTTCATGTTGGATAATCAACCCACACTACATAGAAGCTCTGGTTGTGTCATGTCTTAGCTGCTTTTTCATTGCTATGACTCAATCATATGCTAATTAGGAGAGGAAAAGTTTTATCATAGTTCACAGCTTCAGGTCACAGTCCTTTCACAGATGGCTAGCAATAGTAGAAGCATGTCGGAAGCGGAAGTGGGAGCAGCCCCTCAGGGCACTGCAAACAGGAAATTGACAATGAAAGGGAAGAAGCAGCATGTAACCTTCCAGATCCCGTCCCAGTGATCTGCTCCTTCCAGGTCCAGCCCCAGTGTTCTGACCCTTTGAAGTGTAAGCCCTTAATTCGCCTAGTGCCTGTAATCTATAATCTACCACATGCCTAGCTTCCACCACACAACTGTATTCTACCACAAGCCCATAACCCATCCCTCCAGACCAGGCCTCTGTCACCAAACAGCACGTTTCCAATACATGAGACTTTTGGGGGATATTCCAGATTCAAATCACAATACACCATAATCAGCCCCCCTTTCCCCTGTATATCGCTGTTTTCTCATCTTTTTCCTCTTTGTCTTACACTCTTTATCCTTTATACCCTATGACTGGTCTCACGCTTGGACCTGCTAGCCAGGTAGAGAGTCATGGGGTGCCTTACACCTGGATCTTTTACCTAGGCTGAGGAGCTTTGAGGTTAAATTCAGCTAAAATTCCCTTGCTGCCTGTCATATGTTTGGTTCTTCCAGGCTCCTTTTTTGTCCTACCACACAATTCTTTAAGATAATAAATATATTAAAAGATACAAATATATGACATTGGTTTGAGTTTGGTCTGGTGATACAGGACCACAATCTCAATGCTACTGGAAGCTGAGAGAAGAGGTAATGCCAGTCCAAATCCAGTATTGGCAACATAGTGAGTGACTGAGACACTGTCTCAAAATCTCAAAAAAAAAAAAATTGATTAGGGATATAGCTCAGTTGAAGACCTTGGGCTCATTAACAAAGAAAGAAAGAAAGAAAGAAAGAAAGAAAGAAAGAAAGAAAGAAAGAAAGAGGAAAAAAGGAAAGAAGAAAGGAAGAAAAAAGAAGTGAAAATTGAAAATTGAAATGGCATTAGGATTTTGGGGGGGGATAAGACTACTTGAGAGACCATGGCTCATGCTGGGTGGGTGCTCCCCAAATTTCAATAAAGAGCCTCTGCATTTTGCATGGAGTAGTCCAACAATGAACACTAAGTACTGGCTAGGAATCATGTGACTTTTTAATTTAAATAGAAAATTAATCATCATTTTTCTTTAAGCTTCTATGAAACCTTTTTAGGTGAAAAAATGTTAGCTGAACCTTATGGAATAATTTCTGATGAAGAAGTGTTTTATTTGCTCCTGAACAGTGTTCTGTAGCCTTATCTTCTTCTGACAGCAAATCTGCCAATCAGAAATGTAATATTATTATACATAGTGTCCCTTACTTAATAACACATAAGCATAAGCAAGTGCTTGTTTATGTTGATCTTTGCTATCTTCTCTGAAAATGATAACTGCGAACAAGTAAGTAAAGTTATTCTGAAGAACACTGAAGTTCTCTTGAGATTATGCACTTATGATCACCAAATAAAGGATCAGTGAAGATTTACTGAAAAGATTAAAAGAAATGTGAATTAAGAATAGGAAGCCAAAAATCAAATATTTCTAACTATACTATATTAAAAATACAAAAAACTATACTAAACTCTTAAATATATACACTAGAAAGAAATTTTAGCAGCATACACTGCTTACAGATATATATATATATATAAAGTATGTAAATATAAAAATGTAAATGTGAAATAGTTAAGAAAAATTAGTAAAATGTCAGTAATATCTTCTCTAAATGTGGTTTTTTTACACATTTTGGCAATCAATTTAATTTAAAAAGGTAGAGAAACAAATTATAGTCAAAATTAATACTGTTAGTTTGTGCAAAATGCTATGAAACAAGAAAATTCTCTGTAGAACTATAAAATATTGCAAAGAATCTTAGATATTTAGGTAGGAAAAGCTTAAGTGAGCAAATTTATGGCAAGCATAGAACAAAAAAATCTTACACATACACATGTGCGCATCTATGTCTTTGTATGTAATATATTTTAATATATTTATATGCAAGTCACATGCCATTTGTAATACTTGAATATATAAGCTGTAACTTAGTATTATAATATACAAATGTCAATATATAGTCAATTTATAAAAAATTCTACATATGTCCATATAATGAAAAATAATTACTATTTCTTGAATCTAGGTTATAGTTCTCAGTGTTATTTTTTAACTTTGTAGTTTAATATTAACAAGAATGAATGATTTACCTTGGACATGTTGAAAAAATATTATTGAAAACAGAATCTTTCCTCCAACCCAGATTACTTTTCACAAACATAATAAAGTAATTTTATCATTGAAATAAATACTAAATCATACTGCAATGCACATCTCTCTCCATCCATTGAGATTTTCCCTCAATTTTCACATTTTATAAGATCAGACAAATACAACACATGACAAACATGATTTTGTGATAAGCAGTAAGTAATCCTCAAATAACAGGACTTGACATCTCCATTTGTTACACATATTAAATCCTAAATTTAACTTCTAATTGATGTTACCATCTGTTTGAGCTAATAGGTTTTATCCAAAGGAGAAACAATATTTTTATTTTCTTAAATTAGTAGGTGAAAATTCATACAACCACTTTGGGAAACAGTATGGAGATCTCTTAAAAGACTAGAAATAAATATCCCCTTCGATCCAGCAACACCCCTCCTGGGAATATATCCAAAAAAGACCAACACAACATATAACAGAGGTATATGTATACCCATGTTCATAGCAGCACAACTAACAATAGCAAAAATATGGAAGGCACCAAAATACCCATCAACACACCAGTGGATGCACAAAATGTGGCATATATACACAATGGAATACTATGCATCTGTAAAGTCCAACAGCATGGAGGCTTTTGCAGGCAAATGGAAGAAACTAGAGAACATCATGCTTAGTGAAGTAAGTCAGAAGCAGAAGGTGAAACATCGAATGGTCTCTCTGATTTGAGAGACCCAGATCACAGCACCTATGCAACTTAAGATAAAAGACAAAGTGAAAGAGGGGAGTAGGGAGGGATGGGGAGGGAGGAGGGGTTGGTAGGGTATGGACAAAAGGAGAGAGGGAAAGCCCTTGACAAGATACATATGTGCACAAAATGCTCAACTCCATTGTAAACCTTGAATTTTGCACGTATATGTATCAATAAAATGTGGGAAAAAAATAGTAGGTGGATTTGCACCTTGGAAAAAAGTGTCTATAGAAACATACCTTCTATCTTTCCAACAAAACCAGAAACTCAGGTACCATTCCCTTTCAAGTTGACATATTAAGAAAAATGTATGAGTTTTCTACAAACATTTGTAAGAGGAGTGCTTAGTTTTCCAAAGGATTAACATATTTAAAAATGAAAATCAATTATAATATTTCTAAAGTAGATGTGGAAAGAAAATGAGAGAAGTAAAATTATATTTTCTTATATTCAAGAATCAAAGATCAAGCCTCTTTCTCAAAGTAAACACTTTCAAGCTTCAATGGAAAGAGAAAAATATTTTTTAAACAAGCAATCTACAAACATTTATTTTTAATAACCGAGGGTAGAGTTCATTAGTGGTGGGAACATGTAAAAATAACAGTATGTTCTCAAGCTCATTGCCTGAATAAAAGATACAGTCAGGGCATGAATGAGATTAGATCTTCCTAAATGTAGGGTGATACAATTAAGAAAACATTATTGTATGACTTCCATAGTAATACTTAAATTCTTTAAATATTCAGAAATTTATAATCTAAACATGGAAGATAATGATTCTTTAGTTAGAAGAGAGCAGGTTCAAAGTCTCAAAGCATGAATAAATATGCTCGGATCTGGGCAGCGTTAATGTGTAAGAGAAGGTGAGTTGATAACATGACATGCTGAGAATTTAGTATGGGGTTGTTTAAAAAACAACCTGCAGTATGTTTAAAAGCAGGGGAACGCTGTGATTAGATTTTGGCTTCATGTATCTGGGGACTGAGAAAAAGTTTGTCAGAAGTATTGAACCTCAGGTTTTGCTCTTTGTTTTCTTAGATGAGGTAACTTCCTACAGAGACCTAGAGTAGCCAAAGCGATATTAAATAACAGGACAAACGCCAGCGGTATCATGCTCCTGTGCATCAAGTTGTATTACAAAGCAACAGTAACAAAAGCTGTATGATACTCGTACAAAAATGACAAATTGATCAATGGAATAGAACTGAAGTTGCAAGAACCAAACACCTTCGGCTACCTGAATTTTGACAAAGGGTCCAAAAACATGCACTTGAAAAAGGATAGCCTCTTCAACAAATGGTTCTGTGAGAATTAGTTATCCCAAGGTAGGGGAATGAATCTAAGTATGCACGTAGCATCATGTACTAAAATCAAAGTGGAATAAAGACCTAGATATTAAGACAGAAACATTGGAACTTTTAGAATACAAAATAGCAAAACTCTAGAAGATGTAGGAGTAGGCAAGGATTCTCTAAATAGGATATGAAAAAGTTTCTGTAGGCCCTCTAGCTTGTATTTAAATGAATTCATTTCCACATTTAATTACATTGGTAATCTGAAATATTTGTGTTTCATGACAAACATGGTGTACACTTTGCATTATATTATTGACAACCATGTTTTAGTTTGAACTTTTCTATGTTACTAAAAAACCATTTTATTCTGACAACAATTTACCAGATTCTCAGTTTTTTGTTTGCTTTTAAATATTGGGAACGTAACTCTGAGCTACATACAGGTGGGCGGGATACATCTGCATCCCTTTTTGGTTCTGAGGCAGAGTTTTGCTAAATTGCCCAGGCTGGTCTTAGACTTGCAATCCTTCTGCTTCCTCTAGAGGATGCTCCACTTTCCAGGTTGTCTGACCCAGAAAATCATTTGGTACAGACTGGCCAAGGCAACGTTATCAGGGCATTAATGGGGAATCAATTATATAATAATTACATATATTACCAAATAGAGCAGGCTACTTTATTTTTTGATACAGGGCCTTGCTCTGTAATCTAGGCTGGCCACTATGTAGCCCAAGCTGACCCCAAAATGATGGCATCTTCCTGCTTCTGGCTCTCCTGTACTGGGATTAAAAGCATGCATTGCCAAGCTCAGCAAGCAGAGTAATTTTTAGGTTGATGGTATTTGCATGTGTCTAGTACTGGGAATCAAACTCATTTTGACCTACAATCTTAGGCTCTTTTCTACTGTTTAGGTGAGACAAGATCTAGCTAAGTTTATCCATGCTCCACTCAAACCAGAATGCTAGTAATATAAGCATTTTCCCGCCAGATCTTGCTAAATTGATAATTTTGTATGTCCCAGGAATGATACCATAGGTGTCCAAGTAGTCCTTAGCAGAACAGAGGCTCCTTACCCCTGACAGAGTATCTGGGGTCACAAGCACATGGTACATTGCTGTATGTTTCCAGCTTTTTTTCCCATGACTCTTAAGTGTATTCTTTGTCTTAAGATCTTCTTATCATGCGGTACTTTTGGTTTATTAATACCTTTCTGTTTAATGAAAAGTCTGTGGTAGATGGCATCCATTACCCGCTTTGTAATCTGCTATCAATTCATGGGTTTTTTTATTTTAATAATATTCTTTCTTCTTTTAAATTCCATGTAGAAGAAAAAGAAAATCCACATAGAAAAATTCAAATCCATATTCAGATAACTTTATGCTGATCTCTCCATAAATTCATGCCCACTAGCCTGCACTGTATCATGATATTGAGCCTCAACATATTCATTTCCACAATGAGTAATTTATTACATTTCATACAAAGGCCATTTATAAGGTATTAATCTTTATTACAAACTTAGTTTGTAATCTTTATTACAAACTTTATTACAAACAAAGACAGGTGAAGCTATAAAATCTGAACTACACTGAAATCCTTCAATCAGATTTTCTATTTAGTTTTTTCATTTTTTATTTTTATTCTTTTTATTTTTATTTTTATTCTTCTTTTGCTAAGATAGAAAAGGAATTCTATTTTTGTAGTAGCCCAGATCACTATTTGAGTCCAGATTTTCATACCTTACCAATCTTGAGTAGCTTTAATTCAGCGATTCTGTTTTTTCTTCTGTGTTTACCCATGACCATTAGCTTTTCAACGTGCCACCATCTTTTCTTTTTTTGTGAAATAAGAAAAGGAAGGCATAGAATAAAAACCTTCATTGGTATTTGATCTAGCCCACCGATTTTTCTATGGTTTGTCTCCTGCAGGATCAGCTTTAACTAACCAACCTGCATTTGTTGCCTCATTTGCAATACAGATTCTGTCTTTATCATCCCACTAAACAGATTGGAGCAAAGGTAAAGGCAAAAATCTCGTCATTTTTCTATTGTTCTTGGTTTCTCAACTTTACTTGTGTCAGTTCACCTCCCTCTTTTCTTTAGGCTGCCTCGGTGTCAACAATGTTTATAACATGACCCACCAACATTTTTAGCCTTCATAAAATTCTATCTTGTGAACTTTTGTCCTTACTTTTCTTAAACCTAAATAGGTTGGTCTCCAACCTTTTGGACACAAGGGACATGTTTAGTTGAAGACAATTTTTCAAAAGCCTGATGAGGAAAGGTGTAGTGGTAAAAGTGGAGGTGGGAGTGAGGGTGGGCTAAGGCTGAATATATTAGTTAGTAGTTTATTGGTGGGTACCTTTTAAACAACTAACATTACCAGGAGGGGAACAGGGACCATAGCTCCGTCTCCTGTTGAATGTCAGTGCTGATCATCTGTCTCTGTGGCCTATTCCTTCAAAGGTTGCTCGCTAGTACCTGTCCTTGGCTCAGGGGTGGAAGACCTGAGATTTAAATGTTACATTGTGTTTGTTCTGGTTTTATTTTCTATCCTTTTTTTCAAAAAAAAAAAAAATCTTCCTATATCTTCCTCCTGGGTAATACCTGGAATTTCAGAGACTACAAGTGTCATCTGTGTTTTGCTGGCCCCAACTGGTGCACTGAGAAAATTTTTGTAACTGTACTTCTGTCATTGTTCTCATCACCACCTCTCCCAAATCTTCTTCTTTTGTGAAAAAATATCTGTGAATTTCAGATATTATTGAATTGCAATTTTTGGCTTTAGCATGGGAGGATGATAACAGTGCTTAGTGATAGAGTCCTCATGTGTATATAACCAATATTAGAATTTCAGACCAGAATTTTACAAAAGCTATTAAGGAACTTAAGATAGTACAAGGTAAATTTGGCTCCTGCCTTTCTATGGTTAGTCTATCAACATTCCTAATTATCTTAGTTTTTTTTTTTTTTTTTCATGCTGGGACGGAATACCTGACATCCACAATTCAGAGAAGGAAAAGTTCATCCTTAGCTCACAGCTCCAAGAGTCCTCTGTCCAACAATCGGAGGCAGACAATGTTGGGAAGAATATGACAGAGGTGCATGGTACACTCACAGGAAAGGTCTCCATGGCATGGCAAACTAGGAGCTAAGTGAGGGGCGTTGGGTGGAGCTAATATACACGCCTGTAGGTCATATACCAGTGATATGTCCCATTTTGTGTTAGGCACCAGTGTTCCTTCTCTTCATGGGCGAGCCTCACTTTTCTGCCACTTCCCACAGGGCTGTACTTCTTTTTTTTTTAATTTTCCCCATTTTATTGATATGTATAACTGCAAAGTTTAAGGTTTACAATGGAGTTGAGCCTTTTATGCACATATGTATCTTGTCAAGGTGACAAGGGCTTTCTCACTCTCCCTTTGTCCCTGCCCCCTACCCTACCCTCCCTCCTTCCTCCCCTACTGGACCCCCCTTTCACTTTGTTTTTCCTTTTAAGTTCCATAGGAGTTGTGCTCTGGGACTCTCATATCAGAGAGACCATTCAATGTTTCACCTTATGCTTCTGACTCACTTCACTAAGCATGATATTCTCAAATTTCTTCCATTTGACTGTAAAAGCCTCCACATTGTTGGACTTTATTGATTCATAGTATTCCATTGTGTATAAGTACCACAATTTGTGTATCCACTGGTCTGTTGAAGATGTTCAACATCTCTAGCCATAAGAGAAATGCAAATCAAGACAATGCTAAGATACCATCTTACCCCAGTGAGAATAGCCTATATTCACAAGTCAAATAGTAATCAGTGCTGGTGTGTCTTTGGGGAGAAAGGAACCCTCCTGCACTGCTGGTGGGAATGTAAATTTGTACAACCCCTTTGGAAAGCAGTATGGAGATCTCTCAAAAGAATAGAAATAAATGTCCCCTTTGAACCAGCGACACCCCTCCTGGGAATATGTCCAAAAGAGATCAAAACAACACACAATAGAAATATTTGTATACCCATGTTCATAGCAGCACAACTGACAATAGCTAAAATATGGAAGTCACCAAAATACCCGTCAACAGGGCTGTACTTCTTAACAGTGCATGGCTCCATAGGGAGTTCACAACATCCAAATACATCAAGCTTTCAGGAAACCCTCCAGGTCCAAAGCATAACATCTCATGCCTGATCCCCAAAAGATGCACCTCCACCTCCTTATGCAAAATGTCTTTAGTCCTTCTGTGTTGCTAAAGTCTTAACAGTTTCAGAACTGTTAAAAAAAATCAAGTCCAAATTCTCCTCTGAGATGCAAAGTAAATTCTTAGTTATGAGCCTCTGTGAAAAAATCAAAGAAATATTAAATACTTTCAACATACAGTGACACAGGGTTAACATTCCAATTCCAAAAGAGAGAAATAGAAGAATACAGAGCAATTGGACCAGAACAAGTTCTAAACCCATCAGGGCAAGCCTGTAGGATCATTAGATGCAGCTGCCCAGTGAAGTTCACTTCACATGGACATGTGTTTCTTCCTAAAAAATAAAATTATACTTGTCAGTTTCTGTTTTAAAAAGAAGTATTTCTTAAAGTTCTGTACTAATTGATGTGATCTTAAGATATTCAAAATAATTTTTTTACTTAGATTATAGTTTCATCTGGGACATGTTTTTTTTTTTTCTTTCCACTTTTCTGTATTTTTCTCTGCCATGTTTAGAGGGAGAAGTCTGAGCAGATTACCAGTCTGAGTATAGACTGCACTTTTTATATTCAGTGTCTCTGTAATCTCCCAAAGCGTCTGTAAATTAGTAAAAGGACTTTTATATCTACCCTAAATGAATATTGTCATGTTGTCATCATGTTTTTGTATTAACTACAAAAAAAAAGATTACAGAAAACACATCTATCTTTCATCTAGTTAGTGAAATATTACATCCCAAGTGTTCCTAGTGTTTGGATGACAAAATTTGAAAACTAATGATTTATGTTAAATACTCAAGACAAAATTTTAAATGGTTTAATTAGATTTTTATTTTTAATTAAGTTTGTGTACTCAAATGAATGAACTTTCCTACATGGTAGTACATCACCTCATCACTGAGGTGATTAAAAGGACAGGCACCATTAAATTACATGTTTACAAGAATAAACTTTAATGGACAGAAGAAAAGTAGCCAGAGTAAGATAAGAATCATTTAAGGAGAAGAAAGATAACCATATATTCAAGATCTTGATTTTTTTTTATACTGAACAGGCACAGACTTTATTCACTGCTAGTCCTTAAATAACAGAGTAGAGCAGCTAGTCATGCAGTTTTGCATCATATTAAGTATATGCATAATCTAGAGATAAAAAAGGGTATAAGATCACATGCGTGGCTTATGAGCAAATGCTGTATTATTTTATTTTTCCTCGCAATTACTAGTATATATATATATATATATATATATATATATATATATATATATATATATATGTGTGTGTGTGTGTGTGTGTGTGTGTGTGTGTGTGTGTGTGTGTGTGTGTAAAATATAATGGAAACATTGGTCTTTAGAAATCTGTGCACGTATATATCATCACAACATTACAATTCCTTCTCTCACCCTTGTTGCCCTTCCTACTCTCTCCTTCATCCCCTCCACTATCACACCCATTTTTTCTATAAAATGCTTATATTCTGAGTTTCTCATATTAGAGAAACAATGCAATGTTTAATCTTTTGAGTTTGGCTCACTTGACTGTGCATGATGGTTTTAAGCTGCGTCCATTTACCCATGAAAGCCTCAAGCTTATCTGTCTCTATAGAGGAGCAGTATTCCATTATGTATATACATCACAGTTTTTTTATTATCCATTGGTCTATTGATGGATATTTTGATATTAAATGCACACTTTTGGGAGACCCTAAAGGCCATTTTTGCCTCTACTTGACACTTTGGTTTTACATATAATAGGTTGATTATTTTGTACTCTCTTACACATTATAACATTTCCCAAATTAGAGAAAGATGGACAGAATTGAGTAAAAGTTTGGTTTCTTAATAATAACATTTTGACATAGAATTTTATGTAATTCTGTTTTTATGGGTGTAAATTTTTAAATATCTTCAAAAAAGTTGAATAATAAGTCAAGGGGCACATATTTAGTAGAAACAAACTTAAGATTTCAGTCTAAGTGTGTATTTTAATGTCACCCTCTTTTTAATTTAAAGACAATTTATATACATTCATGGTTTTATGCAATTATAGCAAAAATTGTTCTTGTGTCTGTAAGCACATCAGTGTCATCAGGCATTTCTCAGAGTATGAGAACAGGGACATGAAATCTGCACTTTTACTAACCTCTTGTGGCAAAATGTGGGAGGAACATGACTATCCTGACAGGATTCACATGGCCACCCCTGGGCACAGTGCCAGGCTGGGCCCCACCTCAACAAGGTGCTACTATAACAGGCTATTTTGTCTTCATAAATAACACTGCACATTTTACTGAATGATTACTCCCAAACTAAAACCATTTTGCTCATTTTTCAAAAGCAAGAAATATATTTTCATCTTTCCTATTGAAGAATAGAATTTTATCTTGAAGCAAAGTCTTTCAAAACCCATGAGACTATCACAAATTCATTTTTAAAAGTGTTTCCTTCTAAGTATCCATTTATTTTTGAATTAAAGTGAATAAATTTTATTATTTTTTCGAATTCAGCTAAATTACATCCTAATTATGAAACAATTTACTAATCATAAAATGTTATTATTGCAGAAACCTATTAACAATGTACTTGGAATATATTAGGGCCTAAATTTTTGAAGCATGTCTAATTCTCAGTGAATAAGAAAATTTGAAGTTTCCATGTGCCCAAAGCTCATAATAAATATAAAACCATATATTAAAAGGATAAACTAACTCTTCTTAATGCTAATGTTATAGTTAAATAAAGCAAAATATTAAGGCTGGGAGCCATAAACGCACAAAGAAAAATGTAATACTGAGCATTTATCTCAGCATATGTGTGTAAATTTCTTGTATCTGTGATACATGCATTTCTAGGAGTGACTAATGCTTTCTATCCAGAAACTGTGAACATTAACACAAGAACTAATAAATTATCCAAGGAAAAACATTTAATACTCATAAACTATAATTAAACTGAACAAAAACATTGGAGTGAGGATATAAAATCTTCCTCAGATAAAGAAATGCGATATTAAGAAAAATAGCTACCTATTTGAAAATCTGAATGGGCATACACCTACAATTAAAGAAAAATATGTTCAGATTATCATAGGCAAACAGAAAAATGCTGAACAGATTTTAAAATTACAACATGTAGATTTAATATAAACAGCTTCAAATCAAATATTAAATATTATTTATTGGTATGAATGGGAAAGAAACTGATAACAAACACAAAATCATAATATATAGAAACAGATGTTCCCCTAGCTTTGAAAAGTGAGAATGCAAATTCTTCAAATAAACAAGCAGTTATTATGTGCTATATATCATACTTAAAATATGCATAGGTGAGTAAAAATGTATTTTTATAAGAATTTTTTTACGGCTATTATAAAACACAAATATTGTAAAAAGCACTCATTGTGTTAATATAATGGCAAATACTGAATTTAATGCCAATATAAATATATTGTTCAAATAATAAACTACAGAGTAAACTATAGGATTGAAAAATGTTGGAATCATTTAGCTTCTCAAGGTCAAGAAGTTCTTCCAGGTCAGATTCTCTCCTGCCTTGGTGTAATGATAATATACTCGTCTGTTTTTCTTTTTACCTAAGCTGGACCTGAGGACAATCTTTGCCTTCTAAATAGAGGACCTTTCTGCTTGCCCCATCTGTCTGTTCTTCACTTTTGCTCCCACTGGTGCTCTGTGGGTGTGAGTGCAGTCAACTGAAAGCCATCGTACTGGAACTCTTGAAAGCTTACAAAGATGTTTTAGGTGAAAATGTCTGGTTTTGTATCTGTATTACAACGTCTTGATTGCCTATAAAATGGATTGTTCCTGCACATTTTCTTGAATAATCTGCATAAATACTGACATTGTGATCATCATCAAGGGAGTAAAGTAATAATTTCCTTTAGAGTGAATAGCAGCCAGTATTCCCAGGTGACACGATAGATAATGTAGTCATGAGTAAATTACACTGAACAAAGGATAAAACTGCAGATGTTAGAAGTTTTGTATTGTTTCAATATAAACAGGTTCTAAAAATCAATACATTGTATATAAGAACATTGTAACACAATTCTGTAAAGTAGAGATAAAATAAATTACCCCCATTGTTACCGATTTCTGTAAAAGAGAGATAAAATTTATTCAAGAATACCCATTCACCAACAGAGGACACCAAGAGATAATTCTCAGACCTGAACAGGAAGAGAGCGCCTAGAAAGACTTTCAATATCTCTCATTATACAGGAATGGTAAAAGCACAACTTTATTTTTTGTACTTCATACTTTCAGTCTTCATAAAGAAATTTCTATCACCTCACGTTGACCCAATTTTTTACAATATTCTTCATGAAAATATATTTTCCTGAGGACCCAATTGCTTGAAGACGTACAGGATGGAGTCAAGATGGTGATGGTGTAGAAATATTTTGTCAGTAACTTCACACTCTGTGTGGCAAACAAAAAAAGAACCCTCAACCTTATGAGCAAGAGCTCAATCAATCCTTTGTAGAAACTGGAAACTGGGAAGGCCTAGGGGCTGCACTATGTGGGAGTCACAAACGCAACGCCATCTACGCAGGCTCAGAGAGGAAATTTGGAAGCTCGGTTAGATCTTTTCCAGGAAATGTTCTATCAAGTCACACTCCAGGAATTTGAGAAGGATAAGTGGGGACATCAGATAAGAGGGGGAGAAAATGACTGTAGTTACCCTGAAATATTTGAACACAGCAAGAGAGTGCCTTAGAAAGCAGAGGTCTCATCTCGCGATCTCTCAGTACAAGCGGGAGAAGAGCCAGATCAAAGGGAGTGGCTTGCTCAGAGGGAAGGGTGTGTCGGTGCCTTCGGACCAAAGGACCATAGTCTGCCACCAAGGTGGAATTCAATAGTCTTTTTGGTCACTTCAGCCTCTGAGGCCAGTGAAAGGCACTTTAGAATGGTCCATTTTGCAGACTGAGACATAGGAAGAGAGGGGACTCTTTCCATCTTCCCACCCTACAGTGAAGATGAAAGGTCTTGAATATAGGTAACTCCCACTCAAGTGACACAAGAATTTATTTTTATGTAGTTTTTGGACTTCGGCATTACACCAGTGGTTCTCTGTAGATAGTCTAAATTTGTATTTCTTTTCTGGTATTGATATGAGTGGGTTTTTGTTTGTTTGTTTCTTTCTTTCTTTCTGTTTTTGTTGTTAGTTTTTACATTTCTTTCTGCATTAGATAGTTTTTATACCTTTTTAAAAAGCCCTTCTATAGATTCTAGAGACTCACTCTATTTCACTCACCCCTCCTTGTGTCTTCCTACTTTTGTATCTATTACTTAGATATATCCACTTTCTTCTGATGTGGGATGGAAGTTCTTACATGTCTCTATTCTATATTGACTTGCTTGCTTTCTATTTCTCCATTTCAATCCACTCTACCCCTATACCACTCATGAATAGGATCAGTAAGTGTTAATACCTAAGAGCCATTTGTTTTGGCCTGATGCAAATCAGTAATTTTATAATATTTATTTAGACATAAAAAGTAAAAAGTTTTTCTATATTATCAACATTAATATACTATCATCTTTAGTAAACTCTTCCAATAAATCGCTAGATAGTTTTTATAGAAACCTCTGTTCACAGTTAGGTTACACTTCCAGTGTTAAGAAAGGGATGGCCTTATAACCTAGCAACTTGTTTAGACACATCAGAAAATGGTATACATTAAGTTTTACCCATACTACTATGTTTATCTCACTTTTTCCCCACATTTTATTGATATGTATACATGAAAAATTCAAGGTTTACAATGTAGTTGAGCATTTTGTGCACATACGTATCTTGTCAAGGTGACAAGGGCTTTCCCACTCTCCTTTTGTCCCTCCCTCTACCCAACCTACTCCCCTCTTTCACTTTGTCTTTCATCTTAAGTTCCATAGGTGTTGTGATCTGGGACTCTCATATCAGAGAGACCATTCGATGTTTCACCTTCTGCTTCTGACTCACTTCACTAAGCATGATGTTCTCTAGTTTCTGTCTCACTTTTAAGGTGGTTATAGCAATTGGAACTTATTAAAGGCTGATATCTTACTATGGCTTGGTTAAGCCTCTGTAAGTGATACAGAGACCTATTTTGTTATTGAAAATATTTATAGTTCTGACCGTAGTCCAACCTATCAATACCCATGAAGGGAACTATCCGATAGGAAGAAGTGGCAGGTATCAATATAAAAACACAATGTCGGAGGACCCACATTGAAAAATATATATACTGGGCATGTAAAGACAAAAAGACCCCATTACAATTACAATAGGGGACATCAATACCCCATTAACATAAGAAGACAGGTTAACTAGTGAAAAAGTGAACAAAGTAATATTAGAGTTAAATAACAGTATGGAACGACTGGATTTGACCAATATTTACAGTGTATTTCATCCAATATCAACAGAATGCACTCTTTTTATCAGCATCACATGAAGATAACCACAAAATAGATCGTTTCATAGGTCATAAGACATATTTAAATAAACACAAAGAAAGTGAAATAATTCTTTGTGTACTTTGAGATAATGGCAGAATAAAACCAGACATCAATAACATAAGAGACTACAAGAAATATACAAACACATGGAGATTAATATATTATTGAACAAACAATGGGTCACAAGAAAGAACAGAAAAACTTCTTAGGTTCAAATAACAGTAGAAGCGTGTCATGCTAGACCCGACTGTTCATGAGAAAGCAGTAGTCAGGGCAAATTTTCACCTTTGAGCACACACAAAAAATAAAAAGCAACCCAAATTAACAGTTTCAATTCAAAATTAGCAGAAGAAAGAGCATTATGATTAGAAAAGATATTAATGAAATTGAATCTAAAAATGCAAAAGTTTGATGAATGATAGTGTTGTTTCTTTGAAACAAATGAATACGATTAATAAACCTGTAGCAAGTTCAACTAAGAGGAGCAAAGAAAAACCCATATTCATGAATGAAATAATAAAAGTGAAATTACAGTGCACACTGATGAAATTCAGAAGACTATCAAAACTATTTTGAAAACTTACACTGCAACAAATTAGAGAATTTGTAAGAAATAGATAAATTTCTAGATGCAAAATTGAGCCAAGAAGATGCAAAAACACTGAGTAGACCAACAGCTTATATGGAAATTGAAAAAACTGCAGGATACAAAATTAACACAAACAAATCAATAGCATTTCTCTTCTTTAACACTGAACTCTGAAAAGGAGTTGAGAAGAAAAATTGTGCTCTCCATAGCCCATCAAAATATTAAAAAGCAAAAAGTACACCTAATCAATGAAGTAAAAGAACTTTACATTGAAAAAAGATCTTGTGCTTCAAACAGAAATTGAAGAGGAGTTTAGAAATTGGAAAGGCATGTCCTGTTCCTGTATATGGTATGCAGAACTAATATTATCAAAATGACCATATGTCAAAACTGATAGACAGTTTTAATGCAAATCCCACACAAGGTGACAATTTTTTTTAAACAGGATTTTAAAAAAAGCAATCCTAAAATTCACATGGAACTAAATGAGACCCACAATAGCCAAAGCAACAGGTGGTATCATATTCCTCCACATCAAGTCATATGACCAAGTAATAGTGATTTAAAAATCAGATATATATTGTATTGATACAGATTTTTTTGGAAAACGACCTAAAGAACACATTCAGCACTACTTTCCTCATATGTCAAATTTTAAGAATAGTAACATTTAATGCAAAGGCAAACAAAAATTTACATAGAAAAATATATGAATAAGAAATTAAATAGTCAAGTAACAACGAAGACTGAAGTTTATGAAAATGAATGGTAGATATTTCCTTGAAAACAGATATGCATAGTTTTCAACAAATTTAGTAGCTAGAGTACAAATATTAGTCAAATATATTTTAACTACCTAGAACAGTATAGGAAATAACATTGATTAAGGTTATCACCTATTTTGTATAAATTCTGTCTATATAATGCTGATAATATTATCAGCAATCCCACCACAAAATGGCATCATTTAAGACAGTAGTAGTTCCATTACAAAGGCTCGCTATATAACAAAATCCCTGATTTCCAACAGTTTTAAACACACCTGAAAGTTTGCTTCTATGCAATCACTACTTCTCCAGCATGGACTGTAATCTCGTCCTTCATTACCATATAAAAAACAGATTTGAACTCTCCAATCTCTTTACTTTATATCTCTATTGCTGGGCTAGTAACTTCAAGATTTCCAAATAAAATTTTATGCCAGGCTTTTACACCATGTCTTGTAGTCTAGACTAATTATGTTCCATCTATTTTCCCCAATGCAATTAAACTAGTCTAACAGTAGAGTGACAGTCACCAGTAGCCATTAGCAGAAGATGAGTGTGGGTTCACCATGACTTCTTCAATAACATGGCAAATTCATCTATCACTCAGCGTGGAATCCACCTCCAGATCCTCGGCGTTCTACAATAGAAGTCCTTCTTCCGAAATTCTATTACTTTCTCCCTTCCACATTTTAGCATATCTAATATTTTTAACTTTAACTATCACTTATAATAGGATAGATTTCTTCAAAGTGTGGGTGTCCTTTCTAATGGAAATCAAGATTTAAACAATTTACTTTATGTTACCTGTGCCTGAAACAGTGAAGCAGATGTATTCAACCAGAGTCTGTTACTGAATTTGACAAAATCTTTGGCATGTGTTTTCTTATACCTTTTTTCACTTACTTATCTGCCCCACTTTTAGCTTGAACATGTACATTAACCTCACACTTAAATATTTTAAAGTGCTCTGTGGTTTCTGAATACGTTTGGAAATGTCAAAGATTTTTTCCTCAGTGTTCTGATATATGACCATATATTGAAAATGGTCTGTGTATCCTTTCTAAATGTGTGACATTCTATTCTAGTAATGTGCAGATATTTACACACAGCAACTAACTCAATCTTATTTGCTATTGTATTCACAGCAGATACGTACTCCTTTTCACTTTTATTTATAATTTTTATTTCACTTATTTCCTGAATGACTGAGTTATGTTCTATTTTATCGTGAAGGGTCACGCATATCCCAAACTTACACTCATGTATATATGGTCAGTCTTCTCGTTGCACAGCCTTGTGATATTGTTAAAATAATTATATGAAATGATGATACACAATCTTAATAGGATTAATTGAAATGATTTCATAGCCTTTGAATTTTTGTAGTCCACACATAAAACATAGTATCTCTTGGTATTTATAAATGTAGCTTGTAAGTTAATACAACTAATATTTATTTACTACAATATCATATGAGAAAATTGAGAAAAAAGTATTATGTGTTTGTTTTTAAAGACCTATGAAAGATAGTTTAACTTTATGTGGCTACTCATTGCACAACTGGTGATATGACGTATTTCCCCCATGCTTTATAGATCACCATATTAGATGTGCATCAGCATTCTGTCCTTTGCGCTTTCAATGCCCCAGGCTACCTTTGCCAATACCGGTTCCTCTGAGCATCTTTGTGTCTCTTCCTACAGTACTGGCTCTTCTGTGGGAGTGCAGGTTTGCACCAGGCTTCTCCATAGTACATGTCTAATCTCTTAAACTGGTGCCATCATCACGCCCATCATCAGGTATTCCTTCTGTACTCAGTTCATAATCCGTTTAAATTTCATGTCCAGAATTATTACTTTTCATGTATGTTCTGTACTTAAAATTTATAGGTTTATCATTTCTTTTGATTATCCTTTTTGGGAAGTATTCCACAGATTTATTAATGGGAAATGAGACAGCAAAATGCACATTATTCCCTGTGTGAACTGAATCAAAGATACATAATGGTTAATCACTAAGAGTGATTGATACCAGATTTTCATAAACTTTTGTTATTAGTGACTTGAAGACTGAAATAGTAGCAGGAAATTTTAAACTTTATATAAGTCTCCAAGTTACTGTACCATAGGAAGAGAAAGTTTCACCATCATCAAACAAATATCAGAGCTACAAAGCGGCCATTCTATATATATATATCTCTCTGACTAGCCGTCTATGGCACATGGGCATGCCATCCCTACCTCCCTGAATTTATCAGGTCTATATAACAAGAAGTTTGATATTGATTTCAAGAGAAATCAACTTCTCTTTGGCCTCAAGATTTATTAAAACATTTAAAATTTTTAAAAAGTAAAAAAAGGAAAGTTTTCTAAAAACAAAATTAACTGTGATATACATTTCAGTGTCTGCAATTTTTTTGTGTAACACATCCATTTTCTATTTTATCCGCTGCACTTGCATAACCAAGGCAGAATTAAGAATTTGCAACAGAGACTGGATGGCCAATAAGGCTGGCAAAAATTAATATATTGATGTGGACTTTTACAGAATAAATGAGTTGTAATTTTTAAAAAATGATAAAGTATGTATGGAATTATGTATTTTCTTGCATATGTGTGTATATAATTGATGGTATATACTTAAAATTAACACATTAAATGTATACCAGTAATTGACTCTTACATCCTTCATGTAGAGGATGTTTATTACAGTTAGGAATACAGTTGGTTTTGGAGCTTCACTAAGTTTGCTTACTGTAGAGTTTATATATCTACTGCTATTTTGTTTCTTGGTTTTATTATCTGACTACTCTTAATTCTTTTCCTAATGATATTATCTTTACTTTTATTTCTAAATTTAATTTAGTTTGTTTTCACACATTATATTTTTGTACAAAATAAAGTCAATAATGTTTACCATTTACCCTAGAATTTACATAGTTTAAAATTAATAATAAGACAATATTTTAACTGCTCACTGAATTAGTTTTCTACTACTATGAAACAAAATTTTTGCAAACTTAGCAGCTTGATGATATATTGATTTGTATTTACAGTTCTGTGGGTCAGAAGTTTGGTGTGATGTTGTGTTCTTAGATCTACTACAGTGGAAAGGCTGATCTGCTCTTACAATTGAAAATGTGGCCCCTTTTCTAGCACATTCAGCTGATGGCCGAATTTACTTCTTCCTTACAGACAATTCACTCCTGATTTCTAGATGCTGCCTACATTAATGATTTTGGTAACTTCTCTGTCTTCAAATACATAAATGATGAATGTCCTTGACATCAATTACCTTCCACGTTTTGAGTCTCTCTATTAGAAAAACCCGATCCTTTTACAACCTGGCCCAAGTGGTTCAAGCCCAATTTCCCAATCTAAAATATATGTACTGGGGACCTTAATTCCTTCATTAGAAAAAAAAAAAAACTTAGCAGCACATTAGCATTAGGTCGAATAATTTGGAGACATGGGTACATACATGAGGCATGATGGATTCACAAATCATCTTAGGATCATGCCTTCTTCATTCATCTGGATTTATATTGCACTTGCTTTTTGCTTGCTTGTTTTAAATATTTTGCACACAATCTATGAATTATCAGCTATTTTGGTGACATGTATCTTTTTTGCTCTGTTCAACACTAACGATGTTACATAAAAAATAAGACTGTAAAGTGTTTGCTCAAACTAACTGCACTGTCTAAATTTTATTGACATTGTTTATGTCCATAAGTTGCTGGCTAACAGGAAAGCTCACGCTCTCTGTACATCATTCCATTTCTAAAAAATACTGACTATAATAAAGGCCGACCATAGTTCATTTCAGAAATCACTTTAAACAATTGTTCAGACTTTAATAATCTTTTACCTGATAATATGTTTATTAAATGATATATTTTAGAATTTGAATATCCTGAAAAGATTCATGATTATTTTACAGTTGTATGTAGGATTTAAGTTTATCATCATGAGTGTGATATGAATATTACACAAGGTCATTTTTATATTCATTAAAAATAATTTTACTATAGATGTAAGGCTTGCATATTATTATATATTATGGCTCTCACTGTAAATCTACAGTTCATTGTCCTCAGAGTTAAGAGTACTGAGGGAACAGAAATATCACAAATCAAGTAAATGGAAAGTCACACTTCAATGGTCCTTGCCTGTACCAAGGTTCTCTGTCCCTGATCTAAGACTGGCCTTCCCCTGCTGTGCTAGACACAGAAGATCTTTCTTCAGGTCCAGGAGCTGTTCAGTGGCCTGCTGTGATTACCTCCAAGTCAATAGTTGTCCGCTAGTCTGTTGACTATCATTTGAGACAATAAATTTTGATCTTCACCATAGTAAAAGTCAATATCCACTTAAGTTAAGAAAATCACAGTGCTTGCTTTTATTGTAAAACAGGAATTGCCTAGAACTGTTTTGAGCTAATCAACTAATCTATTTCCTGTGGTGAATCCCATTCTGATGTGATTTGATTGGGTGAAAAGTATACTATGGATAGTCACTAAAATGCCAGGAAACTGTGATTTACCTCTCAAAACACCCTTTTTCTAATTTAAGTGAAACGATTCTTAAAAGGAAAGTTAAAATTTTGGGTTTCTAGCTTCACTACAGTCTGTGACTTCTATAAAGCAAAGCATTTACTTAATTGTAACTATTGTAACTTACCTTTAAAAAATTGTAATTGGATACACTTTGAATAATTGCTGCTCCATTTGTTATTTTGCTATATGGGTACCATTTAAAATATATATTTTGGGAGCTACCATTTCTTCATTGATAAATTGGTAGATTGATTTCATTATTAATTTAAATTTAAAATAATATTTTAAGATATTTTGACATAAAACAATGCAGGAACCCTATCATAAATTTATTAAATTTATGACATGTTAATTTCCTCATGCATTTAGTGTGCACTGATTGGTTTGATGCAGATGAGATGCATTATCTGTCACTCCAGATACACAAACAACTCAGACTTCCTACCCAAAATACTTTATCATACTTCATCATCTTATTAGTTCTTGCTTTCAAGAAGACCAAGTATATTCAATGATTATTTTTCTTTTACTTAACTTACTTTACTTACTTAAATTACTTCATTTTGTATGTTTTGCCCACAATTATTTCAATTTATTGAAAGATTTTGTTTCTGTTCACTTTAATCTCAAGACCATTTCATTCAATAGCTCTTATTACATACTTCAAGCCAAAACAATATTTCAAGAAGATTGAAATTTCCATATAATTATAGAGGCTTCTACCATCTATAGCAACTGCCTACTACACAGTCTTGTAAAAACTCTAAAGCATTCAAAATACACCTAGCAATGGTAGGTGAGGGAGAAAGTTCTGAAGCTATAAAAGATGCTCCAGAGAGCATGTCTGAGAAAGAGTTAGGTGGAACATGTATGGGAACCAGAAGGAGAGAGAGAGTGAAAGAGGCGAGAGAGAGGAGAGGGAGAGAGAGAGAGAGAGAGAGAGAGAGAGAGAGAGAGAGAGAGAGAGAGAATTACTGAACATGATGAGTTCTGGAAATAATACTAAAACACTTTTCAGGGGTCAAGGATCAACACAACATAAGGAACCGACTGTTTACAACAGGCTAGATATAGGGATTCAGACGTTGGCAATTGAATAATCAAACCTTAGAGATTTAATTTGAAATAATTATTGATAACTTCAAAATTACCTGAGAATAGTCACCTCTGAGACATCTTCACAACATTTAATTTGAAATTAAAAGACAAAAATAATACCTTGGGTTATATCAAGACTTTTGATAGAAGACAAACCAAACTAAACTCCAGTTTTTTCTTCATCAACCAATAAGCATAACAATATTTTCATTACATTAAAAGAAATACAGTGATGAAAATTTTATACTTTGCCATTCTTTAAATATAAAGACTATTTCACATTTTCGGTTGATCAAGGATAATACCAAACCAATAGGGAAAAAAAGAGCCAGAGGGGGTGATATTATGTGAAGAAAAGCAATGGTTATGAGCAAGTACAGACAGCTGATGTGGGTATATAGTTTTTCCTCTGCATCCTTGGGCACTGGTTCAGGACAATTAAGACTGCAGATGTTAACTGCACAGGCAACTTCTCTCGTATTTTTGATTTGTAGCTTGTTGAATCTGAGGACAAAATCTGTATACACAAATCTGCCTACATATGATAACACTAGCAGTCTCTGTTCCTTTTCCTTTGTCAAATCTTCTCTTATAAAACTTCAATTAAAACTTATTAATTTCTACTTATCATGGAACAGGATACTTTTTCAAATCTGCATGAAGAGTTTACATTGCAAAATCTAAAAACATTTTTCTGGATATTTTTGTGTATATTTTAAAGGAAAATGTTTAAAAGTGAATAGAAGAAAATATTTTTATATTTCCCAAAATCATAGATGTTTTTCCTTTAGATGGCTGTTTTTTGATTAATAACATGAAAAGTTTCATCATATGTTTATGTTAACTAACTCTAGCCATTTTACATGTCGCAAATAATAAATTATTTTTCACTTAAAACATATAAAATAGAACTATAAAATCAAGCCATCAAATAAGCACCACGCAATGCATATATTTTGTGTCAATGCAGTTCAATGTTCCCACATTCTAGAACAGTATTTTCATACAAGGGGAATGTAACAGGATTTTTGTTTTTTAGCACTCAGCTACACAAATATTACGAAGCAGTTAAGAATTCCCTAAATTATTTAGTAAGTGAATTTAATTAAAAAATAATTGTCAAGCACAAAACAAATGAAATTGAAAGTTGATTTTTAAAAATTAATATAAAACTATATCAGGATCAAATACTGTTTCAAAATAAAAAGCTAACAAACATCTACTGAATTTAAAAATCTCCTATATGTAAGCAAGGACAAAGTTCAAGGCATTTTAAAATTACATCTTCTAAATTCTTCTTGTCCATAAGCCAACAGTTAGATGATTCAGTCACTACCACATCTATTTTCAGAACTTGTAAAGAAAAGATATATATATTTTCCTGTAATTATGTTTTTTTTTTTGTTTTTTGTTTTTGTTTTTTGTTTTTTGTTTTTCTTTTTGGTTTGTTTGTTTGTTTGTTTGTTTGTTTGTTTCTTTTTGAGACAGGGTCTCACTCTGTAATCCAGGGTAGTGTTTTGAGCTCACTATGTGGCCCAGACTGGCCTGGAACTCAATCCTCCAGCCTCTGCCTCAGAGGGGTGCGTCATCACACCCGACTTGTGTGGTGCTGGAGAATTGAACTTGGGTATTTAGCTCATGCTAGGCAAGGCAAGTATTTAACTGCTGGGCTATTCTTTCAGCTTGTTTTTTTTTTTTCCTATTGGGAGTGTATATTAAGTTAAAATTAGATAATAGGGGCTGGAAGAATGGCAGAGTGGTTAAAGTGCTTGCCCTACAAGTTCCAGGCCCTGACTGATTCCCTGGCATTATATAAAGCTGGGCATGACTGTGCACATCTGTAATCCCAGCACTCAGGAGGGAGGCTCAGGTGGGAAAACTGTCCCGAGTCCAAGGTCAAGTAGAGCTCAATAATGAATTCTGGACCAGCCTAGGCTACAGAGCAAGACCATGTCTCAAGGAAAAAAAAATAAATAAATAAATAATAAATACTATTTGGATACAGGATGAGACAATGTCTCAAAAAACAAAAAATTACATAATAAAGTAATTATTGATGTGGTTGTAACTAGAAGAATATCATAAACAACACAATTTTTGAATTATTATCATTATTAGTAATCTTTATTCAACAGTGAGAAAGGATATTATTTATGTAAGTGTACAGCTTAAACAATCAGATATTTTGTGATACAAATTTTAATTTTTACACTCATGTAAATTTTAAAACTTCAGCGGACTTTGTTGAAGATGATTTGTGTCTAAATCATTCAAGGTTACAGCATTAAAAAGTGGTATTTTTAATCATATTGATGACTTTCATTGTCATGAAAGAGTACAGTGATTTACTTTTGCATTAAATGACTCCATGTTTTTCTTACCATCACTATTTTTAAAGCTTTACTTTTAATTAAAATACAATAAATCCAATTGTGTTCGTATATAGAGAATTGTGTCTCATTCAAAAAAAATTGTCTTATAGATCCAACTTAGAAAACCCTTATTAATCACACACCTTGATCCCTTCCACAAACCAATTGCTTCTGCTATTCCTGGCTCTGTAATTGTTCTTTTACCTTTTATTTGGGCAAACAGAAATCTTTTCTCCAACATTCTAGCTTTGTTTTTGAAGAAGGTCATAAAAACTAAACCATACTTTAGGCTATTTTTTGAGGCTTTGAGTCAGAATAATGTCTTGAGATTCCACCTGTTTTTCTTGTGTTTCAATAGTTCAGTTATTTTTGGATGAGTCAAATAATTTCATTGCATGGGCATATGCCACCATATGCTTTTCACTTTTAGCATGTTTGATTATTTACTTATAAAAACTATAAACAGTCATTGTATATGTGTATATTCATTTTAATGAGAATATAAATTTTATTCTATTTATTAGGATACAAACCCAAAAATGTAATTATACTTTTTAGTAACCTTTTTACTGGTATTTATAAAAAAGTTTCACTTTTTTTTCTTGATTAGCTGCACCATTCTGTGCTTCCAAAGATAAAAGTATAAGAATTTCTGTTGCTCCACATTTCAGTAGTTAGGAATGAAATTTTTTTATGCCTTTTAATAAGCATTTGATACTAGCACGTAAGAGTTTTATCTTGTAATTTCTTCATGCTTAACAGTTTGATTATATGTTATCACTTACATGCAATATGTGTGAAGTATAAATTTGTATACTTCGTTCATTTTGAGTTTTATGTACATGTGTATTAAAAATCCTTTGTCACGTCAGTGTTTTTCATGTGTTTTCTACTATTTAGTGGCTTGTCTTTATATCCTTTTAATGTTTATATAAAGCAAATATCTTTTAGATTTAAGAGTATAGTTTATCAAATGTATGATTTGGCAAGGTGTATAAAAATTCTGTGTCTTATTCCATGTCATATTTTACAAATAACTTGTTATAAAATACTTGTAATTATTGTGAATCTTATATTTAGAAATGAATTATTTTCATTTATTATAATAAAGTATGAGATTTCCCTTGAGGTCAATTTTTTGCTAGCAAATGTGCAGTTGAGAAAATAATCCTTTTTCTAATTAAGCGCTTCTGCAGTTTCATCAAAATTTAGCTTACCATTTTCAAATTTATTGCATCATTGCATAGGTGAATTGTGAAATTTGGTTCTTTGTTCTGTATATCTTTAGCTTTACAAATAAGTAAAGCAAAATCAAATATTAATTTTGTAAAATAAGTCAACTTTTTCAAAATTTTATTGGTTATTTCTCTTTTTTTGCCTTTTGCCTTTATAGACTGTGTGTCTATACATAAAAAAATTTCTGCTTTTCTTTTTTTTTCTAGCACTGAGGTTTTAACTGATAAAGTACTAACCTACCTCAATTCTTTCTAACATCTATCTATCTATCTATCAGTTTCTTCATTTCTGATTATTTATTTTGATACAGAAAGTCACTAAATTGTCCGGGTTCATTTTGAACTTGTGATCCTTCTGCACTATCTCCAGAGTAGCTGAGATGACAGCCATGTTTCACCACAACTAGTCCTAAGAAAATCTTAAGTGAATCTGCTCAATTTATAGATCAGTTGAGACAGACTGACACCTTTATCACCTGCATTTTCCAAGCAGTAAAATAGCAAAAAGATTTTTTATAAAATTCTTTTATTCTGCTGATGGGTTTCTACAGAACAGAATCAATACAACATGAAAACCATACTCTATATTTATCTGTGTGTTTTTGTGAGATATATATATGATCATTTTAACAATGAACCATGTTGAAGTTACTCAAAAATTTAAGTAGACAAGTGAAAACACAAAATATATTTTGCAGATAAGTGGATATACCTAAAGTTGCCTAGTTTGTGGTTTTAAAAAAATGTTGACAAAAGCAATTAAAAGTAAAAAATCAGCTTCTAAAAAATCAAAATAAAAAAAAATTAAATGAGCTGAGATGGCCTGATTACAGGTATCACGCAGCTTGTGAGCATTTTAGAAAGCCTCTAGGATACTGATGTTCAAAGAAATCTCAATCCAAATTTATCCTGACCAGAATTTTCGGTGAAAGATATAACTCCTAAAGACAATAAGATTGACCTGTAAGAGGTAAAATAAACCTTCAATTATTACTACTGTCTCATCTTCACTAAACTTTAAACACTTTTTTTTTTATTACACAGGTTCCCTGCAAACAGAAACTACGTATCTGAGAAATGTTCAAGCCTCTCTGCAAAGTGGACATTGTAAAAATTTATCAAAAGCGTATCATGTTTGTAATGCCAGTTTAAAGATGTTCATTGACAGGAGTTGAACAGTACTGAAAATAATGGTTAATTCACTACACAAAGAAATGCCACAGTTGTTGCAACTATTTAGTCTTTATGTAGACAAATGGGATTTCTAATTTCATAGGACAAGAGAAATTCAAATTTATCTTGTATGAATGAACAAAACATATCTATTTTGGGAAAAGTGACTTTCTTTTTAATTAAATAGAGTAGCTTTAATCTGTTGTTTTCATATATTTTGTTATTGAAGGCCACCTCTTAACTTTTCAAAGGACATAGAAACTTCAAAAACAAAAATTTACAACTTGAGTTCAGAAACTATTCCAAACCTTGATTCATGTTCCTAAACACTCCCTACATCTTGTGGAAATTTGGCTAAAATCTATATGTGGTTGAATTACAACAATTTTGAAATAAAATTATACTCTGAAAAGATAAAATGAGCTTTGAAGTTCTCAATACCAACATACCAACAGCTATTTGGTGAGTTTTGACTTGCCTAATCGCCAGAGGCTGTGCTGCCAACCTCCAACTGTCCCAGTATGTGTGTGGGCTGTGCCTCTACTACAACTTGTTTTCTGCTAAGCTCGGCTGCGGGGCCTGTGTGGAAAGATTCCCTGTCCTCACTCCTCTACAGGACCTTGCTGATATGGTTATTTTGAAAAGACTGAAGGGAGGGAGAATGAAGTCTAAATATTTATTCCTCTGACTTTTATCCTATGAGATTGTTGCCTTTTCCAGAAATTGTGCCTTCTGTTATGTAATAACGTAAGAATCTACAAATTCTGCCTTCTGAATATGGGAATGAATCCCTCTCACCACAACCTTAGGTCTAGGTACTTGAGGAATTGTATTATATATTGTATTAGCTCTTAAGGGTTCACTATAGCCCAAATCTTACAGACACTACTTTATTAAATCATCCTCCACATTAGACTAAAGTAAGAATGTTATCTTTCTCTCCTGACAGTGGACAATAAAGTCATTTTATGATAGCATGTAAGACTTAATAAAGACAAAAGCAAATATGCAATCTATATGAAAATAATGAAATAAAATAAAGTGAACAGTGCAAATCCAACTCTCAGGAGGCACAAAAGATACAGTGTGACCTGCAGGACTAAACCTGTCTGGATCAAAAGTGTTTGTTCTGGACCACCTCTTCTCCACACGCGGCTTCACTGTGGTGTTGAGAGCAGCCCAGTCTGTAGCCTGCATCTATTTCTCTTGTTTTGTTTTGTTTTGCAAATAACCATTTGTACATATGTACGCCCTTGCCTAGCGAGCTATCCTTTATGACATTCAACAGAGTGCACCCCTCTGTAGCCTTTCTCTTTAAACTTCATTCCAAAGTATTGTGCCACATTTTTCTTCTAAATATTATTAGTAATCAGATTACCCTTTGTAAGAGCTGATACTATTAGGATTTGTTGAGTTAAATGACACAAACACAATTATAGTCAATTATCTCTGATCTTCATGTTTAAACTAACAATTCAAAATTTCATTAAATTTATTAGAAGCTACATTATCATTCTGTTCTGATATATTTTTTTAAATTTTGCTATAACTTCCTTAATACATGAAATTCATTAAATATATTTGAAAAAGAATAAGTAGCTTTTTACATATTATTTATTGATCGATTTGAGTTACATTATGATCCTGCCGCAGAAACCATGGCATACAGTGTAAAAGGAGCACAATCTAAGGCTGGTTCATTTCAGTGATTTTCAATTCTTCTAAGTAATTGTTAGCTAAGGATTCCATTCCAGGCATTGGGAAAAGAGTACATTTTTAACACTTTCAGAAATTCTAATATTGATCCAATGGAGTAGCTTAATGACAATATATAGTTCCAACTCCCCAAAATTATAACCTCTTATGCAATGAAAATAAATGTATTTCTCATAAAATACAAAATAAAACATGTGGAAGATTAATTTTGTATTATAAGGTAGAAACTTATTTCTGTTATGAAAATACAAAGGAAAACAAATGTTTTATTAGTTATCCACGATAAAACGAACTTTGTCTTTCAAATACATCTGTAAAACTTATATTTTGTTAATATTTTATCCAGACACTGTCCTGTCAGTGTATATTGTATGTGTGTTAAAAGAAGTAGTGCTTTGATTTTGAACCATTCAAGACATTAAAGTGGGAATGAATTTAAAGCAGTGTACATTTGTTGCTTATAAATTAATTAGTTTCTCAGGAACCATATTCTCCCACATAATTACTTATATTTATAACTTACATAACAAGAACACAGTATGTTTTATACTTTAGTCTTAGTAGGTTAAAATATTTTTATATCTGAATATGATCAGAAAAACAGAATAAAAGAGAGATTATAAATATGAAAACCAAATTGTTATTATACAAAACTATATTAAAACGTGAATAATCATAAAATTGGTAACTAGGGGCAGGAGGAATGGCTCAGCAGTTAAAACGCTTGCCTAGCAAACCCTATGTCAAACATTAAGTACCTGAGTTCGATTTCCCAGCACTAAATAAACCGAGAGTGGTGGTGCACACCTGTAAGCCCAGTACTCAAAAAGCTGAGTCAGCAGGATTGCTGTGAGTCCAGGCTCAGCATGGGTTCCATACTGAATTCAAGACCAGACCAAGGAACAGAGCAAGACCCTGTTTAAAAAAACAATTTTGATAACTGAATTTATATTAGCTCTAATTATCTAATGGTATTATACATCATAATAAAGTTAGGCTACTGGTAGTTAGGTATAGTGTTAAAACACTTTTTGTTTGAGAAATAATGACAACTCTTCTCTAATCTTGACTATACCATTCGTTGACAACTTTAATCCATGGGAACTTAATGATATTCACTTTTTGTTACGGGGACTGAAATTCTTCCAAAATTACTACGTTCATCTGACCTCACCTAAGGTAGAAAATACTCCCGATTCATTCCCAGTTGTTTGCATTTACTGCATCATGGCATTTGTGGCACCATTTTGTAAAACGTCACACTAGTTGGTCAACATATACCGTTAAGTATAAATTTCAATATTTTATTCGTAAATTTATTTTTAAAAAGAATTGTTATTATTAGCATCTTTATTGAGCCAGGGACCATTCTCAGCTTGTGGATACAGCAATGATTCTAACCAATTAAGATGGTTATCTGCACTGAGATTAGAGTGTAAAGACAAATCTAGGCTAACAATTAAATAGATAATGCATTAAAAGATATAAAAAATTGAAAACCAGCAAGGAATAGAGATTGACAAGGGACAGAAAATCCTTGAGATTGTCCAGCTTACTCTTCTGTTTCTAGATCCAATACAGAATATGATTTACTTTAAGAAAAGATTTTTAAAAAAATAACTGAACTAGACAGCACTGCAAAATGCAGTGTCTCCAACAAGCATATTCATTTTCATAAGATTTTATTTTAAATAAAACATCTTTTTGTTTACTTCCCTGGGTTACTGTTTTGATAGTTAATATTTCCCAATGTAAAAATTGGGCAAATACTCAGAACAGAGAAAAATGAAGATTGATAGACATAAAAAACGAAAGAAGATAAACTTGGGAAATAGAACGTGTGTAAGTTTCCTTTTGATTTAAATGTTTTGCTTTACACACTGCCACCTGTCAAATCTCTTTCTGCCCCATTTCCCCATCATTTCTTCCTTGACATTTCTTCCTCTGCTTATTTTCACGGTAATTCTATCTACAATGTTTTATGAAAATATAATATCCATTTAATTGAAAAATTTATCATAGTAATGCCCTCCTAAATATTACACTTTTCTTCCAAAACATGTGTCCCATCATCTGTGATTCATTATTCTGAAACAGTTGAGGGAATCCTTCCCATTTCATGGTGACACTCCTGAAACAAGATTTCCAGACTGCTTCAGAAAGTGACAAGAATGATGGGCCAGAGTCTTTGACATGAGAAGGAATATTCTGGGGCTATTAGTGACATGATTTATTCTACTACAATCTTTAAAATGTAAATATTCACTGTATTTCTACATTGCATATTTGTGTCAATGATTATTTTCAGACTTTATTTTTTTACTTCTTCTAGATGATATTTTGCTTTTGTGTTGAGGTTTTGTAAATCATTATTTTAGCTGTTTTATTTCTTCTCAAAATAGATCATCTGCAAAATAAGCTATGTCTAGTCTGATATTAATTAATTTGATAAATCATTCTTAAACTCTACATTCCTACTCAATTATTTTAATTAACTCTAGAATACTCAAGCTTATTTCTCTTTATAGCCATATTCCAACAAAGGAGCAACTACAGGGCTGTCGGCACTCAGCACTGTGTCTGATGGGCAGTCAAGACCCAAGACCTCACTCTGAAGTATCCAAAGTTTGGCCATGAATCTTACGGCTGTTTTAATACATGCCTTACTTTCTATTTAAGAAAGACATAGGATTGCCAGATGGAATGCAAGACACTAAGTTTAAATTGAACCTTAGACAAAAATAATTTTTGTATAAATATGTCCTGGAGCTAAAATGATTCTTTGTAGTTTATCTGAAATTCTATTTTAACTGAAGCTCTTGAATTTTGACTTGCTAAATTTGGCAACCTTATGACACAATATAACTTTTTTATCCTCATGCGACTAGAGATTTTATATATATGAAACACTAAATCAACATTAGTCAAGCAGGTGCTAAGTGAGAAAGAAAATGCAAAACATATTCAAGAAAGCACTCAGCAAAATAGAGAGCACTGAATAAATTACACACAGGCAGGAAGTTCCAAAGGTGGAAAATATGATCCCAAGTATTAAAGCACATTCATATTTTTATTAATGTTATGAAATATGAAGTTATACTGTCAAAGTCAATAATTACTGTATTCACAAATATTTTTTCAATAGCTTTTTCTCCTGTATCATTTAAATATTATTCCTAATAATTAAATGTAAGTCATATTGTGTAGATGAGCAAGATGAGTCAGACTTGTTCAATGGGTTCTATTTTTTGCATTCTGTAGACATTTCCATACTGAAGATATGCCATAGGTCTGTGTAATGTACTTGTTCAAAATTCATAGCCTGATGAGACATGATAGTCAAGTGTGTATAAATTAAAATGCATTTATTTGTTGATCTTTTCTAATTTATGCAAATTGATATAATCATCTTTCTAATAAATAATCCTGTATGTGTTACAAAGCTGGCATTTAAAAACAGAAAACCAAACAAAAGTGTGTGGCAGTTCACTTAATATATCATGAACGGTCACCCTCAGTGTGTTGCTGCACTTGAAAAAATGAGATTTGGAAATTGTCACTATTGATTGACGGCCTTTCATCACACTCCCAGCAGGCTGCATCAGGGTCAAATACTTGGAATGTTTTGTTTACCTCTGAGGGTGAATAGCAATAAAATAAAGTTGCTTTAAATAACTACATTAGGGCAGATAAAACAGTCCCTATAACATTTAAATTTAGGAGTTTTTGTATAAAGCACACCATTTAATTTCTCTGAAACTCTTATTATGCCAGAATTTTAGGCTAGGAATGTAAAACCGTGCAGTGAAAAGAAGATGCAAATATCTGTTCATTTTTATTTTATTGTATTGCTGTGGTGAAAGATTTGTCGTGCATTGGCTAAAATCATTTAAAATAGTGGACAGCCCATTGTTGTGTAAAAATAATGCTGATAATTCTCCAGCGTTATCAATAAATTATAACCTATTGGGAATTACTCTATCACATTGTTTTCTTTTATTACAGATTTAAGGTAGAAATAAATGTCAGAACAAAGCTGGGTGTGGTGATGCACACCTGTAATCCCAGCACTCTGGAGACTGATGCAGGTGGATTTCCACAAGTTAAAGGCCCAGCCTTCACTGCAGAGAGACCTGCCTCGAACAGAAAGTCAGTGTAATTATAACAAAATGATAACAAAACATATGGAAAGAGAATATGAAGTAACAAAGTGGTGACTTCACATGTGAAGGAGAAGCTGAGCAAATAAATAATATTGATGTAAAATTATAGGGCATGATTTAATTTTGTCTTTATGTCTTTTGTATTACCTTTTTCTGACTTAGTACATCAAGTTACTTTTCTTAATTTGCATAAATGGATGGCAGATACTTTTCATAGCAGTTTAAAAACCTAATATTGTCACTTGCCAATATCAGTAGGCAGTTGCTTTCATGAACCTCAAGTAAAACAAAGTCCATAAATAATCGATTCCTTTAAATAAAATGATGTGCTATTTTGCAAACATCATGTTTGCACCCTCTTGTTTAAATTAAGTAATCTTGACACTGAAGGAAAGGCGTAGTGCCATTTCCAAGTCTAAGAAATTCTTTCTCAAGGAAAAAATAACTGGCCCACATACTGAGTGTCCCCTAATCACTTTTAAGTTAAATTATGTAAATATGTACACTGATTTTTCACATTGTCATTGTCAAAGAATATAAATACTCCAAAATCTCTTCCTCTTACTGAACTGAGTTATTTTCACATTGTTCTAAAAATCTTAAGCACCTTTCTGTCCACACTATCAACCCAGTGTTGTTCAGAAGAAATTTTTCAATTAAAATTCTAGTTTATTTGAGTCAAATGATTTGCAATATACAAAGTCAATATTGGATTTATTTTGGCACAAAAACGTTTCTTTCTATTAACAAAGAGATATAAAAACAAGAAAGGTCATTGTAAACCAAACCATAGTAGCTGAAGATACATTTACTATTACTTAGTATTGCGTTTAGAGAAGTAGACTGTGAATTGGTCTAGCATAGATCACTGGTGGCTGAGAATGTGCTGGAGGGATGATTAAAAGAAAAACAACAAAAAACCAATGGAATTATCTCATTTTATATGCCTGTCATCAGATGTCTCAAATAGAAAAATCAATTATGTTAATATTTCTAATGGTCTTATGATATCACCGAATGCATATAACTGAAATGAACTCTGAAATTTCGTCTTGCTGAAGGTTATGCATATAGTGTCATTATCAATGATGCAATTGAATTTGTGTAAATATTCAATATCAAATATTAGTTTTATATTGTTAGTAAGAACACAAAACTTTCCCAATGAGTTTTATTAGTGTATGCTATCTATATACTAAGTTTCATTTCAGTAGATTTGCACATGCTTATAACATACTGTACACACACATCGCAAGGGTGTGAATCTGAAGTGTCTGCCAAAAGCCTCATGTATATAGAAGCGTATGCTGTTGGCAATTGAGGCATGACTGAAAGGGGTGGATATTCTGGTATTGATTTGGAAAGACTGTGTCATTTTTTTTGAAACACGGCGGTACCTAGGAATAGGTGATTTATGACTTGTGACCCAGAAATTGAGGGAGGGATACCCATCCTTGTCGGGGGGCGCAAATAGCAGCTTGAAGTATTTAAAGAAAAGTAGAAGAAATATTGTTATACCTTTTTCCTGGAAAAGCTCTAGCCTTGCTTGAGTCTCCAGAATCACTTGGTTCCCGCGTGCCTTGGATTTCTCGCTGTTACAGGTGAGCAGCTCTCCAGCCTCTGCTGTGTGCTTCCACCAGGGACCGATGCCATGAATGGGCCCTGTTACATCTTCTGAAACTGTGAGCTAAAACAAATATCTCCTCGCTTAAGGGATGAGTGTCAGAAATTTGTCTCGGGAATGAATAAGTAGCTAAAACACAAATAGATACCCAAATCTGAAAATAGGAAAACATAAGTTAGGTACAAAAGAATTATTCAGAATTTCTTCCAGTGTTACTGAGATATTTTTAAATCATGATAAATGAGAAAGTTTGATAATTTGAAGTAGAAAATGTAAGGAAAATATCAAAGATACTGAGAACATGATCTATTAACTATCATTTTTTGATGAAAAGGAACAATGAACAAAAGTAACTGTTGTGCAACCTGTGCTTGCCTGAGGGACAAAGAACACGAATATAACGATTATGACACATGCAGGACAGGCCTTCCTCCTTGCACGTGAGGATTTCCAATATCCATATTGCCACAGTTTCTTGGAATTCCAAATACATCTCCCCTTCTATTGAAAGCAGATAAAAAATGAGCAATGTCAGACATCAGTCTTCACCTGCCAAATTTTTCATCTTTACTTAAATGAGTTTAAGACTACTCAACAGTTTCTCAACCTAAAAAAGAGATATTCATTATTTTCATTGTTCTCTCTCTGTCTCCCTGTCTCTCTGTCTCTGTCTCTGTCTCTGTCTCTGTCTCTCTCTCTTTCTCTCTGTAACCTTAAGTTCATGTGAATAATTATATATTAAATAGATTACTAGTTTCATAAATTCAAATAATTTTGTTTTGTTCCCAAACTGGAATTAAATTAAGTTTAGAGCTGCATCTCTTAAGTAAGCTATGTTGTATTGTACAAAGCATTAAATTTTTCTCCTTTGTGCACATGATGAATACTTTCTTCAAGCTCTAAACATTTACATTAGTTGTTTTTTAGTTATCCTTATAAATAAATAATACTTTTAAAGTGTTTTAAATCAGCATGTAGTACTTAAACATAAGGATGGGTTATAAAGCATTGTTTTGATCCACGAATGCATTTTAATAAACAGATTATGTTGTTTACCATATCCATCACCATATACATGTATAATTTTCTTCTCGTAACAACATTCAAATGGTAAGGATCGTATATTTGATACAAAAATAATTTTATATAAATCCAGTTACTTAGGGCTTTAATATAAACTAAATTGCTACCTACAACATTGTTAAAGCTATATTTACATATAATTTGTGTTGGTTTTAATATTTTTTCTTTGGACATGTAACTGTTTAATCTCTGTGACAATGTTGTTTGTGTATGACAATCGGTATGATACCAACACTGTCCTATCCACGGTTTCAGTGACTTTCTCATTGCTGGCACAGAATATTTTACATCCACATTTTAAGTAATAAAATATTTATTTTAGATCACATTATCAGAATGTCTCAATCAACACACGGGCTGCCAGAAATGGAGTGTACATCCAGCAGGGGTGTTGACGTGGAGCTCTTAATACCATGGTGGATGGAGGTCAAGTCAGGGATGAAGGCTGGAACCACATCCACATGCCCACGTCACGACCCGGGTATCTGTATCTCCCAGTCAGGCTCTATTTCCCAAGAACAGACAGTATTCATAGGTAGCCCCCAATATCCAAACACATGAGGCTTCTGGGAGATACTCCAAAGCCAAGCCATACAAAACATCGAATTATTTTTAGCTCTATAAAAATAATCTTACTTCACTTTTTTGTCAAAATTGCTTTTAGGAATAGATCTACTCGGGCCATTATTCCTATTATATCTGTTCCTTCATGAATACTTAATTATTGCTTAGAAATATGTCCTGACATTGTGTTGGGCAAGTCTGTCCTCTCAGTTTTTCTTCAGACTTGTAGTGGTTAGTTTGGATATTTTCAGTCATCTGATTTGATTTTGGAACTAAAACACATTGAGAAAAATTATCAAATTAGCCAGTCTTCTTCTGTATCCATTTGGTAATTTCTTGATAGAAATGACAAGGGTTTGTTGTTTGAGATGCTCAGGTCTGAACTCACAATTGCTAGTGAAAATCTCATGACCTACTGCCTACTTAGAACAAAATGCAATCACGAATACAGAAGGGTCAGCTTTCCTTCTTTATTGGCAGTAATGTGAAGTGGTGCAGCCCCGTGGGAAGAAAGCCTGGTAGCTTCTTACCGAGCTAAACACACGCTTATGTTATGATTTACTCTCCATTCTCCTTGGATTTGAGCAAAGCACTTGAAAACAGTATGTCCACATCAAAATTAGTCCAAGTTAGTGGTAGCATCACTATTTAAAGCTGACAAAAGTGAAACTAAACAAGATGTCCCTCTGCATCTGAAAAAATAAATATTGCCTGGTATACCCAGATATTGAATATTAGTCAACATTAAATATAAATGTGTTTTCAAGTCATGAGTCACTATGTAGTTTGTTAAAGAGAAACAATCACAGATAAAATGTATACATGCTGTATACTTACAAACGTGAGTCTTCGGAAAAAGAAAACTGTGTACACAGGGATATAATCAATGGCTACTAGATATAAATGAAAAGCTGTTAATGTTCAGAGTACAGAGAGATTTTAGAAGAATGAAAATGCTCTAAAACTGCAAATCCATGATAAGTGTCTACCTAAATATCGATCATCTTTCTATCCACCCACTAATCTAACAGTCCAATATTTGTCTAATATGTACTGGGGAACATTAAAGGCGATTCTAGTATAACTATGTACCGTGTGTAAGAATGATTTGATAAAACAGTTTTCACACACTGGAGAAAACATACCACTGTGGTGCAGAATGTTGATACTGTCTGTGGGGGATGGGGTTATGTAACCCTTCCCTGGAACTTCTTCCCATTTTATTTTGAAATAAATTTGCTATAAAATTTAAGTCTTAATTTGAAAAATTTCGTACATCCTAGAATTTTTATTATTGTTAGGTATAATATAGTCCCTGGATTAACTCCAACTAGTATGATAAAGTATCCTATGGATACCTCTTCACACACTCTGCTTTCTTCATACTAAATAACTTCACATGGTTAATAATCCTTAGTACTTAAATGCTTTTCATGCAAGATCTTTTCTTATTTATAAGGAGAAAGCATTTGTATTTTTATTGAGAGTTATTGTTGCATTGTAAAATACGATACTTTTAAGGACTGTCCTACCTCTCTTTGGAAGATGATTATATTCACATCAGAAAGCATATTCTTTGAACACAGCTTACAATATACATTAAAATATCAACTGGGTATGAGGTCTTCTATAATAATTTCATTCATTTATGAATAAAAATTAAGTTCCCAATACGTGTACCATTTTTCTAGCAACTCAAAACACAACGGGATTAAAAAAAATACATCCACTCTGAATTTATTCTTTTTGTGTAAAGCAATTCATGTCTTATCTTTTATACTGAAAGTTGAGAAGTACCTTGGGCAAATAAAATCAGAATAAAGATGAGGTTGAGTGTTTATAAGTAGGGAACTATAATTATGTATATCTAGAATTAGAAGGTGACAATTTATCAAAACCCAGGAAGAGATGGAGGAGGAAGACATGAGGATCTCGGGGAACAGTCCTCTGGGGGGAGATGGCTCCAGGGCCCACATTCCTGAGGGAAGCAAGTCTGGAACACGAGAGGACAAGCAAGCAAACCCACAATGCTAGATCCAAATTAGTTAGAACAGATCAATGGAAAGGATGCTAGAGAGTAATTCACAGTGCATATTTGAAGAGCACATTAGTAAAGTTTGAGAAATTTTTGCTTTGCTTGAAAGCATCCTGGTGAATGAACTGCAACAATACAAGGATGTGTCAAAAATTTATTGCACTGCATTTCACAAAGCTGGAAAATATTTTCACTGAGGACATATAAAAAATTGAGATTGCTCTTTATGTCCAGCACTAACATCTTATACTGGTTTTAAAAGTTAAAGATAGAGAAGAAACTTACAGCACAATTACATCCATCCCACATTGTATATTTTATCATCTCCTAAGAATTTCAATGTGACATTTGTTTTTCGTCAGAAATTGTGGTAGGGTTCTGCTAAGTAAAAGTCTTGTTTTCTAAATGATAATTACAGTTCATTTGTTCAGAGCATTGTCTGAGTTATGAAATGTTGAGTCATCATGGACAATAAAAAGTCTAGAATTAATAATAAAACCAAGCAGAAACTTATATAGTCCATAGAATAGAGAAATGATGTTAAAAGGTCAATGTGGTACATGAAGAAAAGTCTAATATAATATACAATATCTCTTGTCATAAATTATGCAGGATGATACTTTTTTCAAATTTTTATGTTTTCATCTTCATAATAGTATAGAATGTTATTAAAATGACAACTTTTTTGTTTAGATATCAAAAAACAGGTACTGTGTGATCAGAGAAATTTTATAGGCTGACATATTCAGGGATTCAATGAAAATTCTTTCTGGAACTGAATTATAGGGGAAGAATTTTCCCAACTTTTCCTTCCTACATGTCATAGTTACTCTTTCTTTGCTGTGATGGAGTACCAGATAGTCAAGATTTAACAGAGGAAGGATTTATTTTAGCTCACCACTTCTGAAATTCTCAGCCTACTCATGGGCAGGTGGCAACGGTGGGAGTGTGTGACAAAGGAGCTCTTCAAGGCACCACAAGCAGGTCGCCAAATAGGGGAAGCAGGGTGGACCCAGTATGTAGTTGTCCAGGTCTTGTAGCAGTGCTCTGCCTTTCCTCTGCCAACACTCAGTGATAGGCTGTTTCTTGGTTTAGCCCTTGCAGCTTAAGTAGGAAAATTGCCATGAGTTAAAGGCCAGCCTGGGTTACACAGTGAGTTCAGGACCAGTCTGGACTACAGAATGAGGCCCTGTCCAAAAAAGTATATATATAGAGAGATACATATCTATATCTCTCTCTCTCTCTCTCTCTCTCTCTCTATATATATATATATAGAGAGAGAGAGAGAGAGAGAGAGAGAGAGAGAGAAGAATTTTAGAGTCTGCTTTATACAAATAAATATTTAATAATAGTGCACTTTTTTGAATGTTTTTCTACCAATATTGTCATAATTCATATAACACTGGGAATCTGGTTCTGCTGGGCACAAGCATAGTAAATAATCTGCCATTATATTAATATCTCATCAAAAGGGAAAGCTTGCAAAAGACTTATGTTAATACAAATTTATTAATATTATAGAGGCCTTCATTATCTTTGACAAAACACAAATCATTTGAATATAAGCAATTCTACAATGTTAGAATTAGCCCATGAAATTAGAGTTGTTTCTATAGGTGATTTATAGCTAGTTCTAAAGAGAAGTTAGTGCAGAATTTTGACATAAGGGTCTTCATTACCACGAAAAAGTGTTCACGTTTGCATAAAATTTTGCATCAATTAACTGTGCTTCAGTGCTTTCTTAACTTTTCATAAAAAGTAAAATTCTAGATTAACCATAGGATTCTTTTAGCTATACATGATGAATTATTTAGTGACAAAATTAAGCCTGTCTCTAATTTCTCTGATAAATTTTTACAGTGTTAAACTACCACAATGCTCTTTCTAAGACTATTTCAGTCTTCAAAAATTAACATAAGACACTCTCCAAGCAGCTGTAAATGGCCCAAATAGGTTATGTACAGTGAGGAGTAAGAGGAACAATAGTAACTGGAAACACGATAAAAAGATGGCAGTTGATTTTTATATTGTTTGCTAAATTCTGTAGGATACTGTAAAGTCTTGGCATTGGCTGAGTCTTTTGGAAGCAATATTAAGTTAGAATTATTACCTGAGTTATACTTTCTAATATGAGAGGTGAAGTAGTAACAATCTGTGTCCCTGATTTTGATTCTCAGTTTTCAAGGCAGAATTCTGTTTCTCACTTTTGTTTTCTGTTTTGCTATACATTGGTTACATTAAGCATGAGAATTTGTGCATGTATAACTCTCTTCAGTATCACAATTCCTTCCCTTCCCCGCAATTTTTGGCCCTCCCGCTCCCTTCCGCATCATCCCATCCCCGCTCCTGACTCCCACTATCACGCCCACTTGCTTCTATAACATGTCTATCCTCTGGCTTTCTCCTATTAGAGAAATATTTAATTATTGCAATATTTAATTATTTAATCTTCTGAGTGTGACTGACTTCTGTAAGCATGATAGTCTCCAGTTGTGTCCATTTATCCACAAACACCTCAAATACATCAGTCTTTATGGAAAAGTAGTACTCCCTTGTGTGTATACCACTATTTGTGTATCCATTGGTCTGTGGATGACTATTTTGGCATCTTCCACGATTTAGCTATTATTAGTTGTGCTGCGATAAACATATGAATTCTTATGATTCCTAATGAAAGCAGAGTTACCATCCTCTTTACAGAAGTACTCATGTACTTAGACCTTACATATTGACAGAAAACTTCATTCTCCATTTTTGAATTAAATAATTTATTTTTCAATATATTATATAGTCTCTCAAATTTCAACATACATATGAATGTAAATATATATAATGAAAATAATTGAGAAAGTAATTTGTCATAATATTTAAAGTAAAATTAACACAGTGGGATAATTATGAAGGTAATAAATTCAATGTATGTAATATATCACCAGTCACCATATGTCGAAAAACTCAGGACTATCTTTTGGGACCCCCTGTACCTAGCACGCCATCAATATTGTTTATCAAAGTTAGGAAGTCTTTCTTCACTTCTTTGTTTCTTCTTCTGCATTTATTTGTTTTACATCATAATACTTTTAGTTTCTCTACTTAGAAACCATCTACTGTAATTATATTTTGATTTCTCAAATACTAATTACCTGAAATAATACATTTGAGGGGTTTTATTCTGCATATATTATTTTGTTAAAGACACAATTATTTTCTGCATATTGTTTTCTTAAACTGTAGATTGTATTAATAAATTTCTTCAATAGTATTAGATTTCATATGTGTAGCATACATTTTATTACCCTGAAAATAATTAAAATGTTTGAATCATTGTTTCCATTTTACTAAGTTAAAAAAAACCTTAATGTGATACATAAAATGTAACTTCACATTCACTTAGTGATTTATGTCAAAGCCCCGCTCTGTACCACAGGATAAAAGTTCAAGGTGTGTCAAATTCAAGGAGTAATTTTCTAGTTTAGAGTAAAGTGGGGCAAAAACTGCCTTTTAATAATGGTTTTAGATAATTCAGAGTTAGGTCTTAGATTCACATAGCTGCAAAAGAAAATAAGGTCATATTCTGAAAAGAGAAAACTAAGTTGACATCTCAAAATGTCATTTACATAAGACATAGAATGAATATGAAAAAGTTAAATAATTAGAAAACAAAAAGTGAGAAAGAGCACATGAAATATGTTAAGAGGAACTACTCCTCTGGAAGGCAACATATTTTGGATAGACAAGAGATGATTTTTCATTTGCTTGTAGGATGAGTTAATTTTATGACCTCAAATGTAGTTTAAAAATTAAAAACGATGTGAACTAAAGTGAAAAAATAATTTAGATAAATCTATAATTGTAGAAAAATTCCTTGGAGGCAAATTTAATTTAGAAAATAATGTTTTCTTTTGGCTATTTTACTGGATTGCTGAGATATTCATAATAATTTCATTCAAATCCAGAAGCAAGTAGATTTAATATATGAACCAGAATAGGTCAAAATCATTTAAGAAAAGAGCATTAGGTTACCTGTTCCACAAGTGGAGTTGTTTCTTAAAACTAGAAGCTTTGGACAGAAGCATTATTGCTATAATCATTCTTCTTTCGTAGTTCATGAATTATGAGTATTGTTTAACTTTTGTTAAATGAAGAATTCTTGGTTGGGCATAAATCAAATGCTCTTGCACTAATGTTATTCAAATTCACATCAAGAATATATATATATATATATATATATATATATATATATATATATATGTGTGTGTGTGTGTGTGTGTGTGTGTGTGTGTGTGTGTGTGTCGGAAATTTTCAGAGGAGTGTTTCTTCAGCATCCTGAGGAAATAAAAATGATTTGCACTAACTGGAAATCAAAATAATGGGCCCTTACAGAATTTTTAGGAAGACTGAGGATGACCATTACTGTGCAGTCTCTTTTATTCAACATCTGATTGAAGATCATATTTATTTTATTTTATTTTTATGGATGTGACTGTAAGTGGGTAGTTAGAGAAGATTCAGCATGAATTCAAGAAACATATTTAATATGTTTGTATAAGAAACAAATACCTAGACAAAGTGCGGTAGTGCACATCTGTAATCCCAGAACTCAGGAGGCTGAGTCAGGAGGACAGTTGTGAGTCCAAGGCTACCATGGACTACATAGTGAGCTCAAGACCAGCCTGAACTTCAGAGGGAGAGCATGATCCAATAGAAAAAGAAAAAGAAAAACAAATGTTTCCTAAATTTCTCTGTGTTAGGTTTTGTTTCTTGCTTATTTTTAATTTACTACTTCAATATATCAAGTCAAAATTGCAAACACTTCCCCTGTCCCTTACTGACCCTCCCATGCCTCATGCTCCTCCCTATTCTTCCACTATTTTGGTTCTCTGAAATGCCTGCATCTGGCTTTCTCATATTTGATATGTAACCATGGCTTACTTCACTGAGCATTATGGTCTGAGGTTACTACTCACCAACAAAACCTCAAAAATATCTGTCACCTAAGCTGATTGCATTTCTGTAAGCTTCAAATATGCATGTGAGGCAATTAAAATTTTTATAATATATGCTATAAAATTCTATTAGCACAATTTAACATCTGTGTATTTTATTATGTACTTGGTAATTAATTTGGCTTTCAAAAATATTCAAATGTTTGGTATAATTTTTAAAAATAATCCAAAATAACATGTTATTTTCAGTTTTCTTCCATTATTTTGTTTTCTTATGATGTATCCAGCAAAGAAGATGTCAGAAAATCTAATAATCAGGATTATATACACAGACACTAAGTGGACTGGAGTTAGAAGTATGCTTGAATCCCGAGAACATAGACAAGACTTATTTTTTCTGGGTTTCAGTTCCAAGAAAAACAAGTGGATCTAAAAACCAGGCTACTATTGTCTAGAAATATACATGTAACACTACCAGAAATTTGATAGCACGATCGCCCATTTTCAATGACATTTCTAAAGCTTCATGATTCACAATAAAATGATATTTACTGAGCTTCATTTGAATAACTGTAGTTTGTATATGGTTTAAAATATTCATCTAAGTATTGTGCTATAGACATACACGTTCCCTGAGAAGAAAATATTAAAGATAGTTCTATGATTTAAATCGGACTGTTTGGATGAATTTAGTTATAGATCAGGAAATGTGAGCTTCCATAAAACTACAATATTCATTGTTTTTACAAGTTAGTGTTAATTTTGCCCAAGTATGTCAATATACTTAAGTGAAAAAAACTAATATTTTTTAAGTAGTCTCCATCTTTGGAGATAAAAAGAGTAAACTCTAACCACTGCTAACAGGCAATAAAGTAATGTAATTTTGTTTAATTGATGAGGAAAATGTTATGCTTAAAAATAATTCTAGATTATTTGAAGGCTATGGAGCTTGAGAAGTCTTGTTTACAATATTACATCTCATGAATCATTCATTTTTATAGCACATTTTATTTATATAAAATTTTGAATAATTATTAGCTAAAAAGCTTTCAGGGTTATCATTATATGAGTTGTATTTTCAGTGCGTGATTATAACACACAATGGTGCTATTGCAAATGTTCTATGCACTTCAATATTCAGCAAAATACCCAGTTGGCAGCTTTAATCATAAGTATAAATGGTATTCAAATAGCCATATACTTATATACGGTACAGCCAGTATATGGACTTCAAGCAACTGAATGTCTGTTCCTAGCATTTCACACTATTTTAAAATTGATTTTCTTTGCAAAAGAGAAATGGAGAGCTCACTTGGAGAAAATCTATGCCTTGGGGGCATTTTATAATGAATGACTTGGTTTTATTCTTATTCTTTTTTTGTGAAAGTGCTTGTACTATTTTGAGAAGTGGATCTACAGTAGGATGGTTACCAGCAGTTTGCTTTGTTGTAATTTCTGAAAAGCAGCTTCCTGTGTTTCAGAGAATAATTGATTTTTAAAAATAGTACTCTTTTCTATAGGACTCTTTTGATGTCATGTTTCTTACTGATTCTTAAACACAAATGTTTAATTACCCTGGAAGTTGTGCTCTCAAGATATCCAGGAGCAATTCTAATTTTAGTTATTTTTTTCTTATTATAATTTTTAAATTTATTATATTTATTATTATTAAGTACTAACTACAATTACATTTGGCATGTCTTTTGTAAAAGTATAAAAGCCAAGTAATTTGATTTATAAATTTATACATCCATAGATAAAACAATGTCATAACTATAGAAGATTAGATTTATACTTAAAATGTAGAAAGATTGGAAAATTAGTAAGTAAAATATTAAAGAGGTACTTTTGGTAGAGCTCTTATCAAACATGAGTTCAATCCCAGAACTACACACACACACACACACACACAGACACACACACACACACACACACACACACACACACACACACACACTAAATAATGCCATAGTCCATAACATTTAATTAGGGATCATTTTTGAATGAGGAAAAACTACTATATACACAAAATTTAATATAAGCAATTTAGCTGAAATGTTAAGCTCCCTTTTGCTTTTTGTTTAGAAGTATTGCAATTCATTTTCCCAAAATTATTTTATTAGTATGCACTTGCAAGACATGATAATTAAATTCAATCGAGTTGTGTATATACATATAGGTTCTTGTTCAATTTTATTTTCCTTTCTATTTATTTCCCAGAGTATCTTAAATGTAGAAAATCAAAAGTTTGTGGGAATCTCTAAGGTAGAAGTAATGCCTACTAGCTAGATACGTTCTCTATTATTAAAATACAAGCGGCTACACAGAAAGAAAGTGGAATTCGGATAAAAATTTATACTTGACTTTTTATTAATCAAGAAGTATTGTTCAGATTCCTCAGAGACTCAAACCTTGATTGACAATGCTTTCAATGTCTTTATGCATTTCTTTAATTGTTCTCAACTGCAAAATCTTACATTTCTCCGACCTCAGGAAGCCATGATAGGCAGTCTACACAGATAATTGAGAGCAAAATGGATTCAGCTAAGTTTCTTCTTCCCATTATGCTTTCCTTTCTTTTTTCTTCTATTATTTTTTTCTTTCCTTACTTTCTATTTATAATTTTTTCTCTCTTTAGTTTTTCCTTAGGTCAATCTTCGTTTGCACTCTTTACTGAACATCTATTACCAAAATTATGGGAAGCGATTCCTAGATCTTTCGTGTGATAAACTTTCAATGAGTGAAATTCTTTCCCTAAGAAAATCATTCATTCATTCATAGACTTAAGGCAAGTCTCTTAATCTTGTTACTCTTTCTCTGAGTACTCCTGTCTTCTTAATTAACAGTAACTTTATTTTTTGGAAACGTTCGTTATTTACCTTTTAACAAGGTGGATTTATATATATATATATGTGGGCATGTTTAACCTCATTCGTACCTGAGTTTACTGATAACTTACAACAGGAAGCTTTGGTTTAAGAGTAATTATATGATCTATCTTAAGCCTTTTCTTGTGGTAATATAAATGATCTATCAAAAATATGTACTGTATTGAAAATATAAGGGAAGGACAAGTCACAAATTGTTTTTTTTTTTTCTCCCTAAACAGTGAAAACACACATTAGCTTCCTATGTTTGGTTTCCTGAATATTGAATCTTGACAAAATATCCGTTTTAATCAAGTCTTACAGACATTTTTCCCTTTTGCATACTTTTGCCAGATTATAGAACTAGCACTTTTTGTTCAACTATTTTAAAATAAATAAAATTGTTCTCATTTGTCATGTTCTTTAAGTGACTCCAAGTTTAGATTTTTCTCATGCTGTAATTTAATTCCACTCTATTCCTCTTTTGTATTGCTTCCATGTTAGTTTCAACTTAATGGCAATTAATAATTCTGTGCTAGATAGTTTTTTGAAAAAGAGTGATGAAGAAAAATATACAACATATAACACTATAATTATACAATTGTTAATTTTATATTTAGTCCTCATAGTATATTGTGATATTTTATATAATTTAAATAAATATTTTTGTCTTTTTGGTATATGCAACTCTGATACAGGGAACTTTACTACATATTGGGTCAATTCTGTTTATCACTGTATGCTTAATTCTCAATTATAGGATTATACATGCCAAAAGGTTTTCTTTCGTATGTATACTTGTAGGATTTTGGGAATCATATAAAGCTAGAACTTCCTTTAATAAGCAGTTTAAGAGTTGACAGGATAAGTGATTTTACACTGGTACTTTATAGCTATAATAACTTTTAATTCATGAGTAATGTTTAGAACACGACATGTTGAGTAGCATTTCTAATAACATCATAAGTATTTAGGAAGCACCTTATTAAGAATTATCTCTCATCAAAACTTAAGTATCGAAGAAACACTGAAATGAAGAGTTATCGTCAGCAACAAAACACATAATACTAAAGGTTGTTTTTGTCTCCCAAATAAGAAAGTCTTGATTTCCCTTTGTTTTGCATATGTAAAATGAACTCAGCACAAAGATGAACATGTATGAAGTAACACTATTTCTCAGAAGGTATATAATTTTTAAACAACTTAATTAGATATTATGTAATTAAAAATTGTATATATATTTGTGTAGTAGATTACACCATCACTCCAACATGCCTGAGGTAATAGAGATCAATTTCTCTAGCTATTGGATAACTCACTGTAATGACTTTTAATTAAGCAACTTCATTAGATCAAAATGACTTGGTGGCAGACTCATTTTAAATTTGATTTAAGCTATTGTTGTTATTTCCTACTTGAAAGATTTTTATCTAGAAAAAAGGACTTTCAAATATCAAAACTTCCAGTAAGGGAAGCAGATATTTCACAAGTGTGATATTAGGTAAATTGCTAATCAACACAAGCTCATTCTTGGCACAAAGCCTATTTTTGCAACAAAGCAAGTTTCTTGATTGGAATCAGTGCTTTGAGGAATGTCATGATATGGAAAAGAAATTCTCTGATTACAAAAAGCTGGTACTGGCATGAAATTATAGACAGAAGGAAATTTATAACCATAATTTGCTTCTTATACACTGAGAATGCATTTTTGGTCCCTCCAAGTTAGAAGCATTTGGATATAATCAGCTTGGCAACAGGAAGAGATGTTCTGTATGTTTTAGTCCAGCTGCAACAGGTTATTAAAGAAAATGAGCATTATTTCTCAATAAATCCATTTTTAGTGGAGTAATACTGTGCCCAATCTCAGAAATACCTGTCTTCTTAGATCCAAGTGAAGGGGACAGCTGAGTGAAGTGCAAACTTGATGTGATGCTTGCATACCGACATAGATTTTAATGCGATTTGACGGTGGGCTGTTGATAAGTCAACAGAGAATATTGTAAAAGTCAACAGGCCACTAATGAAACTAAAATGTATTATTATTGGAGTAGTTATACTAAAAATTAAAGACTATACAATTACTATTCAATAAGAAAGGAATGAATCATTTTAGAAGAGAGAACGAAAAAGGAAAGTTCACATTTCCACTCAATCATATGAAGCCATATTTTGTCAACATTTATGCCAGATATAAACTGACAAACGAAGATGCAGAGGCTCTTAAAATAAAAAAAGAACTAAGACAACTATATGATTTTCTGCAGTTGTTTGATAACGTTTGAGTTTTCTATAACTCAATGACTTTAAAACTATTTCAATAAGTAGAGGAATCAATGACTTAGTTCCCAATAATTTTAAGAAGTCTCGGACAATTCATTTTAATATTTGTGTGAAGTGATTTGGGGGGGGGGTTAAATATATGTTTTAACTATCTACTTTACTTTTTATAACGATCTTTCAGTGTTTGAAATTATTTGTTTTTGTCTGTTCCATAAGAATTTTTGATTGACTAATTATACCATCTTGCTTACATTATTTCAATAGATTCTTTCAATTTTATTTTTTAAATCATTTTCCAAGAAAACCTTGGAATAGCACAGTTTAGCTCAAATTATGTATTCAAATACAAGCATTTGATTTTCAACATGTAAATAACTTCCACAAATAATACAAACAGGGGCCAACAAATTTTCCATGGAAACAATGTATTATAAAAGGATAAGTGATAAATTTTTAGAAAATGAATAAAATTATTGGCATTAAGTAATGCAAATGAACAATTATAAGGCTATGTTATATCCCTATTTTACTTGAATAGTAAACATTAAGTAAGAACAGAAATTTAACAAAATAGGTTTTTAAAACTGGGCATGATGGTGCATGCCTGTAATCCTGCCCTTAGGAGGGTGAGGCAGGAGTATTGCTGTGAGTTTGAGGCCAGCTTGAGCTACATAATGAAGACAGAACCAGCCTGAATTACGTACTAAGAACTTGTCTCAAAAAGAAAAAAAAAAGTAAAGGAAAAAAAGAAAAGAAATTTTTTAAAAGCAAAAAAGTATTCAAAATATTTTTCTATATCAGTGCCATAATTACAGAACATTAACTGGAAAGATAAACCAAAGTTATGAGAGAATATATTTGCTTTGTATAAATAACGATTATTTTAAGAATCAAAGAGAATAAATTATGGCAACATTTAAATCAAAATCAATTACTATGGATAGTTTATACTGACTAATCTTAACATAAATCAAATGTGCAACATTAGGAAAATATGTCATCAACCCATGACATAATGCAAAAGAATGCATGTGAATTATTCAAAAGTGTTGTACTAGAATATCCTGGATTAAAATAATTGTAATTCATTTTAAATAATATGGATACAGGATTTTTTATTAGAGCCTGTGTGAAAGATTTAAGTTTTAGAGACATATTTATCAATACAAAAAGAAAAATAAATGAAAATAAAAGGCTGTGCTGGTAAAGACTTGGTTGTTTCTTTTTATTAATTATAGAAGTTATATTTTAACACAGGCTTATGTTTATTTTCTTTCTATATATATACAGAGACTATTTTAAAATTCATTTCAAAATAGAGTAAGCTCCTAAAATAGCAATATTCACAGAGTTTTGTTCTAGAAGACCACAAATTCAAGGATAAGTAGGACAACTTAGTGAGACTCTACAATTTTTTTAAATTAAAAACGTTAGGATTGTAGCTCAATTCAAAGGCCCTGATTTTAATCTCCAGTAGTACAATAAAAGAGAAATAGTTAAGAGTTTAGATTTTTTAAAAATCACAGAAATTTGTTTTAAATCAGTTAACAGTAAGTAATATCTGCATTGGATAATACAACATAAAGTTTTATGTATCCTCACTGGCTCACTTATAACAACAATAATTACATAAAAACAGCAGTTTAAATTTATAATAAAAACTTGAAAATAGCTAAAATATTTGCACAGTCGTGTCTAATATTTCTGACCGTCACAGAATCTAGTTAATATAATAGCATTTTGTATATTCTTTCAAGGCATTGGTGTATGTTAACATAATTTTTCACTTTTCATTGGTGATAATTTTAACTTATTATGTTGTTCAACATCTTCCTTGAGGTGAATTCTTTAGCCTTTCAGGCTAATTCAGATATTAAGAGTTTTCTAAGGCAGACAAGTGTTTGTTAGAGTATATTGTTGCTATATTTTTAAATATTTCTAAGATTATGATTACACATGTTAAGTTCAACTCAGAAAGGCAATGTGAGTGAAACATACTGAGGTATGAAATACAATGTGGTTTGTATCCTTAGATTTCTGAATCTCTGTATTAATCTGCTATGAATTTTTGCCATAAAATATTGAGAAAAGAGTAAATATACAAAAACTTCATTTTAATAAGAGTTAAATATGAATATAGTTAATATTATTAAAAGGACTTTATTAATATTTAGATATTAGTTATGATATTTTCTGAACAAAAGTTAAATATTGTTAGATTTAATATCTATAAAAACAGTAATAAATCTCAATTTTTTGAGTGGAAACATAAAATTACTTCTGACATTCTATTTGGTGTGATTCTTAAACGTATGCATAAAATATAATTTTCTGTCAAAAATATAAACATCAGTTGTGCATAAAATTGTATATATTGGATGATTGAATGCATAACTTATGGATAGAAGACAGCACTACTAATCTATCAGTACAGAAAGTTCATGAAATTTTGTATAAAGTAACTTTCACTATAAATATAAAAATATTGTACTGTAATTGAAATAGAACAATCCTAAGAAAAATAAATTAGAAGTGAGAAAATAATGACACACAAATTAGAGAAATGAAAAAGAATCATATGAATAATATTAGATAAAATTCCAAGTGATTCAAGGCAAAGTTAAATAATATAGCAAAATATAATTTATAATTAATCGTAATTAGATTCCAATTTATACTTTTCTATAAATTGAGCTTCAATATTACTAAAAATCAGTCAAACTTTTTGTATTAACCAATAATTACGATGTTAAATATTTGCTTATTGATTTTAAAGTAGAGTTTATAAAAATCTGGAGCATGGCTTGTCAAATGCAATATACAAAAATATCAACATCATACAAGGAAATTTTTAATGAAGACCGATTGCACTTTGACTAGTGTGTCTACTATTTCAATGAGAGCTACAATATCTCTATTTTTTAAGTAATTTTTTTAACCCCATTATTCATTTTCCTGGTTTATTTAGCAGACAAGTGTATTTCTCCTTCTGGTAGAACTTCTGTTTCTATATCCTAAGAAAAATATTTTTGCGTTTCATTTTTGTAATAATCTGCTTTTAGAACACTTATCTACAATTTGAAATTAAAAGAAATGCAGTCTATAGTGAAATTTTCACGTCATATTAAAATCATTTCTCACATTATAAAATAATGAAATTGCTAGCAATGGATCTACAACATACAGCTCGCCCTTTCATGACACTTGAGTAAATCCTGGAGCCTTTTCTTAAACATGTGAATATCGAAATGTTTTTTCTGTTTCATTAATTTTTACATTGCTTGGAAATATTCATATTTTAATTACAATCACATACAAACATTCTTAATTCAAACTTGTGGTGTATTTTATAATGTACTTTATCTGCACATTTTAAAGAAGAAAATGTTTACTGGGTATTTTTACTTTGAATATTTTTATTTTGTATTACTAAAATTCATTCTCTGAATGGAGGCCATCTCTAATCAAAATTTAAGTTTATTTATATGAACAAATATCTCCTTCATATAGTTCACTTGATAAAGCATTAATGACACAAGTCAGCTCTTTAGATTTAGATTTAATATATTTCATTGAAAAGATGCATCTCCAATAGAGAAGGATTGGTTAGTTGTACTTATATATCCTCCTAGATATGTGTTGTTCAAAAAATATCAACTTTCCCCTATTTACTTTTATAAATGAGTTGGATAAGACAGAGAATGTAGAAGACTGCTTTCAGCTCTAAAATTTTACAATGTAGGCTATCTCTATAATATCATACAACAGTATGTAGCATTAAGTAGCAGACAGGAATCAAACACGAAAATAGATTAGCATGACTTTTTACTAAGACCTATGCTAATCTACAGATTGTAGGAAAAAAAAGTGAGCAATCCAATACAATCATTACAGTAAGGAAATACCTAAGTCTGTGCCACAAGACACGATCTAGAAAGGCTGTCTTAAATCCTCCTGCGTCTACGATATGCTTCTTTCTCAGATAAGATTCCAGACTTATCCACAAAATGTCTTAGATCCAGATAACCAAAGTAAAAAATTTGCCCAGCGTTTATTATACTCTAACTCTACTGATCAATGAAGGATAAGGTTTTTTGGGTAAATTATCAATGTCACAAATGACAATAAATAATACTCACAAGTGTCTCCAGTCTTTTCCAAATTCCTTGAAAACCGCTTCAATGTTTTTTCAAGAGGTAAATACTCAGAGGATTCATTCCAATTTTAGTAAAATAGTTTAGATCAATTCTTGACCTGCAGCCATTAATTCTCCCATGACAGACAACATCACTGTAGAGTGACCCTAAATACAAAGTGTGAAATATCCAAATCATTCATCAAAGTTATTACAACTCTGTTGAAGAGTTAAATATGCTATTCTGTAGGATTAATTATTTATATTAAGGACACTTAAAGAGAATATAAGCAAGAAAAAAACACAAGTACCTTTATGTTGTGTCTTAAAGCAAGAGGTGGAAATTGTTATTTGAAAGATACTTCTCTGTAATGAGGGTATGGAATTTAGAGCAATATCTTCCTCTTTTATTACAAGAAGTTAAGATGAAATGAATTCTATGGAGGTCTTTCTGATATAATGTTTATCTTTAAGCTTCCACATAATTAACTTGCTTCTTCACAATTCATTTTTCTTTGTCCATTTCAGTATATATGTAAGTGACTGCAGCTGTGATATAGATCTTTACTTCCTTTTAAAGAATACCATACCACAAAAAACAACTTCTAATAAAAACATTTCTATAACTGTGTCCTGTTATTGGATGTTAGATTGATTTTATTCTTGAACTGACATGAGACTGTAGGATGGTAGAGTTCTTATGACTCTAAAGAGTATACAGAAAAAATAAGATGAAAATAAGGTCGAAGAAATGGCTCAGCAATTGAAGTGCTTGTATAACAATTCCTAAGTCAAGCACTAAGTAGCAGAGCTCAATTCCTCAGCAACACATAAACTGGGGCTGGTGGCACACGCTTGGAATTCCAGCACTCAGGAAGTTGAGATAGGAGGATTGCTGTTGAGTCCAAGGTCGGCATAGGCTCCATAGTGAGTTCAAGACCAGCCAGGATGACAGAGTGAGACCCTGTGTGAAAATAGTTGATACATTTTGTAGTGTCTTAAAATATTTTCACATAATTTTATGTAATTATCTGCTAACTGAATATATTGAAATGTATTCAGGTAAATAGTCTGGAATAGAAAATTAATGAGAACTTGCAACATCATAGATTCTACCAAGCTTGATTTAGAAGTTCTCCTCATCAATACATTTTATGTGCCTTCGGGAGACAAATTAAACATGTTGCAACATATTCCATTTTCTTATTTAACATTTCCAATCTTTGGACTCTGCTGATTATTCTCCATATCGGTAAACAGAGCCTCGAAACCACAAACATACTGTTAGCTGCTCAATTTCCCTCTATAAAGGATTCCAGTTTGAATTTGTAGTGCCACCAAGTTCTGTAAAGATGGCACATAGTATATAACTACTTGGAAGATTAGGATATCTTTATTATATATAAATAAGGAGATCAATCTCTATATTTTAAAGAAGAAACAAAATATTTAATGAAAGTGTCTCACATAAGCCTTTAATAAAAATGATTATTGCAATTTTGTTCAGAGTAGAGACTTAAATGACCCAACACATATACTAACCATGGTAAAATTTGAGTAGGCATTTATTTATTATGAAATTCCATTCTCAATGTTTAATATTTTATGTTAATGGAGACCTAAGTGAAACATCATATATTGTTGTCTATTGACATTGTTTAAAGAATCAAGCCATGTTGGATATGACTTATACACATTGAGAATTTAGCCATGAAGCCATGAAATGTATCTACAATCAATACAACATAATCTTTATAACAGTATACAATTTTCTTTAGTCTCAAACTTGAAGTGTTTAAAAATTTTAGCCTCTCTTTTGCCTTTTAGTGTCCTGACCATAATAAAACTTGACTGTAGAACCTTTATATCTTTTGCCTAATTGAATTTCTTTTTATGACTTGCCTAAACATTTATGACAAAATTCCCATTTTTTCCATCTTCTTCAAAATTGCCATCTTAAGATTTAGTAGAACTAATGAGTTTAGGTGTGTTAAAATAGGCTATTTTCAGTTCTTATTTTTGTGAACAAAAGACATGACATTAAACAAACTAAAACTCAACAATTTTTCTTTTTTTATACCTGCCCAAGATGTAAAATCACTGAGTAAAATACTGCCTTGGAAACTGGAAAAATTGATGACCCCACAGAATACCATATTGAACACAGTAGCTCCCAGGAACAGCAAGTCGCTAGAGCCAATAATACAGTAAAATGTATCCCGCTCAATCTCCAGAAAGCACAGACATAGAGAAACAGGCAGGAATAAAATAGAGCGAATCATTTAATGTGTCAAGGAAAAATTATATTCATTTTTATTCTCTGAATTCTTCTTGAAAAAGTCAGAGAAAGGAAAATTCCCTCAGGAAACAAGATATCCAAAGAAACGTGTTGTCAGTGGACATGACTTACAAGAAATAGTAAAAGAAATTTGTCATAGAAAAGAAAAGTGAGACATGTCACTAACCAAGATTTATACAAAGAAGAGTAGCAGAACTAACTGGCTGTAATTTATGCATACACAGATGAAGAACATATGTGATTTACAAGATGAAAGTGAAGAGTTTGAAATACAATTTTATAAACTACCTAGGCTCTCTGCTAAATGATGTAACACTTAATGTAATTCATATATAGATGTCCTTTTGCAAATTCTGGTATGATCACTAAAATATTTTAAATATAATTTATAGAATAGGAGAAAGGAAAAAGTAACATCATCCAAAAAGAGAATATGAAGGAAAAAGACAAGACTAAAAAATAACTGCACTGGGCAGAAACAACATCTGTGAGGTATGCAGGAACCAACAACCAGCAGTCATCTTACATATAGATATAAATTTACCAGTTAAAAGATACCAACAGTGTGCTAAAAAAGAAAGACCAACATGCATACTGTGATCATATCACCTACTTTAAAAGTAGAGACATAAATAATGAAAAATGAAAGAGTGAACAAGTATTGCATTAGTCACTGTCTTGATGAGACAAATCTAACACTGCAATTTAAACGGAGCCTTACACAGTTCAAGACTGTTATGCCAGAGGGTGAGGGGCGGTTTGTAACTGAATAGAACTGACTTCTCTTGCTGATCTTTCTTCAGTTTGGTTAAAGATCAGCAGTCTTCCAGTGCACTTTAAGAGTCACAGGTCGCTGCTTCTGTAGACTTTGCTGTGCACGCTGGTGATGTCTTTCATCGTGCTTGATAAACCTGTAATTTTTTTACTTGCATTTTAAACATTTTTTTCCTCCACTTTTGGAATCCAGGTACCAATTTGAAACAAGCTAACATACCCAGAGGATAGAATGGGCTGCACTTATTCAGATAATGCAGTTTGTTTGTTTGTCTGTTTGTTTGTTTCATCCTACAGGTCAGTTACTGACTAATCTCTCAAAACTGTATAGGCTACAATTTTTGCCTTGTTCAGCAAGATCTTCTACAAACCAAATATTTTGTAATTAATCTAAATCAAGTTTAATGTATTCTCAAACTCTATATTATCTAAGTGTACTTTTTAATTTCAATTTCCAGATCTGTTAGAGCGTGCCTAGAGTTGGTCTCAATTTTTTAGATTATTCTCATTTGTAAGGTATGGCTTTACAGTTGTCACATCTCAATGGGCCGTCCTCGCTTTGGGAACCACTCCCCTTCTTCCAGCTAGTTTTTTCCCCACTAATATCCATATCAGTTTTAAGTCAAGGATTTAAGATAAAACCAAAAAGACTTCTGGCCCTCATCTTCTTCGTCACACTGAAGGTTTCTTGTGCCACCTTTACTAGCCATTTCATTAACCCTAAACTTTGGTTCCAGAATATTTTACTGAAATAATTAATAGTGATCTTCATGTCACTAACTTGCCATCAATATTGACCCTGTCAGCAACCTGTGACAATCATACATGATAGGTGTCTACTCTTGAAGAAATTTGTTTTTTGATAAGTAACAAAACATATTCCATCCATTAATATATATGATTATTATTTACCAAATTGAAAAGTTAATGAAACTTAAAATACATGATAATGTTGTTACTGATAAGCATTTTGCTAAAAAATAATTATCTTCCCACTTTAAAAAAAATTGTTGAAAAGGCATATTGGGTGCTATTCATCGGCCCAATATGTAATGCATGACATTAAAGTCAATGTGCATATGCCATTTTTAAAATGAGAAAAAAATACATCATCTTTAGTCTACAGAATTAACAATTTACCGGAAGGAAAAACTAGTAAAATCTATGTGGAAAAAAAAAATTTCCAAGACCACAAGACCATGTTCTGTCACTTGTATACTTGTTACTTGTATACTTGTTACTTGTTATTTGTATAATTTATATCACTTCTGGTAATATAATAAATTAAAATAGAAAAAGTAAATGAACTCCCGATGCTTCTGCCATATTGTGGAAATTCTGCTCATACTTGTGGTCATGGATGTATTACATGGAGTTGTGATGGGCCACGTGAACTGAATGTCAAACAAATGTTCATATGTTAACATACACATATATTTATCACAATTTGTAAGTGTGCATATGGGTACATATATATGTATATGCATTTAGTGTGTGTGTGTGTGTGTGTGTGTGTGTGTGTTTCATTTCACAGGCTCTCTTTCTGTAGTCCATTCCAGTTCTGAACTTGAACTCCCAACAATCTCCTTACGTCAGTCTTCCAACTGCTTGGATTACAGGAATGTACCACCACATACAGTTTGGGTGAAACTGGGAATTGAACACAGGGCCTTGCACTTTCTAAGAAAGTACTTTAACAGTTGACAATTTAAGAAATGAATTTCTGAAGTGTAGTGCTTATCCAAATCTGATTAGTAAATTCACACCAAAAATGCAAAGCAATTTTTTATTCCCCATGTTAGTAGATATGAATATAAAATTGAAATTAAAATATGAAATTGAAATCATTTTCTCTTTCTGAAAGCATTTATTGTTGAAAAGCTATTCCATATTTTGAACTACCAACTTGTATGCTAGGAAACGGGGCAGAACCTCGTAAAATATGATTTAATTCTTTGAAAATATTTCACCACGGCTGTTACGCTTTAACAAGTCTTGCTGTGTATGCTGAGAATTCAAAGTTGCTTTCAAATTTACTTGGAAAGTGTCTGGAAATATTCATTGTAATTTACAATCTCAAAAATTGGAATAGTGTCATCATCTCTTGCATGGTACTTGTCATTAAAAAACTGTATTTCCCCAGGTATCATTCCTCAGTATCAAAAGCACTCTACTATCATCTGGAGTCACCAAATTTTCTCTTTTTTTCTATGAAAATTGGAGCCCTGTAGTTCAGTGTGGCTACGATAATTCTATTGCTACTGATTGTACTTGATGGTTTCAGGTACTACAAAATTAAGTTTTATGAAAATGTGGGAAGTGATCTGATTTCATTGCTTACGGAGTCTATTAACTTTACAGAAAGATTTTTATTTAACATGGATAGTTAAAATCTTATAAGCCCTGGACTAAGTAATAAAATAAGAAAAAAATCAAAATAAGTTGCTTTAGTAATGTACAAAAATTACAATATATTTATCTGGAGATCTACTAAATATGTTACCAATTTAAAATTAAATTAAGAGAAATAAATATAAAAATAATAATGCATGTACTACACTGACTATCAAAATCAGTCTAAAAAGATCATCTATATGCTTTATAAATTAACTTTAAAATTATTAAAAACAGAATCTAAGTACATAAAAATAGTAAGGGATATCAATGTTTATTTTAGCTTAAAATTAAATTATGACTCAGTCTTTCAAAAATACATTCAGTGAAAACATAAGTTAAAATTTGGGGAAATAAATAGTGTATTCATAAAGAAACATGTGGAAGAAGAAAAAGCTCATGAATCTGACAACAAGCTATAAAATTTTCCCCATTTTTTGATAGGTATATTTGAGTATTTTGTGCACATATATACTGCATCAAAATTACAAAGCCCTCCCCTTCTCTCTTTATTGTTTTGTTTTGATTTGTTTCTCAGACAGGGTCTCACTCTTAGCCCAGGTGGGTCCTAAACTTGCTATGGAGCCAAGACTGGCTTTGGACTCATGGGAATCCCCCTGCCTCAGCCTCAGAGTATTGGGATTACACAGGTGTGCCACCACGCCCAGTTTGGTACTTGGTTCTTAACTTAGGACTTGTGAGGGGAGTGCTTTAACTGCTGAGACATTCCTCCAGTCCCACACCCTTCCTGCTAGCTCTCACTAGTCCCTCATTTAGTTCTATGAAATAATTGGAAACTGGTATAAATTGTTAAGAAAATACTTTCCACATGATGTTTTCTACAAGTTTTTGTTCTATTTATACAGAATATCCATCAACCTTTATAATTAATAGTTGAGAACTCTATTGCCACTTTATAGATTTTAAGATTTTCATTTTCAAAATGATAATTTAATTTTCATGTCATCCTTCTGGCCTTATCTTACTGAAGGTCCAACCCAGGTACAGCTTCATTTTTTCAGTACCCTCACAATACTTAAAACAATTAAGTTTCTCTCAATTACTTTATGAACTTTCTATTCCTTCTGACACATTACCTTTCAGGAAATATTATTTTTAGTAAGTTGTGTTCTGGCAGGTAATCTATTTTCTAAGTGGAGTTTGACTTCAAACTTTAGAAAAGATGCTGAAATTATGTGTTTAGGAAACACAAGCCCAATTTATTCTTTATAAAAATAAAAATATTCTCCTCATAGTAAAAAATTCAAAATCGGTATTCAGAAATATATTCCCATTTTGTAATGCTACTAAGTACATATTATTACCCTCTAGTTCTACATAAGGTTTCTGAGATTAGGTTGATTATATAAATCATTGGCTTTTTTAGATTCTATATATTAAATCAAAACTTCTGGACATACAAAAAGTATAAAAGGACTGTCATTTAATTGATTGTGCATAGAAATACATATATCAAATAGAAAACAATACATGGATATACATATGTGTGTCATTGTAACATATGGCATAATTTTCAACGATTCTTGGGCTCCAAAAAAGTCATCTGCACAGTTGTGTGCTCAGTGCCATTCACACTGAACTTGTCACTCAGTGTCTTCACCTCGCACACAGCTTGCAGATTCCACAGCTCACCGACTGACTGGTTCTTCAGCAGTTGCTTTTTACCTGGTGGCTTAGGAACTCCCTGGAGTGGGCGGTGGCTTGCCTTCTATTGTCTGCTAAATAGAAAAGACTCAGCTTGTATGGTAGTCTTCAGTCTAAGCATGAGAATGGAATTCTTACTAAATCTTAAATTTCTGGTAACCTACTTTTTGCAAATTTCCATAAAACATCTTATGAAAATATAAATTTTATTCTGAATAGGCCGATTAGAGTACAGACACATTTTCCTTCCTTAATCCTTTAGCCAAATGACTAAACAGAGATATGTCTGAATTAAATAAGTAAAAACTGATATGCACTAGTATACAAAATTTTTCAGCTTGGAGCATTTAAAAGAAATAAATCTGTGATAAATAGAATAAGTAATTTAGCTTCAAATAGTATAGCTTGTTTTCGAATATCCAAGCTGTAAGTATCACAAATACAAAGTCGGTGACGGTATCACACCTGAGCACCTTTTCTATTTTGACGGTGGATAAACCGTGAAAAGAAAATTATATAATCAAGGTATAAGATTGTTCAAAAACTAGGAGAGAACAAGGGAAATAATCAAAGCTTCCAGCGCATTTCCTGGCTGCATCCTCATTTTAGTGAAGCAATACAGTTCACTGAGTGTCATTAAACAAAACAGAACCCAGAATCTGAGCAATTACAAGAGGAATATGTTGAGAAGATTTAAATGTACTTTATAATGAGACTCTTGTCCTGATGTTACACTATATGTCAGTTTAATGTTTCCATTTTAGCAGTTGCCCGTCAGCACACAAAATACAAAATCACCTGGTTTGCCCTCGGGTTCTGACAGTCACTTTACTTCATCTGTGTCAAGCTGGAAACATTTTAAGAGTGTACACTGCAGTTTAGAGCCACCTGGAGATTAATCACGTGGATTTTTAAGCAACTATTATGTGGGTCAAGTATCTAATATTTTAAAACCAGCAGTTTCCTCCTAAGACTCTATTCCCAGGGTCCTGATTAACACCAAAGCCTGGCTCTATTCTAATTCTCTACATGGATTCTTAGTACACCAGTTCTGTGTATGCGTTTATTTTTAAGTAAGGGCATACATTAAACAGCGAATTGTTCTCAGCAGCCTGGAACAGGCGGCAAGGAATTCAAAAGACAGGGTCGGTCGGGTAGCTGCCCTCAGTGGCATGCCCTTCCCTGTAACTTGACACTTGTCAGAGCTGTTTCCATTGTTCAGAGACACACACCCACCGCTCATGGTTTTTAAGTTTCTTTCATAATTAACAGTGTAGTAGCATAGATTTCTAAGCCTTATTGTCTTTAAATTTCTTTAACATTTTATTTTGAAATACTTATTTTAGATAAATCTCCACATACACTGTATGAAAAAAATAAACTCTAGAATTTTGGAAAATATTGTCTATTGTACACTGTACAATTTCTGGGCTCTCTTTTTTGTTGTTGTTTTGTTTTGTTTTTTGAGACAAAATCTCACTCTGTGTTCTAGGCTGTCATTGAACTCACTATGTAGCCAAGGCTGGCCTCAAACACATGGCGATTCTCCTGACTCAGCCTTATGATTGTTGGAAGTATAAGCATGTGAGACCACACCTGGCTTATGTGGTGATGAGGAATTGAATTCAGGATGGTTATAAGCAAGCACTTTCACCACTGTGCCATTCTTCCAGCTTCAGGCCTTTCAATGTAAGAGTATTACAACACTCTAAACATTTATAACAGCATTTCTCATTCCCTTCTTCCTGAGGCATTATCAGGAGCTTTACCTCACCCTATAGTGGCTTTCTTTGTTTACTGCCTTCAAAGAACCATTTTTCTGCATTTTAGTACTGTGTTCAAATTTTTCTGGCATGATTCTGAAATTCAAGTAGAAGACTCCATGGCAATAAATTGCTTCCATGCCATCTTGACTTGAAGAATTAAAAAAATGGTTCATATTAAGATACATTAATCAAGTCAAGTAATGACATTTTCTTTTCTTCCAAATTGCAAAAGGCAATAAGGGATCCCAGTGACAAACCTTGAGGAAATAAATAAGTCAATTGCACATTGTAGAAATATCACATTTAATCAGTAGTGTGTAAGAGAATTTAGCATCTAGTGAATATGATTCCTTTAAATGACAGTGACAAATATGAACATTAAGAAATTATTTTAGGGATATATTTCTATCCATTTAGCAAATAAAGTAATTAAATTATACATTTAAGAACATGCCATAATTACTATAAATTGTAAATATACACAAAAAACTAAAATTAGCAACTTCTAGATGATAGCATTGAGAAAATTTGTTCAAATACAGTTAATTTTCAAATGCAGTAAACTTAAAAATAAAATCAAGAACCAAAAGAGGACATAAGATGAATACTCACGACATTAATCTGGACAACGATTTTTAATAAGACTTAAAAGTACAGACAAGGAAAACAGCATAGATAAGTGGGATTGTCTCAAACTAAAAGGACTTTAAAAAGCAAAGAGAACATTCAACAATGTAATAAGACTATTAAAGAACCTGGAGAAAATATTTACTAATTATATATTGGATGTTAGCATTCAAAATATACAGAAAACTCAGTTTCTTAAATAGAGCACAAATAACCTTATTTTTAGAAAAATTCAAATGACCTAATAGACATTTCTTTAAAAAGACATAAATATGACTCACAAGAAAATGGCAAATCGTCTACATCACTAATCATCATGTAAATGCAAATTAAACCACAATCATTTAAACCTCACATCTACTACAATGACTACTATTGAAAAGTCAGGAGATGACACGGATTGGCAAGGATACAGGGAACAAGGAATATTTATGCACGGCTTATGTAAATTATGTAGCCATTTTGGAAACAGTACAGAAGTCTTCAGATCAGTAAAAGCAATATTTGCCTGTCAGCACTCTGGGTTGCTGAGGTAATAAGATCACACTCTGGAGACAAATTTGGTCAAATATGATTTCTGTCTTTGTCTCAAGATCAAAACTAAGTCATGGCTGGGGATAAAGCCAATGGGAACACCTTGAAGTGGATCCCCAGTACTACAAATAAAAAACAAAATCCCTGTGAGCCAGCAATACCACTGCTACGTTACTTCTAAAGAAAATTAAATTATGTGAACAGGTGCTTGTATCCTGTGTTCATGGTTATGGTTTGGATCTGGAATGCCTCCCCAAAGCCTGATGTGTTTCGTTGTTATACATTACCTATGGAACTCTGTGCTGTTAGAATTTGTGAACTGGTCAGGAGGGTAGATTATAAATATGTAGTGAGTGGATAATAGTTATATAATGGAAAACAAGTGTGTGGTAGATTATAGATTACCAGTGTGTGGTGGAATGGGGACCTGTAGTAGATTACAGGCATTTGGGACATTACTGGGTGTATAATCTGGAATGTCTGGACCACTGGAACTTAACCCAGAAGAGGCCAAAACTGAAGTTTGACCCAAAAGGGGTCACTTCAATATGACTTGGAAGGCTATGGGCTAGCGTTATTTTTCCTTCTAAATTCAACATTGTGCCTTTGATGCCATGAAGAACCCTTTGCCATGTGTTTTGACCACTGCTGACTATGCATGAATAGTCTGAGTAGTTCTGAATCTGTGAACTAAAATAAATCTTTCTTTCCTTAAAGTCATGAATGTCGGACATTCTGTCACAGCAATGAGAAAATAAAATAATCATTTCGTTATTACTTCGTTATTAGGAAAACAACCTAAGTGCTCATCAACAGATAAATACACAGGGAAAATATGGCATATATAAATAAATAATAGAATACAGGATTCAAAAATATTGTTCCTTATGATATCATGTAAAAATAAAGAACATTTCATACTGAGTGAGGTGAACAATGAAAATAAAGAAAAATACCACATTCTAGCACTTACATGTGGAATCTAAAAACTGCAGTACCTTTTTAGGTAGAAGAGTGGCAGAAAGAGGGATCAAGGTGGGTGTAGAAAAGAAGAGCTGTTGACCAACAAACACGGAGTTCAGAAGAAGGGCCTAAAATATTGGACAAACAGAATTTGCCTTCATATGGCTCTAGAAGAAAGAGGATACAGGACAACCATGGACATATTATATTCCATAAATGTAAATGAGAATACAGTCTGAGAATCAATGCCAATGTCACAAAAATCCTAACCATTATGGAGATATAGCGTCAGAAAGATAATGCACATAAATGTGTTGAGCAAGCGGCACTGTCTCCTTGTGTCGCAATGCAGGCAATGCAAGAGCGAAGCAAACTCGCAAGGGAGTGCGCGAACAATCTCTGTTAATCAGAAGATTAAATAGCTCATGGTTTCTGGAACATGAGATACCCAGAATACGGGCATTTTATGCAACCAAATGATCATGATTGTGGGAATCAAGGGGAGGCGAGGAAGGGTACAGGAAGGCCGAAGAGGGGCAGGAGAAGGGATTATAATGTTGGTGAGATAACTAAGTGCACAAAATCCTCGAGGTCAATATCACACACACACACACACACACACACACACACACACTAATACAAAGGGGTAATTTTAAAATGATATTAATATCTTCAACAAATAAATTACTGTAGACAGCCATTTCTGAATAGGGGATAGAGTCTTTGTGCATATTAACTTTAAACTCATTTGGGGAATTTGACATGAGAGCGATTTTCTGTGCACATCAGGCTTCAGAGTAGAGTCAATACATTACCCAGCAAACCGAGAGGGCTGTGGTCAGGGTTCTATCATGAGATATAGAACTGCCCTGGGGAGGTAAGTCTCAGAACAGCCACAAGTCAGCATCCTGTGTACTCTCCACTACCTGAAGCAGGTGAAATAGCCAAGTATGACTGTCGTGTCTGAGGAAGGTGTTTGATAAAGCTCCACTGACAAGTGTGAGTGACAGACAGCATGCACATGATACAGAACAATTGCTGAACATGCCACAGATGATCAGGACTGACAAGTGATGGGAACCATTATGAGGAGGCAGGGTATATTGTGATGAGATTGAAGACAATAGAGCCCAGAAGTGCTCTCTCCACCAGAACAGAACTTAGAGATTTGACTGCTTCTCCCAAAAATCCTGTGGCCTTGTGAGTATGAACCAGTGCTTGCTCATCTGTCACACTTGAAGCAAGCAGACAGAGGTCCGTAAGTCCAGAGGGCTGAGTTTGCATCACCTGTCTATCACGGACAAACACCATTGCGAAATTGCTGTAAAGGACTTGCCACTTTATGGGCGTTGGCCACATTCCATGGTGCAGAGCCTGAAGTTTGTGGACTGGGAATATGCTTCTCACTTGGTGTGGTCCGTATAACAAAGCGGCTGTGTTGATGAGGTCTTTCAAAAATTTTATGCTTTTTTGGAAGGTAGATTATTGGAGCTGTGAATATGATGTTAGGTGGTGAGATCGGGGCCGAAAAGGTGAGTGACTACGGATTTGTTGTGAAGGTGTTTATAATTTAGTGTTAAATTATATGTCCCTCAAAATTATCCTTTGTTCTAAGTCGATTAGCTATTTGGCTGGTATCTCGATCTTAGTTACTTAGGTGGTCTTTTATTTCTGCAATGTTAATTTCACTTTCTTTGCTTTTATGTAAAATAAATTACATAAATCTGAGTTCTTTCTCTCTTAGTCTAGTTAAATTTTCTATTTTCTATTTTTTTCAAGAATTCAATTATTGGTCCCATGGATGCATTTTAAACTTTTTTAAATCTTTATTTTAATCTCTTATTTTTAATCTTTCTTCAGACATTGAGCTAATTTTGTTTTTCTTTGTTTAAGTTTGTTAAGGCACCTAATTATTTTGTTAACTTACTCTGTATACATTTTTCTTTATATAGGCTTTGTTGGCTTAGAACTGCCTTTGATATGTTGTGTTCTCATTTTCATTGTTCTCAAGGTATTTTTTTCTTTTGCATTATTTGTTTCAAGGATGGTCCATGAGCATGTTAATTTTCACATATTTTAATTTTTCTATTTTACTGTCATTATTAATTTCCAATTTCATTACTTTTTAGTTGAAATTATTTGGTAGGATTTCAGCATTTTTGAATTTGGAAAGCATTGCTTTGTGATCTCACCTGTCATCTAGCCTGAGGAAGGTCTACTCTGTTTCTATTGGATGGATGCTAGTATGTGTTACATCTACTGTCTAGAGTGTCAATTTTTTTTCTCCAAATAATATGTTAATGTAGCCTTAATTTCCCCACTGCTGTGTTACTCTTGTATATTTTCAAATCTCTTCTGGTGGCTTTTTATGTTAAGTTGCTGCAATATATTTTACATAAATATTTACAGTGTTCAATCACTTTGATATTTTCATCTCTGTGTCAATGTATAAGTCTCTTCTTTTTCTCTTATTAATAGATTTTGATTTAGTTTTAATTTTAGATATATAAAAATATGTATATATACATATATATGAATTAGCATACATACATATATAAATTAGCATACATATATAAATTAGCATCAATCTTTTTCAATTTCTCTCCTCATTTTTGGAGATTTTCATAATGTAAATCTTATTTCAGCTAATGGTTTCCATTAGTTCATGAAGGCATTTTTTACTTTTTTTTCTAGAAAAATAATTACACTTCACTGATTATGTGCTCTTCTTTGCCTGGTTTGATATTATATCTCTGCCTTGAACTTTTTTTCAATTTAGTCCTTTACAGAATTTTTTTATAATTTCTATTTATTGGTTAAAAACACTTTAATGTGTATTATTTTTATCACTCTATAAGGTTTTCTATTTTCTTATAGTTAAATTTTTAAAAGAATTAGTGTGAATTTTGCATTCATAAGTTCATATCTATCCATGTCCTTGGAGTCGATTATTACGTGACTCTTGCTTTCCTATGGGGATCTCAGGTTTCTATTGACTCTTCATGATTCTCCTGTCCACATGCTGTTGTCTTCCTTTAAGGAGTCAGCAACCTCGTCCCGAATTCATAGTTTCATTTTTGGCAGAGAAATGACTTCATCAGTCTCTCTGCTCTGGTGTTATGAAGATGTTATCTTGCCTTGTCTTTTGATAAAAGGGGCTCTTTATCAGGATTTCTAGGAACCTGTGCTGCTAGACTAGAGGGGTACAAGGACAGAGTCCACATGTATGAGAAACCAATAGCTGGCTTACATGGTCCCTCTGACTGGATACCTTTTTATAGATAGGTGATCCTCTAGTTAAACTTTAGAATGCAATAGCCAAATTGGAATCTATAATCATCATTCTGTGTGTACTTTGCATCACATTCACTAGTCAGGTTGTGCTACTGAATAGACTTCCTGTTTAGACAAGCATTCATGATTGGTTATATGATAAGGTTGGGTCCCATCCCGGGCTGAACACTCCACTTGGGAAGACCCAACTCTGTGATCAAGCTGTGCTGTAGGGCATTGGCATTTGGACCAGCTCGCTGGCTTGTTTCCCACTTTGACAACTCGCCATCTCACTTCATGTTCTGATGGAGTTACTGATTGAACTCTGTACTTCATGTGGTCATGGGCAATGCCTCACACACAAGCGATTGCTGGCTAGCAAAGCTGAAGGCATTTCTGTGTTCTGTAGCATAATAACCTGATGGGAAGACTGCCTATGCTTTATGACTGGATTGCATTCCTTTCTGGACTCTATGCACATAGTCACAGGCTCTGCACAAAAATCCTTTGGGGTTTTGGGCTGAGCTCAAATACTGTGATCTTCCCAAGGTAGGTCAAATTCAGGCTGGGATCCCTGGTATGGTGGGCCCAGGTGGTGCCCCACAGTTGAATAATTATTGACTTGGTCTTCTGTCTAGGAAGGTTTGTAGATTGAGCTCTAAGTTGTATGGGTTCACAATGGAGCTTTCTCAGCAAGATGAGACCAAAGAATATTCTCTACAGACATGTGGGAGATTTTGCCTTGGATTCATCTTCTACAGGTCTCTACAGGTACATCAGGCTATTATAGAGAGAGAGCCAAGCTGGACAGACAAGCCCTGCCTGGGCCATTCCTCTCAGCCATCTAACTTAATGCAGCTCTTAGCTCTTCCCTCTTGTTCAGGAACTCCTGCCACCAGCAAGTGGTATCATTAGCAATAAGCATGGATGCTGTGAGTCCTGGCTTTGTTTCTATTAAACCCATGGTTGTCAAACCCTGCTTCTTTCAGTTGTGTTACCTATGAGGTAATACTAGTGGTTAGCTTCATATTATAAAACAAAAATCCTTGTAGTGAATTTTGGTTTTGCCTTAGTTTCTAGTATTTACTTTTTATATCATAATTTGACTTTATTCTTATTTACTATACAAAAACAATTTTGATTTACTCCACTATCTTTAGCTTCTTTTCTCTTTTACATTGATTTACTTTTAGCAAAAAAATCTGTAATATCTCAACAATATTTTTCTTTATTTAGTTTAACTTTGTTCATTTATCTAAAATATTAATTATAATCATATTTAGCATTGCAAATGTTGCTGAAATTTTCTGAACAAGAGATTTAGTTATATGAGTCACATGTTCTCCTACAGACAACTATAAAAGGTAATGGCTATAGTAATATCCTCTGTTTATGTAACGTTCAAAACTGTATAGGCTTACTACTGGTATTCTGATAATTTTTTCCCCTTGGGTTTCTTTAAAAGATACTTTACATTTTTGTATTTTAAATATTTGCTCTACCAAGAAATTTAATTCTAGAATAATTTTGGAATTTCAGAATATACTTACATTTTCTTTGATAGCATTAAATTTATTTCATATGAAATTAGTAAAATATTTCTCAGAAAGGGCCACATAAAGTCACATTTACTGAGTTCATTTTCTATGTGAACATTCAGTTCATTGCTTATGTGTTTCTGCTTTTTATAAAAGAGATTTGAAAGACTTTTTATATTTAAATCCATTTTTATTACAGTATCTAATCTTCAATTTTAGCACTACTCATTTTTTCTTAATTCACATTTTTTGATAAAGTATGTTTCATTTTTATGAACTGTATTTCTCATCTATGCATCTATGTGTGATGGTAAAAATTTAACATCACTGTTCTCAGGAATCTAAAAAACCTGTGGCTGTTATGCACACTAATTAGATAAGGAAATTGAAATATAAATATTAACTTGTCTAGATTAGCATGATTACATCTTTTTGAAATGAAGACTTAATAGCTATCATCTTACTCCAAGGTAAAGGATTGTGTAATGAGCTACATTAGATTTACTGGTGGACTATATCTAATGAGTTTGACATTCACAAACTTCTCTAAAGGAAAAACATAATATACATTTCATACAGAAAGAGAGTGACAAATATTAGCATCATGATATTAAGAAAGAATGATTTTAGTACAAAAATACAAACTTTAGTTGGAAACATTGATAATGTGACAAATTTCAAAACCATGCTTTTATTAATACAAACAAAAATGCAACAGGAAGTTAAAAATGAGTAAAGCAACGATGTAAGACAATACACATATGTGGATTTAACTAAAGAACTCAGATAAAAAAGTAAAAGTACTTATAGTTTGATATTCAATAAACTGATCAGAATATGAGGGGAAGATTTAAAGAGACTTCACAATACAAGTGTAAGTATGAAGATATAAATATATTTGCAAGACTATTATCACTAAAATGTGAACTAAAAACCTTGATTATGTTACCACAAGCAATGGGAATTTCTAAAAATTATAGCTTGTTTTAAATTGTATGTCGAACAAAAAGTCCTCTTTTAAATAGCTAGTAAGGGTATATATTAACAATTTTGGTATCAGAATAAAATGGACAAAAGCAACAAATAAATATATCTTACAAATACAATATAGAATTGTAGAATAAAACAATCTAGGAGTGAAGAATACTTATTGTTTCACTTCATTCAATAGTGTTCCCAAACACATGAGAAACTGGTCCTCTTTTTCATTATATCTCCAATATGTAGGGAGATGGAAACAGAATGACCAAGAAGGAGACAGATTTTCTGTTTTATATATAAAGTTATATTATATTAAAATATTATCATAATAGTTTAATGTAAGTTTTTGAGCCAAGCTATGTTGTCTTGAACTCTATTTTATAATCTTCCAATGAGACAAGTAACACGGATTCTGTTAGCTGAAAATGTGCATCACTGTCCACAGTGTGCGTGCAATTTAAGCGAGATGAAATCTGACGGCACAAAACACTGTTGAGATTAAAAATTTCTAGCTAATGACAAGATATCAACTTGTAGACTGTAATTGTTTTTAACTTAATGAAATAACTTCAAGATACCTGAAACAGACATTGCCTTATTACATAGTGATTTGAAAAATCCACCATTTAAAAAGGTACTTGGGGAAAAAAAAGCTTTGTAATTTGCTCAGACTGAAGAAATAAAATGATAATACAATTTATTGAAACTACATATATTCTGTCACTTAACAATTAAAGAAAGTTCTGATTCACCAGTTCATATGGAACATTTAATGAAAGATTTAGAAGACTGTAAACAAAGCTGCATAATATTCAAAACCCAGTAATACACAGATGGTCTCCTGTGAATGCAAACCAAATAAATTAGATAAATGTGAAAAACAAAACAAGAACATTAAAAATTTGCCTGGAGATAGGTAAAGGGACTTTACCTTATGAGCAACAAAAAAACAACAGTATGGGTGAAATATTTAACATAAAATACTAGGGTAAATAAGCTGTGTTAGAAAAGAATTTAAAATTAAGTTATGAAATAGACAAAAATTACAGGAAAAAATTAACAATTTATGGCTTTTGCTTAAATACTTAAAGCATAGGGTAATAGAGAAATAATTTAATAAAATTTACTCAATTAGAAATACAAATTCTAAAAATCTGCAGCACTCTTAAAGATGAAATCCGTGATTTAAATTCAACCAGACATAAAATACCAGAATAAATTAGTTGCTCTAATTCTTTTGAATTTTTAAGGAAGTCAAAATTTCCTCTCAAATATAAATTATTTTGAGATTTATACAAATAACAGTAATAAAATGTGAAGGTCAAAGAAATAGTAATAGAACCCAAAATAAAAATTGACAAAACTCATCTGGCTACACATCACACACATAGTTACAGGCACACATACCTATATACATGCACATGTTTATCAGTATGAATGTCTAAATGTATATGATAATATAATTACTGTTTTATTCAAGTTTAAGATAAAATTTTGAATTTTATTTGAGTCACTAGAAATAAATGAAAAATTATATATCTGAAATGAAAAATACGATTTGATAAAACTTACCACAAGAATCATGATAAATAAAGGAAAATTTGTGAACCTCACTAAGGGTAAATTATGAGAGACCCAGACCCCAACTATCTCATGGAACTTTAAGAGAAAGACAAAGGGAAAGAGGGGGACAGAGGTGGGGGGCTGAAGGGAGGGAAGGGGGGTAGGGGGAGGGACTAAAGGAGAGCTGGAAAGCCCTTGTCACTTTGACAAGAAAAGTATGTGCACAATATGCTCAACTCCATTGTAAACCTTAAATTCTGCACTTGTACATATCAATAAAATGGGGAAAAATATATCCTAAACTTTATCAGTAATTTAAAAGAACCGGAATTGAAAACAATCTCTACTTATATAATTGCACACTTATAATCTGAAATCAATATATAAATTAATCTATCAATTAACATAACAGTGTAATTACTTGCCATAATGTTTTCTAATTTCATCCAGGTTAGCCCTCCATCTGGCCCCACAAAGAAAACTAGTGAAAAACCATCTCTAGCCCCAATCTCAGCATGTCCTGCTCTCCTCTGCTGTTTTTCTACCTTCTGGACTTTGTAAACACTAGCCCAAGATTTGACCACGACCTCAAACCTCTCACTAAGGGGAATCCCAGGCCGAGCCTTGTCCAGGGCCCTCATCCTAATTCTAATGCGCAGGGGAGCCCTGGATCTAATCTTCAGCTTAGTTCTAACACTGTCCTTCAAGTTACCGCTAGCCAGCAGCACATCCATAGCCCTGAAGCAAATCCACGCTCTCAAAGGGGCCCCAGCGCCAGTACTATTTTTGTTGATGGACACAGACTAATTTGATATCCTGGGAATTATGAATCATGAATGCCTGTCATTACCATGGTAATCCAGATATTTCATATATACACTGATTTCTAGAATACTGTTTAACAAATATCCAAAATAAGATGATACTCTTTCTAGTTTTCATCTTTTGAGAAATCTCCGTATCATTTTCTATCAAGGTTATACTAATTATCATTCTCAGTAGTATAAAAATTTTCCATTTCACCACATATTTGGCAATGTATTTTTAATTTTTTATCCATTTCAACCTCTATGAAGTAATATTCCAGTGTGGTTTTGCTTTTCTATTCATTAGTGATTTTGAGCATCTTTTCATATATCCCTTAGACATTTGTGTGTCTTCTTTTGGAAAATGTCTATAAGGATCATACACTCAGTGCAATTGAGGTTTTCCCTTTCATTCTTGCTACCGGTCTGTTTGGGGTCACTTATGGATTTTGAATATTAACTTCTTTTATCTATGCTGAGTGGTGGTCCATAGTGGTGCCTCTGTTCCTTCTCTCTTTCGTTGAATGAAAAAAAATAGTTCTAAGGCCACATACATAACAATTAATACAGATGATGTAGTGTAAATAATTAATAAAATTTTATTCTATCATTGCAAATTTCAAGGGCAAAATAAGGTGGTCTGCTGATTGGACACACTTGCACAAGACGTAAGGCATTAAATGATGTTCTGCAGGTCTGTGAGTTGTACCTTACCTGTGTAATTATTTTCCTTCATCTTCCAAAAGCAATTTAACTTGATGCAATCTCACTTGTTTTAAGAGGTCTTACTTTATGTTTTCAGTGTTTTGACCGTATATCAGGAAAAATTTTTTGCTGGATCAATTTAATACAGTTTTCCCCAAGAGTTTTTCCAGATTTTTTGCACTGTAAGTTATCAGATTTATAAAAATAACTCATTTTAGTTGATTTACAAATATAAAGTAAGATAACTGTTCTTTTCTTCTGCTTATAGATACCCAGTTTAGGCAGTATCATTTATTAAAGAGGTTTTCTTTTCTTTTTTGTCTTCATTTCTTTTTCTGTATTTTTTCTTTGTCTCCTTTACTTTTTTTCTTCCCTTCTCTCACTATTCCCCGTGATTACCATTATCCCACCCATTTGTTTCAGCAGAACATCTGTATTCTGTTTCTCATATCAGAGAAACCAGGCAATATTTAACCTTTGAGTTTGAACACTTCCCTAAGCATGATGGTCTCAAGCTGAGTGTATTTACCAACAAAAGCCGTGAAAAGTAGGGGTACAAAATTGAATCAGCAACAGGAATAGAGATTCCCAACTTAATATCACATGATATTTTTAATACTTTGCTGTTTTATTGGATTCTATTTGGAGGCATTTCCTCTCTTGAAAGGTCTAATTGCTTCACATTTCTTTTGTAAGAAAAAAATCTTTTCCCTTTATCTCTAGATTATCTCTCATTTGCTGAGGTTAAAATCCTTAATGCAATTTTCATTGCCTTTTCTTCCTAATTTTCCATATAGAACCTACCAAGAAATTCTGCTGATTCTGATGAGTCTGCTTTACAAATGTATTTGGAGCCGAGCCATTTCTGACACAAATTTATTTCATAGATATTATGTCTTCTTTAACTTTATTGTAAATTTCTTAGATGGTTTTACTTCCACTTATTTGCAATCTATGCTCACTGACTACTAACAAAAAATTTAGATTATTTAGTTTTTAAAAGAATTAGCATATGTCACTGGAACAAACCCCACTTTGGGTTTTCTGTCTGGTTCGGCATTAAAGTCTTCATATGGATTCGAATATCTGAGTGGCTTACCACTTCCTTTGCCACCATGTCCTTCTTTGTAGACACATTGTGATTCTTCTGTTTTTTTTTTTTTGTTTGTTTGTTTGTTTTGTTTTTTCCCTCAGTAGATAAATGGACTCCACATTGCTTGTCTTCCTACCTGGAATGTTCTGTGAATTTCAATGTGTAATAGACCATTTCCCCATCCCTGTGTCTTTCCCACTCATACCCGAGGCCTAATTCATGCACAACACATTTCTTGACCAGGTGACAGTAAGCATCAATTCTCATTTTCTCTGATTTAGGATTTCACCTACCTGTCACCACCACTGGACACACTGCAATTTCATATGCATCTGCATTTTGTTGCCCCACCTCTTTAGAATACACAGTCTGTGGATGTAGACACTGTGCTTTCTCATTGCTTTGTGTTCAGGTTTTAGATTGGGTACACAGTAGAATGTTAAACAGTGATTGAAGAATAAATTATTATTTTAACCACACCATTTTAAAACTTCAATTTTATATTCTAATCAAAGACTTCCTAATTGAAATTTCTGACCAAAAATTCCTATCTGATCTATGTTGGTTCAGGCTATGTAGCATGTAGTATTAAAATCTTTCATTTTAATTTTGGGAAGAAAGTATGTTTTCCACATTCTATATGTTCCTATATTTAAATGTTCTTCTTATAACCTTTATCTTTTGCTGTAATTTCAAAACAATAGTGTGCTCAGGAATTTATGTTTTAATTTAAATAAAATGATTTGAGGTTAATTTTATTTCTCAGTTATGTAACAGAAATTAATAATATTATTGATATTAGCGAAAGTATTAAAATGGTGAACCACCATGGTAAAATGGTGTAAAAATTAAGTGTTTTACAACAAGTGAAGGCATAAGTAAATATAATCTTTTTCTTCAAAATAGGGTAATGTCTATTCTAATTCAAAATATTACTTGTTTGATAATTTGTCTTAATTTTGAATAAATTATTTGTTAAAGGTGTATTTTTAATACATTGATTTCCTAATGTTCTTGCACATTAATTCATTATTTATTTTATGAAATAATCATGATTGATAATTTCACCAACAACACCTTTGCCTACCCTTTCATACCTGCATGGCTTTGCTTAGCAAATGTGTATTTTGAAACTAACTAGCTGTAGCTAATAAAGATTATCTCTGCTCCTACTGATGACTTCCATTAAACAAAGAAGTAAATTTCTTGCACAAATTCTAGCAGATTATAGACAATAAATAAAAGATGCTTTGTTTTCCTTTATAAGTCTCCCTTATGTGTCATGTTTTTTATTACATTAATGTTACTTTTGTGCCTAAAATTTAATTATTACACTTTCCTATAAAATGTTTGTTTTTAAATTAATTTTCAAATATGTTTATAATATTATTTTGTTTGTAATGACTGAAGAACTTTTTGTGAGTGTTAATATAATCAAGTTTACTTACCTTGTGGTCAAATAATTTCTTTGTTACACATGTGGTACAAGCTCATGACAGTTGATTGAAGCATTGGATTTAAGAATATTACTTTCCCAACAGTGAGGAAAGTGTTTATATAAAAACTCAACTATTAAATACAAGGAATGATAATTTTTTCAGTCTACCAGCTGTTCACTTTTAATATTTGCATAATGCTATGAATTGTTCCTATAGTTATTGGTCTCAATTTTCAGCCCTATTCCATGTAGACACACTTTTATCAATATAATCACATCTTTCATGAGTTTTCTGGTGTGTCTAATTCACTTTTCTTTTGTAACTATATGGTAATGACTACATCAAATTTTCCCTCCAAGGTAAATCTATCGAGTATTCTAAAAGCATATCAAGTTGAATTTTATCAGTAAACAAGTGAAGCATATTTGATTCAAAATCTAATAAATATTCAGCACAGTACAAAACAGTTTATATTTTATGGTTTTTATTAAGTGCTCATATATTTAATAGTTTGCTGAGCAAGTTATCTCCTTTGACATAGCAACTGAATAACTTGTTTCCCCTGAAGAGTTATTCGTCATTTTCATTCTTATCTCTTTACACCTAGTATGCATTTGAAATTGTAATAGAAAACATTTTCTTATTTATACCTCCTTCTCAAAATGACTTTGTGAAAATAGGCTCTGAATGTGTATATATCCATAGCTATATACACTTTCACACTTTACTAGATGATCAGGAAAAAAACAATTAAAAGTGATGTGACTGTTGGTATTTACAACAGTATTTAATCACTGGTCTCCTGACAAACATGAGACTAAAGTGGAAGGTGCAACGGAAGGTGCAACAGTTGATGAGATGCAGAAACACGCCTCAATGTGACTGTACTAAGGAATCTTCATAAGAAGTGATAAAGGTGTGGAAGCCATGTTACTGAAGTTTAATGTCTATGAATAGTCCAAATGAGAAATGTCGCAGTGTCTCCCAGTAAAAGCAGGAATCTCATAGTAGATATGGCAGTTAGGGGTAGAAATAAAAACACCTATTGGCAACTTAACTACCTTTACCTTGAAATTGAACTGAAGAATTTATCTAGTTGAGAATCGTCTGCATCCATAAGCTGGGCCTCTCACAAGATTTTCTCAAATTTATACCTACTGTGGGACTCTGATTCTGCTGGGTGTAACAGAAGGTAGAAGGTGGCCCAGACCCTGATAATCTCATCCCCTGGTAGGAGTATAGCCACTCCTTCCTGTCCCAGGCCCAGGAAGGCCTGCAGCTCAGGTTTCAGTCTACTCAAATTCCCAATTTTCCCCTGCCCTAATACCTTTACCAGAAATCACATGATCAGGTTTAGACTGTCCCGCCATGCAAATTAGTTGGATTTCAGACCCCGAACTTCCTCCAATCAAAGAAAGTGTAGTGTAGTTTCAATTGATGTGCTTTAGGTAACAGGTTCCTATCTCTTTATCATTGTGATGGAACAAAGATTTCTAAGTCTATTGATGACAGTAATTGACAAATATGTTCATATGCTTGCAAATAGTCGCAGTGCATATTTTGTCCAGAGCTCACAATTGTTACAGTGAAAAGTATTAACAGGGACATAAGAAATCTCTACTAGCAGTAATTACCCAATGCTGTTTAAATATCCTCATTAAGTATCAACATTTTAGAAATAAAAATGAAAAACATACTTTTTTGAGCTCCTTTAATGTTGCTTGGAAATAACCATCAACCTATTAGTATTTGGTTTCTTTTATAACCTATCTAGCCTTCCAATTTTTTCTAAAAAATTCTCTTTTAGATATTCTTCAACTTTATGGTTTCACGACTAGTAATTGATTACTTCACCCGGACTCCGCTTGTCTTTCCAGAATCAATTTTTTTCATTCATTTTGAAAAGCACTTACTCCATACAAGATATGACCAGATGTAAGATTTACCCAGAAAAAAATTAACCAATTTCATTTTACCATGCACGACACGCATCTATTTTTGTGTATCTTGATTGAATTTTCTTGGTTGTATTTGTTGATTTAGATAAGGTCTCACTCTATTGCCCAGGATGGTCTTGAACTCACTTATGAAGTCCAGGCCAACTCTGAGCTCAAAACAATCCTCCTGGCTCAGCCTCTTGAGAGATGGTATCACAAACAAGCGTGGTCATGCTGGGGAGTTAAGCTCAGGGCTTTGCTCTAGTTGTCTTTTATTCTTCACCATGAAAATGTTCCTTTTTAAAAAGGAAACAGTCAGCCTCACAATCTATGCATGAAGCGCTCTAAAAATTGGGTACACTTGTTGCAAATGTTAACTAGCTATCCTTGCAATTTTATATCCCAGTATAGAAGCTCCTACTGATCTTTACCACATTTTATTAAGGCAAAATGTCTTATACACAAAAGTGATAGTACAAATCATCATTTTACTGGTTAGTTAGTAGATGTACTTTGCATTACGACATCTCTAAAAATGCCATATTTGAGATTACATGGAGGAAATATTGAAAAAATCTTACACTTGAAGACCCCAATGTCTATTCACCTTGTATGAAAACATCCTGTTCATATACAGGCCAAAAATATCTAAATACAAAGAATACATTCATGAGATTTATTTCATACTACAATTTATTACACTTTATGCAATCTATGAATAGAACCATAGAACATCAATTTGTTTCATAGTGTGAGCCAAATGACAGCTGGTAGAGTGAGATAATGAACACTGAGAGAGGCAGAAACGATGGATGGATATGTAGAATTCACAGCATATGTGCCACATCCATCTTCATGCCAATTGGATCGCAAGATAAATAAATACTTTACGTTAACTAAATTGATAAACTTGGGTATAGTGTGCACAAGATATATATTGGGCTACTCCATTTACTCCACGTAAATTGTCATATGCTTCTTTCAAAAGTATTTTAATATGAAGTTCAGAAAATAATAGGACACATAATTTAGATAGTTACAAATTTGAGATATCTCAAAGGAAATGTGTGAAAAATAAAATGCAGATTGTTGTCATATTTTGTCTATGCATAAAATCATATGAGACTCTTACTAATAGCTTCTAAGTATGTCTTATTTTTATCAAACCCAAGAATATGTCTCTTTGTTCCAAGTGGACAAAATATTCTTCTCTTATATAGGAATATAATATTTTATTTGCACTAAAATGCTATATTTTATTTTAAAGTTATATTAACAAATATTTTTATAAATACTGAATTGAAAAGATGAAAGAGAAAATTTTAATAATCCACATTTCCATTGTAGTGAATTGGGAAAGAAAAAAATCCTGTGGGATTATGAATAACAAACTCATTCTGAAAAATCAATTTTAAAAAAGTAGAATTTTTAAACTTGGGTTCTTTTGTTAATTTTTTTTTTTACACAAACTCGACCCACAGTTTTTTTCAAAAGAAATCTGCTCTATAAATTTAACCAGAGCTAGACCAAGCCTTGTAAATGTGCTGTCCCTGACTGGAAGGGTGTTATTGAAGCCAGAAAGAAAGGAACATACATCAAATTCTCTGAGATTATATTCAAACTTGAAATGTGGAAAATAGATGGAAATTAAAAAGGTTCCTTTAAATATGACTTTGCCGATAGGCAACGTGAGTTAAAGATCTTGTTCCATCATTTCCTAGCTGTGTGAACTTGAGAAATTCACCTATTTATCAGTAAGAAGGATTCACCAAAATCCATAAGGATACACACTACAATTAAATGTCTCCTGTAGTCTCAGGTGCATATCACATGGAGTCAACTTTGTAAATAGAGTTCAAATGTATGAACACTATCATCATTTCAAAATGTTTCTCATATTTCTCATAAATCTTACTTTATAAATTCATATGCCGATCATGGAGCATACTTTCTTAAAGCCTTTGTTTTGACTATGAATTGTTCAGTTTCTTATCAGAAATGCAATATTTTTTCTTTAAAATATTGAAATGTATCTACACATTACACAGTGTAATATTCTTTGGGCTCATTTCTAAGTTACAGATTTTGGCTTACCTCCTACATTACACTTGAAGAACTTTAGTATGGAGTAATACCCACATGTGATTAGTGACTAATCTTTTGGTGGTCCGTTGAGTTAGGAATGAATAACACTTATCATATGGGGAAAAAAGAAACATTTTGCTCTTATAGTTGGAGAGCAGAGGCAATTAATTTGTAAGTTCATAAAATCGTTCTCTTAAGAATTCATACAATGAACATAAATTAATATAATAATATACTGACTAAAAAAATCACACTATGCTTAATGTTTAAGCATTCCTCAAGGTCTAGCAAATCTAGAAACCTAGCAACAGCAGGAGGTTGGATAAAATTTGTTACCATAAGTTTAACCTACTATTGTCACAATACATTGGCATTATTATCCTCATGGACTGTGATTATCCTTAAACTGCACGTGGAACTTCAGTTTCCAGAACAATACATGAACATCTCCTAACAACACTAACAATATTATGTTCCTAAAAACGAAGTCCCACAGCAACTACAATAAACTGTATTGTTCTAAAGACACAGATTTCACCCTTATCCATGTATTTAAAATTGGATGTTTATATTTATACAGAAGAAATGCAAGTGAGTCTTCAAATATTCCCTTTACACACTGCAAATAAGAAAAGGAAACACAAGTACATAAAACGCACTAACAATTAGAAGATCCCGAATTTCAGAACCTCACAATCACTAAGTCCCAAATTCCTGATTCATTTCTCCTCTCCTTGCACTATTGGATTTCTGACACATACAGACAGTTTGAGGAAAACTTAAGAGGGAGAGTAGAAAATCTACGTAGTGACCACTGGTGTCTAGTAGGCAGAAGACAGAGAGGCGAGCGAGCATTGCACAGGCCACAAAGCAGACTTTTACTATGAAAACAACAAAATCCAAAATACCAGCAAGGCTGAGGTTTAGAAATAATAAATTAAAAAAGCAAATTATGTGATCAAATGTGAAATATCTGAAAATCCACGACACTTGTGGAAATACATGTGTAAATATGCACACATGTACATGTCCCCACATGTGTATATGCACATAAAAGTATTTGTACATTTAAACTTTTATGGTAATGATATGAAAACTCTTTCCTTTAAAGGAGTAAAATAAGAGTTTTGTCAAAAAATCTGCACATGCTATACATGCATATGTTCTTATAATTATTAAAAAATCATGATGGCACGAAGGCCAGTCTTTCAGTCCTGTCAATGCAAATGAATTTTATTATACACTAAAATACATTTCTATCTGTTTCACAAAGGGAAGATCTTTATATAATTTTAGAAAAGACCTGCCTGCGCTACAGAGCAAGATCCTGTCTCTAAATAAATAAATAAATAAATAAATAAAACTCTGCCAAAAGTGACTCTGAATATAAAAACAAAACAAAACTGAGCCAATTATCTTTATATTTTACTAAATATATATTTCAAGTTGAAAGCACTAAATATTAAAAAGTATGTTTTTATGCTAAAAACATAATTAAGAAGAAATACCAATTTCCACTCAATTATTAGCCAGAAATTGTTGCAGAATAAAACTATGGTAGGTACAATACATCATGTGGGAAATTCAATAACCCTAGGAAAACATGTAAAATAACAGTAAGTGAAAAATTTTATATATATATATATATATATATATATATATATATATATATATATATTAACACGATACAAGAAGACTCCAATATGGTCATCTAAATTGCTCTGAATGTTACATATTGACCATTTTTAATATTTGAGAACATATCTTTTAGCAAAAAAAAATTAAATGCACATGCCACTTTTTGATGATCCCATATTCATCCTTATAATCTGTACCAAGTAGTGGCCTGGGGAACCAACATTCATCAGTAAATCATAAAATAATTTTGCTTGGAATATCCATAATGTGATCATTATGGCCATTCTTTAATTTTGCTAGTAGACCGCCAGAAAGGGAAGGAAGCAAAGACTTTTTTTGTTTTGTTTTGTTTTGCTTTGTTTTGATTTTTTTCTTCAACATTTGCTCATTTTTACCTGTAAGAGATGAGAGGCTATGTCTGCAGCAGCCAGCCATTCCAGTGTTCCTGGAACAAGTAGCACACTGAAGAATGTTGAGCAAAATACACAATGGAAGGCTGCAAATAATGGCAACCTCTGAAAGGCACCCGCTCTGTGGATGAAGCAGGACCACCTACCCTGAAATACGCATCTTTTGGTCCTTTTATTTTTGAGACGCTCTGGGGGAGTGAGGTAGAAGCCTGTGCTCTTTACCACTACATTACATTTCCACAAAAAAAAAAAGATTGCAAATTTCAGGAGAAATGAAAATGTTAGGCCACTGTAGTTTGATGTATGTTAATTTGCTGCAGTCCAACACAATGTTAAATAGTAGTTATAAAAACAAATGTGTTCACCTTCTGGAGGTCTACTTGGTAATTCTTTAAAAGGATGCAGAGCTTTTAATCAACTACATGTTCTAAATATCATCAGTTTTTCAAGATATTTTTGTATTCAATTTATTTCTATTAATAAAAATGATAATATCTTTGCGACAACTTTTGGTCATTATTTAGCTAAATAACGTGCTTTTCTAGGAATAACATGTAGTAAAAATGCACCGAGATTTTTTAGGGATTGTAAATACCAATCAGGATTTTATTTCACTCTTAAGTTTGACTTTCATTCAGTTTGGCAGAATAAAATATTTCCTCATTAATTCTGCCTAACTTCCCCCTCCTTTTCTGAACATAACTTACTGTTGTTTGCTAAATACTTTCATTGTGTATTTATAGATACATTCATTCCTTTCTTTAGAGGATTTCAAAGTGGGTTAGCAGAACTCCTGGGGAAACCTCATTATATTTTATGTTCTAATGTTTAACAAACCATTAAAAGCATTTTAATTTTGTGGTTAATCAATATTTATTATACAGACCAAGATTTATTTGAAATGATACCTTTCTTTTCCTCATGGTTAAATTTTCTCAGTAGATGAGGCAGTAGTTATCTGTAATTTTCAGTGATTTCTATCCCATGGAATTTTTTATTTGGTTAAATTTTCTTAGTTAAACTCAAAACATGAGAATCAGTTTCTGTATTAGTAGCTCTATATGGAGAATGGTTTTAGATGCTGACAAATTTCTAAAGTTCTTTTCTTTTCTCCCATGGCTTCCCCTCTCCTCCCTATAGTTGATAAAATCAAAAATCAAAGTAGAAGTAAAGAAGAACAAACAGAGCATAAAAATAAATTTACAACAGCGGCAATGTCACCGTATATTTTGAATATAGCATGATTTTCTTTCTATATTGGAATTGTGAGTTTAAAATGATAGCAAGATTGAAGAAAATTTTCCAGTAGTTGTAAATATATTGGGCTTTGAGTGGATTTGAGCAATCTTGAAGAAGGAGAAATTGAGTTACAGATGGCATATATTGAAATACATTAGGCTTTGAGCAATGGTACCTTCTTAGAAATTGTGAAAGAAAATTGGAAACTATAAAGTTTACTGAGAATGTAACATTCCAGTCTGTGTGAAGAGAATGTTTTAATTTACCCTGAATGTGTCTCTGAGTTAGATGAACAATACATAACTCAGCATTTTACTGTACATTAAGGAAGAAAATGGTAAGAAGTGTCTGATCGCTGGCCCTGGCCAGGTGTTGCCACTTCTGAGATACAACCTCAATGTATCCTTTCAATGGTAATACTTTCTTGCTTAATGTTAAAAAATAAAGTGCTAAGAACATTTTCTTCAATGTTTATTATCCATAAACACTGAATAGGAATGAGCTTCTATTTAATATATTCATACATGTTAATAGTAAGATGGTGCAATCCAAACACATCTCTCAGACTAGAATTATTTACATGAACCACTCATTTATTCTTTCGTTCATTTGTTCATATTTATTTGGCTGCTTCCTACATTGGTATGTCAGATACAACTATGAATACATTAAATATTCATCTCTTCTCTTTTGGAAAATGATAAAGGAATACACAGGCAGATGGAGAGAAGAAGTAGTAAATGAGATAAATTTAAAATAGAGAGTCAATTATATGGATAAGAATTAGATAAAATCTTTAGAGAAAAGTTGAACATATTAGAGGCAATAAGCAACATGTTTTTATTTAATCTACTGGTGTCTTTAATTTCCCCTGATAAAACATAAACATTTTTATATTAGCTCAAGAAATATTAATTTCACATTCACCATAGTAGTAAGGGGAACAGACACTTCAAATCCTCAGCAAAGTTAACAAAGAAACAAATATCCCATAAACATTTTTAGTACAATGATTGCAAAAAAAAATGTGGTTTACAATGGAATGGATAGTTATTCTTCTTTCAATAATACTGTAGCAAGTTATCCTAATGTTGGTCTTTACTACAAGCATTAGGACAGAAACAACATTTTTACTTTTATTTTAGAATAAGACAAGAATTCAAGTATTGAGCTTTGTCCTCATATGCATATATGCAAATTTCTTTATAACATGAGGGGACAATAAGAAACATAATGAAGTATCAGTACAGATGAGTACAGTAAGATGCAGGCAAAAAATTGCAGGGCACAGAAGACACTTTATATGAATTATTCTTATAGAACACCACAAGGAAGATGACCTATTGTCAAATTTCTTTAAAAGTGGCAACTGATCTTATGAATCTAGACAGATTACAGAGGTATTGTACAATTCTTAAGTAACACTGACATTTAATAAATAAGAAACGATTTTGAAAAATCAAAACTCAACAAAAGGGAACACTTTCTTTTGAATCCAAAGAAACATTTCTTGGGCTGAAGAAATGGCAATGCAATTAAACATTTGCCTAGCAAGGTTAAGGAGCTGAGTTCTACTCCTCAGGACTGCATAAAGGCATAGTGGCTGATGCCTATAATCGCGCTGATGCAGGAAGATTGCTCTGAGTCTAAGGCTAGCCTACAATACATAGTGACTTAAGTTACCAGTTGGGACCATAGAACAAAAACTTGTCTCAAAAAAAGTGAGTAAATAAATAATAAAAATAGCATTTTGTTGTTTTCAAATAAAGTTATTTGTAAACACGAATTAAGTCGTATGAAGTTTTCACTACTGATAACGAAATAATTTGGCAATAGATTAAAAAAATTCTCTACAGCAATTCAAAGATTCGGTGTCTGTCAGTTTATGTAAAAATAAATTGTAATGGCTAGTTATGTGGTTTACAAAACAAATTAAACAATCTAAGTATATCATAATATTATTTGAATATGTTAAAATTATTTTTGATGGAGATTCAGTGCTTCCTAAAAGTAATAGAACAACTAGATACAAATTTTATTAGTCCCCATTTTTTTTTATTCATGGTTGGAGATGAAACTTAGAGTCTATTCACAATGCTGCAACTCCAGGGCACTTTTTGATTTCAGTTTTGAGACAAAGTCCAATTGAATTGCTAAATTGCTCAAGTTTGTGCTTGAACCAGAGATCCTCCTAACTTCCCAGGCCTGTGTTGACAACCCTGACTGATTCTGTTAATTCAGTGCACTTACTGGATGAATTATATAAATACAAATTACCATTAAATATTTTTTGTTCTGTGAAAAATTTAACAGTATCAAAAATATACATTTTGAATTCATAAGAGAGAATAATTAAAATTAATTTAAAGCCTAGTATGAGAATCTTTAAAACTTTTAAAATCAGTTGATGAGAATAAGTCAAAACTCATCACAGTGACATTTTTTGAAATAAATATCACAGTGCAGACAAATGTGTAGGTGTTTTAAAATGTTGTCCAAAAACCACAAGCCAGAAAGCATAAGCAGTATACTTTAATCATTTTATACTAACAGAACAAGACAAGGTCTGAGATTTTAAAAGTATATTAAATTAATAAAAAAGCATTTACAGTCTGCAGTGGAGGAAAGGAAACAAACTCTGTTTCAAAATTCATTACAAACATAACTAGTAAGTAGCAATAGTAAATAAATAAAACTTTATTCTCTTAAAATACATTTTAGAAAAACAAATATCAGTTATAATATTTAACTTGCAATTTTATCATATCTATGACATCTATATTATGTTATCATATGTAATTTATATTTGCATTTATGAATTTTCATAAGTTTTAAGCCAGAAAAATAATGGAACATAACTATAATCTCAGCACTTGGGAAGCTGCGGCAGGAGGGTTGCAATGTGTTCAAAGCCAGCCTAGGGTGCATAATGAGTTCAGGACCAGATCCGAGGATAGTATGAGAACTTATCCTAACAAAACAAAACAAACAAAAAGTCTTCTATGTCTTACTAGTTCACTCAATTGCATACATCCTTCCTTATGTCTTTACAGATTTATTAAAAATAAGAATCACCTAAATGTAAATGCCTTTAATACAATTTTTTTGCTAAAATACATATAATCAATTGCTGCCAAGAAAATCACACTCATCACTATCCAAATGCAGGTAATTCATAAAAGAAAGTGATCAGATAAAACAATTTTAATGCTATAGAAGAACTTTAATCATACTCAATTTAATATAAAATGCTCCAGTAAAAGATTTACTGTGTTTGTACACAACAAATATTTTAATAATAAATAATATGGCTAACCAAGTTTGAAAATATGATCAAGAATGACTGGAACAGAACTTGTTAGACTCATATCATAAAATCAACATTATCAACAATTTAAACATCATTAAAGATCAAGTGACAGTATCTTAATTATGAGATGATTATTTCCATTCAATCATAAAATAAACAATAAAAGTATACTTCTGAATACAACTGTTAAGTATTGTATTGATCGATGTAATTTTTAAGTATACATGCATAATCTAAGTCCAGATCTAATTATTTTTAAGAAAAACAAGTAGAAATTCCATAAAAAGGATAAATAATTTTCAGTAAACAAGGTTAAGAACTTCTTACTTTGGTTCCAAAACATTAAAGTTAAAATATTTTGAGCAGTTCCCATGTTACACAAGTAAATTGTGCACAGCGTTACTTCTACAAATCATGTTAGCTAAGAACTCCGACGACGTTAAGAGCATGAAACAGAATCCGGCGAAGATTTAGTGTAACACGAGCAAGAATTTAAGTACAGACAGGTCACGGTCAGAGTGATTGCTGAATATGCGTAAGCCTAATGGTACCTTAAGAAAATAAAGAAAATGTGTAAGAAAACAAGTTTTAGCTCAAGAATGACTAATATTTTCAGCCCTGGGAGCACGGCTAATGTCTGAGTTGAAGAGACAGATTGTTAGTACGCTTGTCACCACAATCATCCATCTGGAATTGTTTATTTCCCTGTTGTTTTTCAAGTTTTCTACTTAGGAAAAAAAGAGTTCTCTCTTTGTAACAAATGAAAAGTAGCATGCAGCTAATCTAAATGTACTTTCAGACTATTTTTTGACATTAGAACTGTGTCTGATCTTAAAGTACATGTCCGTATTAGTTTCTTTGTACATTTGTCAACACAAGAAAAAATTCTTGACATGTTTAATCTTAAATCATGTTTTATAGTAATTTGTTCTAAAATATTTCAGTTAATGTTTTAAAGAAATAACCTAAAATTACTAAATTAGTTATATTAAAGATTCAGAGCTTTCAAAAATGTTATATGTTAAAATATTAAAATAAGCAAATATTAGCAACTGTGGAAAGCTGTTTGCGACTTCTTTCAATATATGGTAACTATCTTGCATAATGGCAAATAATTCAATTCTACATTTCTTCTCTTATTATACAAATTATCATACCATACTTGGGCTGGAGGCGTAGCTCAGAGGTTAATGGTTTGCCTAGTATGCCTAATACTCTAGGTTCGATTCTTTATCACCACATAAATATCAGATGCATGTTGTGGTGCACGATTGTAATCTTAGCACTCAGGGGACTGAGTCAGGAAGAATGCCACAAGCTCAAGGTCAGCCTGGGCTCCGTAGCCCTCTGTAGTCCAGGATTACAGAAAAAGACCGTGTCTCAAAAAACCAAAACAACATAAAACCAAAAACAAAATAAAAACAAACAGAAAAACAGCCATACATTCTCAAATGGTATAAAACATAGAAATTTTTTCATGATGAAACTTTGTGATGTGAATTCCTATGGCAATTATATTTATCCTTCCATGGTATATATTCATTTAAGGATTAACTGAAATCTATGCACATGACTTCATTGTGCATAGAAATGGTGTTGACGTAAGTCTTCCTGTGTTCAGTAATCAAGGTCTCTTAATACTTTGAATTCACACGTTCACTTTATGGGCAGTAACACACAGAAGAACATATTACTTCAAGAGTGAATCTTCTTTACAGTGTTCCTACTGTGTCAGAAAATTAGTGTGTCCTTTTTAATTTGGCTCAGCAATAATGGATTTCCACCTATGCACTTTTCTATTTTTCAAAAGGTTGATGCTTCAGTAGAAATAAGTGATATGCTGCTGTGCTAGTGCTTTGCTAGGAAATAGTATTAGAAACCTGAGATATGTTGGAACAGGAGGAGGCCAGGAAACCATCCTATTGTAGTTAAGGTAGAGTTGCAAATGCAAGGTGGTAGGGTTAGCCTTTTAGTGACTTCAGTTGCCTTCTTACTTTGTGACAACAACTTATTTTACTTTATTTTTAATTTTGGATAGTTTTTCTTTGTATTAAATACAGTGGGGAAATACTACTACTAATGATAATATTAATAGTAAATAATGATCCATTGAAGTAGAATTTTTAGAGTTGTTTATCTCTTTAGCAAAGATACATAAACAATACAAAAGTTTAAACAGCTACAATAAAACTCTAATGCTTAACATATTAGATGTCAAAATATATTCAAATAATTGAATCACATAGAAAATATTAAATAGCAGAAAGATATACTAATATTGTTTAAGAGAATTGTGTTCTTTTAAGTAGCATGTGTAATGTACTCCTTTACTCAATTAAAAGGAAATTGTTTATAAAATTGAATGTGTATATCTTTGTATTTGTCCGTGTGAATGGATGTGTTTGTGTGTCTGTATTTGTGTATTATATGTGCATGTGTATGCATGTGTGTTCACATATGCACATGTGTGTTTGTGTGTGTTAACTTGTATATTATGTAGATATATGTGTATATGTGTATTTGTGTAAGTGTGCACTTGAGTATGTATACATATATGTGTTTGCATATGTTTTGTGTGTGTGCTTGTTCTCCACAGTTTTACCACCATTTATCACAGCCACTTTTGTTTGAACCACCATTATCTCTCCTCCCAACTAATCTGTCTCACCCGACCTCACCTGTGGGGTAATGAATTTTCACCAAAACCTAGAATAATCCACTCAAAACATCAGACAATTTCTTGTTTTTTTGGTAAATATCTTGAAATGACTTGTTTTGTTATGGAGAATAAAAATTGAAGTTCTCAAAGTTGCTTCAAAGATTTCCTATGACTTATTAACAAGCTCCCCCCCCACCCCCCGCTGATACCGTTTCACCTATTGACACATTTCAATCCTTCTAAAACAACAAAACTGGGACTGAGGTCTTAGCTCAGTGATTAAAGCACTTGACTGGAAAGCAGGAGGCCTGTTTTAATCTTTCAGCACCAAATAATAGCAAAGCATTGTGGCAAATACCTTTAATTCTAGCACTCAAGTGGCTGAGGCAGGAAGACTGCCATAAGATCTAGGCCAGCACTGGCTACCGCGTGAGTCAGGATCTTCCTAAAAATACATACATACATAACTTTGAATGTTGCAATCTAAGAATATTAAGTTGCATTTGTGGTATTTACAAAAACAATAAATATTCAATGACGGAAAGAAGAAGTAAAACAATAATGGAAGAGAACAGGAAACAGAGGGAAAAGCAGGGGTAGAGAAGGGAGGGAAGAGAAGGGAAAGAATGTGTGTACAATATGAGCATTTTAAATGCTAGTGTAAACTCAACCTCATTTTTTAAATACATTTAAGGGTCTTCTTTTTTCCCTAAGAACGAAATATTTATAAGAAGACAATGATGACTGAGAAAGCCTAAATTTCTAAATGGCTTAAAGAGATAAGGTGAAGAGATCAAATGCAATTTCTATTATATTGCCCAATATATATTAATTGAATCAAATCATAATCTAAATTTTCTCAGTTTTCTTAATGTTTTATCATTTTTAATGCCTAATACTCATTATTATAAAGTATCAGGTTTGTATCCAGACAAAAATATCTTTGGACCATGTTTACTCCAAAATAGAAATATAAGCAGGATTTTAAGGTAGTTCAAAGTACAATTTAATATTAAAAATATCTCAATGTTGTTTAAAAATTCTAATTTTAAATTATGGCTTTTATACCAATTTATTTTAGCCTTTAGTTTTTTTCTACAGCTTCTGTAATGCATAAATATTAGATCCATAGAGAAGAGAGAATTTCATTCTAAAACTGTGTATCATTTTGACCACACAAATGTATATTGAATGTATAAGGAAATATTAATCAAAAATGTTTTCAAAATTCTATTACACTATCCAGCCACAAAACCTTACAGAAAAATGGTCTAGTATTTTACTTCGTCCTAGTCTACATCACTAGTTTTCTAATAATTTGCTAAATCAGAAAAGGACCTAGGTGTTCACGTTTGCAAGAGAAGAGAGCTAAAATATTTATGATAATCAAGGTATTATCACATAGACTAGGTAAAGCAGAGATACTCATAAATCTCCTGTGTGCTTCTCTTATCTCCTAAGTAGAAAAAATAATAATAATGATAGTAATTGAAAAGAGAAATAGAGCAAACATTTTAACAATCAATGAATAAAGACTATATATTCACATCTGGAGCAGGCCGTTTTTGAAGTTCTGACTATTTATACAGATGTGTTTTAATTAATTTTTCTACCTTTATTTCTAAGACTAATAATGATGGCACAATACTTTACTGTGCCCTCAAGGAAAGTTGTATTAATTTATAATTTTACCAATGGTATAATGCACTTTATGACTTGAATTCTCAAAAATGAACATTGATTCTTGTTTCATACTTTAAAAGAATTAGAAGTACACACGTAGTGTATGTTATTATGTGTTATCACATTTGGTAAGTATGACTATCTTTTTATGCATATTTAAATAATTTAAATGAAACAAATAAATTTTTCATGACATTTTAAATTTTTAAATGAGCAATTTCTAGATTAAGTGACTTCATCATAAATATCATTCAAAGCATACACACTGTTTTGGAATATTACTATAATTTTATATTGCAAAAAATAATATAGTTGATTTATATATTTTTGTTTCCCACCAGAATATTGTATTTATTCTAATAGTACAGCTCAATGTTATGTTATATTCACATTTTACATGCACACATCCATACATCCAAAATACACATCAGTGTTAACTTTTGCTCTTTTGTAGTGATTATTTCCCCAAACTTTATCACAATTTTGATTTTCATCACTACCAGCTGTATTAGCCTCTTCTTTAAGTAATAACATTAGATTATACCATTGATATATGTAGCAAATTGTTCCTGACATAAAATATTCATCAATGATGTTTGTTCTGGTTAGGATCTGGAATGTGACCCCAAACCTCATATATTTGAATGTTGTAATTTATCTAGAGATAGCATGTGGTCTTCGAAAGTGGAATCTAATCAGGAGGGGTAGATTGTTGGGTGAAATCATTTTTCCCTTAAGTTGTGGGGTTTGAGTAATGTTTTACAAAAAGAAAATGGATCTAAGATAATTGTTTAAGTACTAATTTCCTTTGATTTCTGTGAGGTAACCTATTCCATTACTATGTCATAATCATTATCCAATATTATTTTCAAAAACATTTTTTTTGTATTTTTTATACTACGGCTATTCTTCATATAGACATCTGCCTACATAATTTTGTTTGGTTGATGATTTTCTTGTAGATATGCATTCAGAAATTAATATTTTGCTTGTAATAAAGTTATGAATTCAGCTGAAAAAAATAAAAGGCAATTTGAGAAAATTACAAAGAGGTAATATCATAAATATATGAATATATTTTGCTTTCCAGAAATAAACTTTTACTCTGTTGTAGTTTTCTTATTTGCTTTCCATTTTAACCATTACTTATACAAATCTACTTTCGCTTTTAATTTACTTGTTTTTTCTAATTTCTTGACATAAATGTTTCTGATTAATTTTTAAATATTTTGTGCATGTTTTTGTGTCATGTTTTTCTTTCAACAATAGTTTTGTTTTCATTTCCTACCTTTAATTTAAAATATAGTTTTATCTTTGTCCTATACTTAGAATTTTAGTGATACACAGATATTGAGTTTGAGAAAAATCACACATTAGAGAAAATAGAACATTTTAAAAGTAAATTATGTCTTCTTATGTAGACAGCATTAATGGGTCCAACAAGCAAATGTGAGTTTTTTTTATTTTTTTTAACTTGCTCAATTTTTCCTTAGGGGGAAAAGTGTTAAAAAAGAAATCAACATTTAGTAAGTGTGATAGCAAGGCACAGGATACTGAAAATTTCTCATTACATTCAAGTATGTTGCATTAAATTTTAAATTGGTTTTGACATGAATCTTTGTATGTTTGTGTTAATGAAGCATTATATGTTTACTCACCATAGCCACATAATATGAGTTAATTTTCAAAAATATGAAATTGAATGATTTTTAAAATTTCATCTTGTCATTGCTATGTGGCTTTGGCTTTGATCATTTATATATTTTGTATTTTAAAAATGTATATGTCAATATTACATAATTTCTAGTATAAATATTAATTTTAATAAAGAACAGTGTTTGAGAAGCCTATGATATTCACCGAAAATATGGTAATATTCAAATCTCATTACACTACACTTCTATGTTTTTACTGTCTCCATGAGATTTGTTATGAGATAGTAATTAATAAGGAATAAACTGCATTTATTGGTTATTTCATTTGCAAATGAAATAATTTATAGGTAATAACTTCTGAATAACAGAATATGAGAAAATATTGAAAAAAATGATGGTTTTTTTAGGGCAACTTTTAGGTGTTGCAGGTGCTTTTCTGGACTTATAGCAGTGAGTGATTTCTGAAGAACCTGGATATTTCTTCATGATTCACATAATTTTCTTAATCCACTTAATATAATAAAACAAACGTATACATAGTGGAAGAGTTGCATCAATAAAGAGCACGAGGAAAGAATATTATTCAGATATTGCTATGGTTTGACATAGGGAGTATCTCCCAAAGCTTCATGTATTGGAATGTGGTGGAATAGCTGTGTTTTGGGGAGGTAGGACCTGGCTGTAAGGGGCTTGAGGTTCGACTTAGAAAGGTAATGTCAACTTGTTAAGATTGAGAGTTGCCCAGGGCAGGTCTTTTAGGTGTGCGTTGAGTTGTGGATCAGGAACTGAGAGAGGGGCACTTAACTTGGGAGGACACCCCAATTAGCAGCTTGAAGCAATTAAAGAAAGAACTTCTTCATGGGAAAGAACGACCCTTGCCCGGGTCCCCAGATATTGGCTTGTCTCCCATTTGACTTGGCTTCTTTTAGCCATGGGCTGAGCAACTTTCCAGCCCCCATCTGTTGACTGTACCATTAATGAACTGTGTGAAAACTCCTGAAACTATAAGCTAAATAAAATTTCCCTCCCTTAAATTGTGGCTGTGGGTATTTTGTTTCAGTTATGGTCAAGTGATTAAAAGAGATATCAAAAATACTAGTTTTACAATAGTGAATTATTAAATAGTCTCATGGAATGAGTTGAAAAATATTCTAACCTCCTTAATTTTCAAGAAACTACAGTCTTGGTGTGATTTCTCTTTATGTGAAAATCCTGAGGAAAATTTACAAAGGAAGCCATCTGGCTCACAATTTTTTCTATGAATCTTTTCAACCAGTGAAATATATTTTAATGTTATATGTAAATAATGAGTTCAAAATGACAAATCAGGATAAGATCAAGAGAAGACATATAATTGCCCCATTGTTATTAGGCTTTAAAGAGGTATTTATTATATTTTTCTGCTAATCAATTAGTTGGCTAATTATCATTTATCATATTACATATTACTATTATCAAAATTTATTATTTCTGACATAAATAATCTGATCTCATAGATATCTCTGCACATCCTACGAACCGATTTTTTAATTGCTTTTAATGTTTATAGCTTAAGGATAGTGATGACTTTTAAGCTTCCTAAATAACATAGAAGAAATTGGAAAATTGAAAGCATATTTAAGTAAGTTTTAGTTCATTTCTGAGCAATCCCTGAGAAATGTAAACACTCTTCTTTTTTTTTTTTTTTTGGTAATAGGGATTGAACCTGGGATCCTTACGCTAAGGTTATTCCCAGCCACTCTTTTTAATGTTGATTTTGAGGTTTGAGATAGAGTCTTACCAAGTTATGACACTGCTCATTCTGGTCTCCTGCCTCAATGTCTTAGAACACTGATGTTACACGTTTGGGAGATCAAATCCGGCTTTTATATGATTCTCAAAGTTCTAGTATTAATAACAGTTGGGTATAATGCTCACAAACCTAATAATAAGCACATTTTGGATACAGCTTCAAACTTGAGGATACATTAAGTTAAAAGTACAAATTGGGAGAAGTATATTAATTACAGCTGGTTAGTCTGGGCTGATTGAGAAATATTTAAACACATCTAATGTTGAAATACAATATTTGCCATCCACAAGTTAAGGAAGGAAAGATTTATTTTGGCTTACAGTTTCAGAAGACCTTAGTCCACTCACGGGTGTCAGCAACTGTGGAAGCACATGACTGAGTCCCAGCAGGAGGAAAAGATTTTCACGGTGTGGCAGGCAGTGAGCCAAGTGAGTAAGGAAGGCAAGAGCTAGCATACATCCATTCAGGCCAAACCCCAACGATGCTCCCCTTCCTGGTCAAGCTCACGTGATCTGCCTCTTTCGACTCAGCCCTACTGCTTAGCAGCACATAGCTCCATAGTTACTCCACAATATCTAAACATATGAGGCTTTTGGGAGACAATCCAGTTACAAAATCGTAACATTATTCATGACTTAAATAATTTTGTGTGCTCTAAGTCCATTAGATACCTGAATTGGTTTGCAATATTACAAAAGCAAAATTCAACTTCAGACTCCTAGCCTAAATAATGAATGAGCATAAGGGATTAAATAATAAATGCAATCAATTGAAAGTCACCCTCCAAAAAGAGGGGTGATATCTATTACAACTGATCTCAATGATCTGCACCTTCCGACAGTACATCCTGTAAAATCTCTTCTTGTTTGTCAGAGTGGTTGAAAGTAGGGCAATGAGAGGAAAGTTGCAATTTTCCATGTGAAGTGTTTGAGAATATAAATATTCCTCTGGGTCACAGTAGTCAGACACATGTGCAAATGTCAGATACTGCTTTCACACTGATCTTCGGATAAGTTTGTGCTCGCCCTATGCTGGTCTTTCAGGATCTCCTTAGTGATTTGTGTATTTCTAGTGAAATTGTAGCCGATGAGCCCTCTTTTAATGTGGTATTGATTAACAGATGTCGTCAGAAAAGCTGTTCTAGCTATCGTGTAAGACTTAATTATCTTGAGGTTATCACATATTACAGGCAGAGAAATATGAAAGCGACTTTCTGCCTTTCTAATTTACACTCCAAGATGTAAGAAATCTGATGGAGCTGAACAACTAACGTGACACAAAGGGCTGAATATATGAAATTGAAAGAAAAAATACTTTAGAATGTCAAGGAAAAGAGAAGTGAGCAGATGCTGTTGAAGGCATGTGCTGAATAGGAAGGCACAGCTATTGCCAGAGTCCCTGGGATGGAGAACTCAATCCTTTGCCACCACTGGAGATCAAAGAAAGAATGCATTCTCAAATGCATATCTCTAGTTGATCTACTTTATCTTTTAGTCTGGGCAATACAAATTAAAATTGCCATAAAATATTTTATATATTATTTCCCAGACAATATTGCTTTAGATAGAGTAGTTGCTTAAAGCCTGTCTAGCTATTGGTGATAATTAGATTATAGTATAGTCTAAACTACTATAGTTTAGTACTGAATTTTTTAAGGTACGTACTTATATGGTTTTGCTTTAATTACTTCTAAACAAAACATGCTGATGTGATCTGTTTCTCCTCCTTCCAGAAATGATATTCTTCAACTGGTTATAGAATAATGAAAAATGAATGCACAATGTATTTTTTAATTTCAAAGGATTCTATGACTACTTTGCTGCATTATGAACTCTGAGGAAAAAAAACTGTTTGCATGCTAAAATATCTAAGTATTTTTATATATATACAAAGTATGAATTTGTTAAGTGTCTTAAAAGAAAATTCTGTCTGAGAACAATTCTCATATGAAACAGCCTTTGAAAGCAAATTTGCATACATATTGCATCCTTATAGTTCTAGGTTTATAACATATTTCTTCTTGGCAATACTCATATGCATTTAATCACAATTGTTATAAATTCTGCAAATGTAAAGAAATAATATTTTAGTAACCCCAGAGTATCGGTGAGCATTAGAAAGACAGCACAAAAAACAATACATGATATTATAGATGATGAATTTGAAATTGTATGGGTTAATATAATGTTTTCAATCAGAAAATACAGTCGAGTATAGTTTTTGCTTTTTTGAAAATTACAATTATTTAAACATTTTTCTACAGATGTCTATTTTTGTGTGCAAAGCCAATAATAATATATAACCAAGAATATGTGTACTATTACATTTAAATAAATTTTTGTATCGATAAGGTTGGTATGTACTATATTTCCAATGACTTCAATAACTTTTTTCACAGATAAATGAATTACATCCTTTAAAGTAAGCTATGCTATGAATAGAATTTCTATCAGGACAGAGTACAAAAAACAAACTTTACAAGAATAATGTAGATATTACTATCATGATAAACATAGAGAAAGTAAATCTCTAATGGTAGCTAATTTACATTTATATACAATTGTCATTCTGTGAATACATAGACATCATCTTGAGTATTTTATTCTCAACAGTAAGTGTACAAATGCCTTTATCCCCGACCCTTGACGTTTAAAAGACTGTCAGAAAAGGACTAGTGCTCAACAAAGGGAGTGATTTTTTTTTTAGAAAATAATACATAATTGTCCTTTGGGAGGTCCCCATAATCATACATCACATTATTGTGTTTTAAGTAAGTTTCTTTGAATGCAGTCTTATTGATTCTAAAGAATATGGGAACAATTATTTCCCCTGGGCTTCTGAAGATAAGAGAATGAGCCACCAAATAATGTTAGATAAGCACACAACATAAACAAACTCCAAAAACTTCTCAAAACACTATATTTTTTCAAATGTAAAGATTTATTTAATATGTAATAATACTGTTGAATTCTAATATTGTTGAATTTTATAAAGGTCATCATTCTAGGCACTGAAGCTAGACAGGGGCAATTTTATTAATGATTGACTTTATTAATAAATTACTCTGCATCCCCACCAAATGTGGCTCACTCCATAGTGTAGAGTTGTGAAGTAAGCATGACATTATGGGAAAAGAAAGAGATTAGTAACCATGAAAATGATCTACACAACGCATATGGAAAATGCTGAGATGAAAGACTTAATCAGCTGTAAGAATAAGGAAGTATTCTATTAAGGAAAAATAAGCCAGACACAGAAAGACAAGTACTACACACATTCTCTTATATGTGGGAACTAAATAAATAGAGAAAAAGAAAGAGGGTTTTCATGAAAGTAGAAAAAAATGAGGGAGACCTGGGAAGAGTGCCAGATGGGCAAAGTATGAGGGTAGAAGTAAAGCAGTTGGGTTTTAGAAGTTCACTCTGTATGCACCTGTGAAACTATCCCATTGAATCCCCAAAACATAGAGTATTATGAACACAAAAAAAGAAAGAAAGGACTAGTACAGCAGATGCATTTGAACTGGTGATTGATATTGTAAAATAATATTTCCTTTCCCATTCTAAAACTAAAATTTTAGCTTAGTTATAACCTAAAATAGGATGTTATAGTATTGGAAATATTAAACGTCCCCTTTTACAAGGTACTCCATGTTTAAATTAGCTGAATATGCTTTTTTATAGCTAGGGATTAAATTAAAAAATAATTCTTTATTACTTATTCAGTGAATATCTCAAAATAGGAGTTGATGGCCTAGTGTGAATATAAGAACATTTGATAATGAAGATACAAATATCTCAGTTTTTATCTCCTCAATAAATATTCATATATCCTTAAATAATTCTGTATTTGATAAAATGAAAATGATATTATTTTATGATTTAATTCATGATAAAATTATTCCTGTTATTTGCATACATTTGAAGATGAATATATTTCTAATTATTATTATAAGTCATTTTATAAATGATGCTATGGCTTCTGTTTTCACTTATGTTTAATTATTAAGATTCACTATTTAAATAAACTACAATCAATCCATCATAAAACTTATTCCAAATCACATATATTTCTTTTTTTTGAAATTATGCTTTATTAATTGGAAGTAGCAATTTGAACAGTGTCTGACATAAAGAAAGCAGCAATGGCTTAAAAGGATTGTTAATATTAGTATGCTGGGTTTTCTCTCATTTTCCATGTAGAATATATGAATAAATATTGACAATTTCTTTAGTGTATTACTTTAAAAAGACACTTTAAAAGCTTTTTTTAGCATACAAGATCAACATCACAGTTGGAATAATATATAGATACAATATATAAGAATATATATGAAAATATATATAGGATTTGTATATTTATATGATTGGTTTAGTTATATATTTATATGATTTATTTAGTTTTCTGGCATAACTTTGGAAAGTACGTCTATCCTCTATCCTGTGCTCAGTTACTCAGAGTAGATTAGAACAGATTACATAATAATTTACAACTGGTGTCCACCAAGTTTTCATGTAAGCAAATTGTAGCCTCATTAAGGAATGATGAAACCACTTTTTCAGCATTACCTCAGTATAGAGAGCAAGAGTGAAAAGGCCTGGTTCAAATTCCTGAATTTCCTACTATACCAGGTTTTGCTCTATGTTGTGTATTTGTTTGCTCAGACTTTTGTAACAAAAATCAAATCTACTGGATAGCTTAAATGAGGGGGGAAAAAGATTTCTCAGAGTTCTGGAGGCTTGAATTACAAAGTCATGCTTGTTAACATTTTCTGTGAATGCACACAGGGTGGGGAGTGACAGTGCAGATCTGTCATCCTCTATTGCACAAGACACTAGTCTCATCATTATGGTTCCCATAGGTCCATTGTCTAAGATGACTATTGCTTTCCTTGAGTTATCTTTCATCCATTATGTGAATTGTTAAGTAAATTAGTTAATTTTGCCTAAAGTGGATTATTCTACATTCAGTCATCTTCAACTCAAAGTAAAAACAAACAAACAAAAAACACTGAAAACTCTATTTAATGGAAGAAATTGCAAATTATCTCCTGATATATGATGTTGATGATGTCATTTTCATACTCAGGAAACGAATGATATATGGACATTTTTAGAATAGAAAATTAAAATATAACCAATTTCACTTCAGGACCAGACCACATACCCTCTGATATGTGTGTTTTAGCATACATGTTTTTAAAATGTGTGGTTATTACAAATATTTACCACTTACCATAACTCTCAATAAAAATTATGAGAGCTACAAGATGTAGTCAATGCTCATGTCAATGGTGAATTTCTAAAAGTAAAAGTAATTATTTCACATATAGCATAATGACAAGAATATTTCCGAAGGCCAATCAATAAATCTTGTTCACCTATTATTCAAGTACGCTGCAATAGTCTTAAGCTAAATTTTAGGCGCTGTGCTGGGAAGAATCTTCAGTTAAAAATAATTAAAAAAAACCCCACAGTCTCAGAAATAAGCACAGATGCAAAAGGCATACATGAAAGAGGATGGTTGGGGGCATCGCTTCACAGTAGAGTGTTCGTCTTTGTCATTTCTTTACTAATTTGTCCAGAAATGCTAAGAGTAACCATCCAGCATCACTGTATTTTTTGACTTTGCAAAAATACCTAAATGTGTTATATATGAAATCAACAAATTAGTCACATCTTACAAATGGAGAGTTAAGGCAATCAAAGGGATCTACCGCTTACATTAATTAGAATAATTCACCGCACGGGCTATGGATACTTCCTATATTTCTAGGAGAAGAGATCACAACAGCTTTGTGTCTCATAAAACTAGACAGCCAATTTGAGTGTAGAACAGCTGATCTGAGTCTGTGCTGTGGCTTGACATCAAAGGTAACAATGAGGGCTTGAAGACTGGAGCAAATCTGTGCTAGACATCAGCAATGTAAGAGACAAGGCTCTATCAGAAAAGAAATGTTCAATGACCTTCCTTTTCCTTCTTTTTTTATTTATTTGGAGCTGCCAATCTATTGTTTGGGCCATGCATATCTAAAGTGGGTTTTCTTCCTTTTTTATGATGATCACATAAGTTAATCACTCACATCACAAACTCCACCGTGCGAACTGGGAGCTACCTAATTTCTTCAAGTTGACATAATACTTTCAATGGTCACAAGTGATACACGGAATAGCACGCATATTTAAAATGCAAAGTTCAACTTGGGAGGTAGCTGCTCCCATTCCTTCACAGTCTAACTTTCTAGCTATACTCTAGCTCTGACGGTTTCAATATTTGTCCTCTAAAGGTTTACATTGAGAAAGCTGGTCTCCAAGATAGTGGTAATAGGAAGTGCTATGCATTTTAAGAAATGGCACTGAGTGAAATCACACAGATCACTGGAAGCATGTCCACATAAGTGACAGTGAGACCCATCTCTTTTCCTTTACTTTTCTGTTTTTTGAAAATGTGTCTCTAATCCTGTCATGATGTGTCACTTTCACCATAGGTCAGCAAATCTGATGGCCTGATCTACTTGAACCTGTAAAACTGAACGTTTTATCTTTAGAAAGTTATTTACATATGTATTTTATTTTAGTAATACAAAACTGACTGGCAACAACTGGATGCCTACTACCTCGTTTTATAGATTACCAGGGGTGTTCCTGTCATAAGTTTAAATATTCTAATCTTTCACATTTCTAGAGAGAGTCATATTGTTCATACCCCTTTATGTCTAGCTTCTTTTATTCTCCAAAATTATTAGAAAATCATATCCGTCCCATTTTGAGTACTGTGAGGAAATGGCTAACATCCACAATTTGAGGAAAGATTTATTTTGACTTCTGATTTTAGCTTTAGGATGAGTGCATGGCAGAAGCAACACAAAGGAAGTATCAAACTTAGCATCACAGCTCAATTATGACAGCCAGGGAATTCAGAAGGAATAGAAGCAGCCAGGAAGCAGCGAGCAGCCAGGGAATCAGGGAGAAGAAGGAGCAGCCAGGGAAAAGGCAGTGCTCCTCAAGGATCCGGTTTCCACCACCATGTTCCAATTCATAACAGCACACTCAGTGACAGACTCATCAATGAATTGGTACAATAAAAATAATTCTTCCATGATCTGATCGCCTTCTAAAGTCTCATTCTGAACACACGAGATGGCCATTTTCTATCTGAACTGTTCCAGAGATCTACATGCATTGTTGTATGTGTAAATTTATTCCTTTATATTCCTGACTATAGGGATATACAATCATTTATTTATTCATTAGTTTATTTGTGTTTGGAAGTGTTAGGAGTTAAAATTTCTGGAAAAAAGTGTTCACAAATATTTTTATGTAAATATTCCATGGTGAGTAATAGCTTCCAAATGGTGTTAATATCATAATGTTGGAAAATGGAAATGTAACCTGATGTTTTAAATGACATTAAGGATGCTGATAGAATTAAAGACTCTACTCAATAAATTTGAAATGTTGGAATTATCTAGCACATTTTTAAAATGTCAGCATAATCACATGAGTTTTCAAAAATGAAGGATAGAAAAGAAAGCCACTGATGGTTAAGAGACTAGAGGTTTTATGTCTTGCTATGAAGATGAAAAACAAAGTTTCAAGAAGTCAAAGAATTTTGTTAGAGTTTAAAATGTAAAAAGAACAACAACAAAAAAGATTTCTCTTTGCTTTTTCAGCAAGGATGACCCTAAAACTTCTCAATTAATCCTAGAAACCAGGATGCGGAGACAGAAGAACTGCTACAAGTTTGAGGTCAACCTGGACCACATAATAAGCTTAGAACCAGCAAAGACTAAGAGCAAGAATTTATGTCAAACAAACAAACAAGAAAATTAATTAATTTATAAATAACCCACACTTTCCCCTTTAAAATTCTACTGAATAATGTTTATAAATGTGTATAATTTATGAATTGTTTAGGAAATTAAATCTTGAGCATCTGTACATTAATATTTATTTCCTTTAAAGTTACTGAGATTTTTTCCCTCTTACTGTAAAGATTACTGAAATTTTGTTAGATTTAATTATTTTTATCTGACTTGTTCTAGCTCTGTATATTTTTATTTCAACATTAACTATTTTAAAATAATATACTGAATGTAATTGAGTTGTATATATAATATTGTTTCTTGGAAGCATGCTCAACTTATTTATTAGCTCAATTTTAGTTCCATACTGTTAATAAGATTTACTCAAAGAAACTCTACACCAATTGTATGGTTCTTACTAGATCAAGACATTTGTATGTTCCTTATTCACAACAAATATTTCTTTTAAATTTTTGGCTTCACTTAAATGAAGAAATTATTCAGCATAATAGTAAATAAAAACAGTGAGGTTTATACTCATGATTCACGTTTATTATAGGAGGGAAATACCTCAATATTTTCATGATAAAGGATATTAGAACTCAACTCTTTTATAGATTTCTTCGTTAATTTGAGGATTTTTTTATTTTGATAGAGTTGGTCATAAAATATTGAAATTCAAAGATCCTGCTTTGTGTTACGTTTTTATTTGTTTTTCTCCCTGAACTTTCTTGCTACTACTAAATGTTTGGAGAAATTGGATTTAACATTTTGTTTTGAACAGGTGATCAAGTTAACGAATATGTGCAGTTTTGCAGAATAGTACTTTTAGTCATAAAATATAGTGTTATGTATAAAAATGTAGTAACTAAAATACAGAAAAAAGCAGTTCTATTTCAGTCATAATAAATTCAATGTAATTAATTTAATTAATAACTTCTACTTTGTAGAAATTATTGTTAAATTGAGCTATTGCTAGGAATATTATTATTTTTCACCTGCTGTATCAAAATATAAATTATTACAACTTTTTAAAAAGTACTATCATTTCAAGTACTTGACATTATTTTTATCTAGGCAAGATTGGGTAGATATAACTTAGCATAACTTAGCTTTGTATTTAATAAATCTACTTAGCAGAATATAAACTCTTAGCTTATAAGAGAAGAAAACCTAATTGGCACTTCAATACTCCCTAAGTTAAAGATGTAAGGACCATGAATAAAACATAAAAAGAGAATTCAGTTTTAATGTAAATGGACATATTGGATTTCAAGTCTTTCACAGTGCACACATTTCAAAATGGGACCCACGTAGGGATTTGTAATAAAGAAGGACAACAGGCACAGAGAAAATGTAGTTGTGACTTTCCGTGTTGCTCTTGTATAATCTAAGGTTCTGAGATGGAGGTTTCTTAGTATTATTTTATCAAAAGTTATTTTATAGTTTATTTTGTGATATCTATTCTATAGAAAAACTGGATAGTTGGAATGATAATGTTCCATTTTGATGTTTAAGTCCCTAAGTAAAATGATGTCACTGATTTTGATTGGCTGAATAAACAGTACAAAATATCATAAGTATCCAACCAGTGGCAGTAGAAAAAGAATTTAAATAAAGTGCACAGATATCAAAGCTCATTCTATACTACATTTTTCCACACTACATTTTTTTCTTGTTCAAAGTTTCCTTTTTTTTTTTAGTGTAAAAACTCAGGGAGGAAAGTTGGCTTGTTCCAAGTCATGTCAAGCACTGTTCAGTTACCTCAGCTGTCACTAATGATGAGATCTATGAAGTCAGTTGAAATTATGGATTGGAATTTTATTTGCTCTCATTTCTGTTCTTCACCATCTGTTGAAGGTATAAAAAGAAACCTCACAAGTGTTTGGGTATTTTTATAGAGGTATAGCATTTTTTCAAGTTTTGCTTTTCACCAACTTTGATTTATACTTGGTTTTAAAACACACTGAGTCTTATTCTTTCCTTACAAGCATGGGAGAGTACCTGTCATAAATCCTGGGACTGCTGGCTTACACAAAGGAAACGATTGTTCTGGACTGCAGTTCCTATATATTACCAGCCCGGAGACAGGAAAGGTGTGATGGGAGAGTGATTCTGAAAAATTGTCTGGGCATAGCAAAGAAGAAGGAAGTTCTTAAGTGTTAAGTACAAGTTTAGCTAATTCATTTGTAGTTCAAAAATTGTAAAATAGAGAAAAAATTTCATTTAATAAATAGGGTAATGAATAAAAGGAGCAGAACGTCTTTTTTGTCAATAATATCTAAGTATAAAAATGAAATTCAATTATAATTATTGGAAATATTATCCTGGCAATCATGTTGTGCATAGTTGAAAGAGGTTCATTTCTGTCATCTCTACATTCAAAACCATTTGCAAAAATTAATGGTCTGTTTTCTAAACCGTGTTAAAAAGTCAAAGATGTGATAAATGTTAATGAGGACATGTTTGACAAATGCATGTTAGTAAAATACAGGGCTTCATCACATAATTCAATATAATTTTCTAAGGAAAAAATTGTCCTCATTTTTGGAAAAATGGTCACATATTTGTCAACATAATGGTAAACTCTGAATAATCCAAAGAATAATATAGTCATATAAATCATTTATTTTAGCTAGAAAGATATTCAAATTATGTTGTATAAAAATATTATTAGGTAGTTTCACATACACTCAGAAGCCTGAAAATATTTTATATTAATAATCCATAGAACTGAATGATTTATACATATAAAACTTATTTTTTAAAAAATTATAGCATTGTTTTGAAAACATTGAGAAAATTAAGTTTAGATGTATACTAATATTTGCTATGATCTTATTTGAGTACTGAAAAAATAGTCAGTTTTAAATAAGAAAACCATGGATTAAAACATTCCTTATTTATAATTTTCTATTGTTGTTTAGTTTTTGAAATGAATTATAATTTTATCAGGTTTTTATATTAACTTTATAATAATTGCTTTAGCTGGGAAATTCTCTTAGGTGATGATGCATGATTAGAAAGCAAATTTGTAACATAATAAGTCAAATTTTATAAATTGCATAGAAAAATCTAGAATATTAATATTATTTTATAGTTTATATGTGAATCGTGATAAAATATTAATAGTCCATTGAGTATTTTAACTTCAAATATTTTGTTCTGTATTTCACTGCAACTCTTTCTCTGATTTAATTAATGAGGAGGTTTAATGTTATAATTAAAATTGAAATATAGAACACCATTGACACAAAAAATTGAACGAACTACAGAATTTTTCATTTTTGATATAAATAAATACTCATTGTATTATATAGAATATTAAAAACAAGTATTGGAATCCCTACTGCTTATAGTTACTGTACTATTATTGCCAATGTGAATTAATATTTTTCCTGGCAATTTGATTTGAAACCAGGGCTGTGACACTGACGTGTATCCCTAGTCAACTTTCTTAATAATATTTTAACAGAGGCCTTGAACTTAATTGTTATGTTTCTCAGGCAAGGGTGGAACTTACAAATATCCTCTCTCAGCACCCCATATTGTGAGTATTATAGATCTATGCCACTAGCCTTGACCCTTATTTCTTAAATGCAGGAATATATACCATAGACAATCAGAGACAGAAACTCTATGGGGTAGCTTCCAAACAATTACAAACATAGTTTTGTTTGTTGAAATAAATCTATGTAGCTAATATAAGGCTGTATTGGATGCTAACTATAATTAAAGATTTTTAAAATCTTTATTATACATATATAATATGTATAATCATATATATATATATATATATATATATATACAGACATATATATATATATATATATATATATATATATATATATATATATATATATATATATGTCTGTCTGTCTATTTCTGTGATATAAAAATACTTATAGCCAAAGAGGTAAAAGTGGTCTAGGGAGGTTTGTTTTATCTCTGATGTGTTTATCTTTCTGGTCAATAAAAAATTTAAAGTAACTCTTTAGTGTTCTCTTATTTTAACTCAAATCCCATTACCAGACAATGCATGCTCTTTCTGCTCAGATTGAAAGTCTCCCTGTCACATAACCGAAGTTAATGTCACTGATAATACCCAGATTATGTCTACTACATATCTATGTGTTGAAATTCCATTATTAGGATCATGCTTTGCTTGTGCGTTTGAGATAGTTTTACACTATAGGTATTTATTGTCACAGCACATTCCATTGACTTATTTGTAAAAACATGTGTTTGATATAATAGCTTCTGTTTATATTAATTGAATATCAACTATTGAATAATTCTGTGCAATCATTGGACTATTTTTCCTTTCGTCAGTATGACCAAAAGTGTACATGTTGTGTTGCATATTTCTTTTGCTCAGCATTTAGTTTCTTTTCTTTAAGCTAAGGCAAGTGGAATCTTCGGGCTCCATGTCCTGCATTGCGTGGTACTGGAGGGAGAGGTTAATCTAATCCTGAGTCTCATGCTTCCAAGGTAAACCCTCTACTCACTGAGCTATGTCCCAGACCTAAGTGCAAATTTAGCTTTAAAACTAAAGTTTTAAGCTTCGTTATTACAATCTACACAGTGTGTTAGTATAGTAAGAGCCAAATGCATCAATAAAACAAAACAGAGATTATGATATTAATGTATACACAATAATACTCAGCTAAAATTAGGAAATTTTATGGTTATCCTTAATGAGAGAGCAAGGAGAAATATATAAACTGTATATAAACTATTAGCCATAAATGAGCTATTTTATTATTAAAAAAAGTAAAGGATTCATTTAATTTACCTATCCTTTAAGTAAATTATCTTTATCTTAATAAACACTGAATATTGGATATATATTTATGTGTGATATTTTATATAAATTGCTTCAACATTCTTTGTTTAGAAATATTTATTTGTGATGAGTCAATCATAAAGAAAGATTTTTTTTTTGAGGTTCTCAAAGACAGTGATTGGATTCCATGCTGCGCTAAATTTCAGAATATCCTTCTGGGCAGATTCCATTTGTAACTTGCCTTGTTTGAACTTGGAAGAAAATAGGTATCTGTTTTCTCTTACTTACCTTTACTCTATACACACTTTTTCTTCCTCTCAAGTATTGGCTAACTAGTAAAATAAATTGAATAGAAGTCATCAATCTCAGCCTGACAATACTTGAATCCAAGACCTAGCCTTATTCTAAACATGTCCGTTTACAAACAACTAATATCCTGACTACTTTCACAAATTTAATACTAAAGCTCTCAAATAGCCACCAAATATCTGTGATACTGTGGTTAATTCTCCCTATTACCAAGTGACAAATTTAGATATGCAACAGCTAGAAATGGAAAATGACTGAGATCTATTAGTTTAAATTTTTCTGATTGTTCATTTCTGCATTCTCATTTTTCATGACTTCATAAAATATTTCTTAAAACAGTACAATTCTTATCTTAACATATATTACATTACACAAAATTATATTGTGTGTGATTTCAAATTAATTCCACATGAAAATGATTGCCTATTATCTTGTCTATAGATTTAGAATTATAATCATCACAATGATTATGAAAGCTATGTATTAAAGAAAGCTTATTATGAATAAATAACCAATTTGGCATTCATTCTTTAAAATATATTGTGTAAAATGCACTCAGTCTGCATCTGTCTTTCTTCAAGTGCTTATTTAATAAAAACAAGTATGTTTAAAATACATATAGGTTATACAATAATTTTGATCAGTTTAAATGTATTTACAGAAAATATTCTGACATTGTTATAAACTTTTAGATGCTGTTAGATGTCTAATACATACAATGCACATGTTTTTATTATTGTCAAAGGAAAAACTTTTATCTCTTTATCAGTTATTCACTTTTTTAACTATAGCTGATGTAGTTTGGATCTGGAAAGAAAGAAAAGCAAGAAAGCTTCATGTACCTAAGGATACTGTTTGTTAGAGTTGAAAGGTGGGGCCTGGCTGGAAGGGGCAGATACTTATGGTTTGACCTGGAAGGGCTTGTGCTGGATCAGCCTTTTTTCCCAGTCAGTTCTGTCACACTGCTGTGGGAAAATCTGTCTCTGCAGCACGACTCCAGCTCTGGCTCAAACTGCGGTCCTACCATATGACTCCACCATTTTCCAGCCGACCACTCATGAATAGACTGTGACATTCTGAAACTGTAAACTAAAATAAGACCTTTTTTCCCCTAAAGTTGTACATATCATTTATTGAGTCACAGGGCCAAGTAAATACACAAGAATATTGCCTGTCAAAGTAATATTTAAGCATCTATGTGTGCACAACTTACGGCTTAATGTTTATGTTTTGTATAATAAAATTTAATTTTTCAAGAGTTCATATATAAAACCACTAAATAATTGGCCCATGATTGAATAGGGATCCCAGAATTCTTTCCCTAATTTTAATGTTACAAATGTTCACTCATTTTCTCTGTGAAATCTTTGAATCACTTTTCTCCCTGAATCTTTTTGTGCCTACACTACCTCAATACATATTACCATTTTTTCACTGTTATTATTTTTAAGACCACTGCCACGCTAACACACTTTTACCCTTAGAACTGCGCTATGGAGTTGGCATACAACTCCGCAAACTCCTGCAGTTTGCGGCAGTTGGCGCGTTTGTTGCGGGAGCCGCACTTGGAGCTCTCATTGCTTCTGCAATGACTGAAGAACTGCGCATCCATATAGACAAATTGGATGATGCAAATGCAGCACAGCTTGAGGCCATCCATGCGATATCTAACAGCTTGGTCTCAGTCACCAACATAATTCATAAACTACAGACTGAAATGAAGATATTGCAAAAGGACATTGAACTCACTAACGTTAAATTAGCAGCTCAACAGAAAGCCATACAATCCAGGATGTGTACCATTATTGATAAGCAAGAGTGTGACCATCTCACCCAGCTCCTCCAGATTGCTACACAGGAAATCAGCCTGTTGTTTACAGTTGGCAGATCTCCAGATGAAAATGGATACCTCACCGTTCTGGACCCTGGCAAACTGTCATACCATTCTGGTGACGTTGTTCAATGAACTTAGTACGTATCAAAACTACTCAAGCCATTTTGGCTTATAAAACTTCTCCATACTCTAAAAGACTTGCAGACAAATGGATACAACCCATTGGTGCTTATGCATGGACACAGGACTACAATGCTTACGTCAACATGGAAGATGCTTATGAACTTTCACCTTCTACATACTTCACCACATCTAGCTTCAACCAGCAACTCATCACATCACAGGTTGAGTTAACCCACACTCCTCGGAAACTGCAGCATCTTGGAGGACATCGGATCGTCCACTGCTTTTATGAACCTCATAATGTTACAAGACATCATAATGTGACATACAAGGACAATCTTTTCCTACAACCAGGCTGTTATTTACACACTAATGTTCTATGCATCGCTATCAATAATTTGGCTTTATTTGCTCGCATGGACTTTGTGACTAATCACACCTTTGGACTTAATTCTTTTCGCTTGCCCCAATCATCGCTTCAGGAAGAACTACAGACTCTCCAAAACACCACTGCACACATGAATCACCTGCTTACACAAAATAAGAAAGCTTTCCAAGGAATGAATGCATCAATTCATAGAGACATGAGAACATTGGATGCTCATAATAGCTATTTAAAACATACTGTTCATGTTTTGCAAACCGACACATTGGCTTATGATAATGTAATGAATGATGCTCATAGGGATTGCTCATTATGGGATACTTTTAAGAGATTGTTTTATGCAGATACAGTTTGCCTCTCACAGTGGAACCCATGGCATTGGATCATGGATGCTAAAAATTACTTATTAGCTATTTTAGGTGTCATCATTCTCTATAAGATTTGCTCTTGTTTAATTTTTAGGAAACAGTGTAGATATGAATATGCTCGGCTTACCACTCAACAAGTTTCACCTGCTTGATGTGCCCAGAGAGGAACACATGGACAAATGCAACTCCTTTTTTGGTCCATGGCGACTGACCTCTCTGTTTTTAATATCTGTGGGGAACAATTTGACCATGATGGTCAGAGTTTTCTTTTCTTTTTGCCTATAATAAAAAAGTACATATAGATTTCCCATTTTTACATTTTTTTTTCTTTTCTTTTTCTCTTCTTTCTTGATTGGACACAACCTCACTTTCCTCCTTCAGGCAATATGGAGGAGGAACTACATATATTACTTTTTTTCTCTCTCTCTCTCATCCATCCCATCACTCCAATATGTGGTTCCAACCATACACACTCCATCACTTGGCCCTTCAGGTGCTCTTCTTGATTGAAGTTGGTTTCGGCGATTCAAGTTTTCTATCATCATTATTTGAGACTATGCATTATGCATATCATGTCTTCACATAACATTATGCATAAGTGGCCATTTTGTGAAACATAGATATCAACGACGGGTAAGATCATGACCCCTTACATGCCAATTTAAGACAGGATGCCACTCCACAGCTGGTCTACAATCCCACGAAGGGTAACGGTGTATTCAGTGGCGTGACAATCTAAGATAGGTACTATGTGAGGCATACGCATCATCAATATGCTTCTTTCTCACAGAAGCCAATCTACACCCTTGAAAAGCCAACTACTTCAACATGTAGATGGTGACAGCTCTCTACAATGCACTATATCAATGGAGTGTACTCACTCCTGGGATGTTCACTGGCGTGTCCTTTTCTCCATATGGAATCTGGAGTGACTAGGGTTTGGGCACAAATTTTAATCTTTAGTATTATTTAGCTCCCATTCAATGTATTTGTAGTGATTTTACTACTACAATTGATTATAGTAATTTGTAGTGATTTGTTTACAGTGATTGATAATTTAATTGATGATACTCATTGAGCTTTATTCCACTCCTTTAACAGCTCTCAAGTATCGGGATGGCATGTCCAGAGCACAGGTAGAATATGGAGAGTAGACTTGAAGGCATTGGTTTGAATGGCATGAGGACTACAAAGAGAAAGCCAACCCATATTAAGTTCAGTAAAGTAAATTGATAGAAACTGCCTAAAGCTCTGTATGATACTGATAAGCTGTGAGCCACCTGTGTGTGGACCCCGTGTGATGAAATCGCTATCTGTAGCCTGCGGACAAAGCCCTTGTATGTTCGATAACCAGAACCCCACCATCGATAACCAGAAGCCCCATGATCGATAACCAGAACCCCTGTCCACCTGCATGTTGACCCCAGTACAATCACTATCCTAAGCTTGCGGGCATAAAAATAGTATATAAACTGTCCTGGTTCTAAGCTCAGGGTCGAGATAGGAGTCACAGACTCTGAACGCAGGATACGCGTCTTGCTCCTCGTCCCCAGCCTCCTCGTTTCCGGAGAGCAAGACCTAGAGAAGGAGTGACTGTCCAGCTGGGCAGCTATCAGCGGGTCCTGATCCAGCCACAGACTGGCGAGCCCTGGACAAGCTCATACGTGGGTCGGGTGTGTTGCCAGTAGTCAAGAACACGCCGCAAGGTGGGCATAAGGGACCCAGGATGGGAACAGTTTTAAGAGGCAGAACAACGCTTGCTTTCCTGCTTAATTAATTATTTGATTAATTTATTATGGTTTGATTTGTCAATTGGATTGATTGATTGTTGTGTGCATAAAGAACATTTCCAACGTAAATTTATCTGTCTCTGTACCGTCTGTCTCCTCTTAAGGAGTGCTCGCGACAGTTCCACAAAACAAAAATGTGTTTCAGCCTCCTTTAAGCAAAACACTTACTTGTATCCTTTCACTTTCACAAATAAAATTGCAAAAACTTTCTCTTCCCTGAATTTATAACTGTTACACTTGAGAAAAGCAATATTTCCCTTTTTCCTATGGGTTTAATCACTAATGTTCACCTTTATAAAGGTATGCATCACAAATATTTCAATAACAAAATTAAATACGAGTAATTTAATTAAAGATTAATTTACTTACCCTTGTAAAGGTTTTGTATAAGACATGATTCAAACTTCCATGTAAGCAACTCATTTCTTCACATGGTAGAATTTAGATAATTCTAGATATAGTCATCAATTTTTGAAAAGTACCATGCTTTATGTAATATTCTATCTGTCCTGCACTGATATATTTTCTTAAAATTTTTATCAGTGGTAGTTCGATATTACTAACAATTATCATAGCAATAAAAATCACTTATGTTAATGAATTTAGTTAGTAATTCTCATTTTATAAATAATACATTTATAAAGTAGCTGTTTTCTTAAGATTATAAGTCCATTCTGAGAGATATTCTGTTCTCACACTACTGTTGATTTTTTTCATAACAGGCATTATTATCATTATGATTTCTTTGTTGATATTTAAAGAAGAGAATGACAAAAGGTCTACATACTCTCAGTTCTGTATTCATTAACATAAAAATACTTCATTGTTATGTCAACGGATACATTATTGTTTCATATAGATTTTTTTTTTTGTATATGAAAGTCGGTAAGAGGAAGCACAGAGCTGAGGGATAGATGATTACTTATCTTGGATTCTCAGTCTCTGGGTTGGATCCCTGAAACAACGATACACAAACAAATGGAAAACAAAGGCATTAACCTTAATACCACCCCTGAGAAATTAAATGGAAGCGAAATGTTAGTCATCATGTTTATAAAATTGAGGAAAATGTCATGCTGTTCATACTTCTCAGAACTTGTCGTTAACTCTACAGTTCTTACAGAAAATTTTAAAAGATTATTTAAAAAATTCAAAAGGAATGTTGTCTGACTGATCATTCAATATGAAAAAGGGACTAAATTTCAGACGCCAGTTCATGAAAGAAAATGAATGATTAAACCTAAACAATCTCATAAATCATGCAAACATAAACATGCAAACATAAATGCAACAAAGACTAAATTTTCAAAAAATAAAATGGAAAAATAATTAAACAGATAATATTTTAGGCACATATTCCCTGTTTAGTATTTTAATTCCCTCACCATATGTGCAAACAGTAACATCTACCTGGATCATTTATTATATCCTTTGAATCCACCTTTAAATTCTGCATTGATTTATTTCTCATAGTAATCCAACCCATATCTTTTCTCTGAACACCTGGCAGTTTTCAGTTTTTATTTCAGTGGGACAAGTTTGGTCAATTAAGTTACATTATCGGTTTTTTTTACTGCAATAATTTCAATTTATCATCTCTGTGAAATATTATTTTCCTTGAGATCTTAAAGACATATTTTGCATATAATATATAACTTCATTAGTGATATATTGGATAAAATACTTAGAGAGTAGGCTTTTGTTTGGTTGATATTTATTTTGTATTCAAGTCAAAACATTCACAATATGAAGTATATTTTTTCCAATAAATGGACTAAGCAAAAAAAAAAAAAAAGATATCTACACTTTTTTCCCCAAAAAGCACGTATTTAATTTTATGGATGAGAAATTAGAGATTTGCACAAGCTAATGATTTTGTGCAATATTACACAGAAAACTAGAGGGGAAAAATATTAACTTCCATATGAGTTCAGTGATTTCCAGGCCATTGAACTATGCAGTTTAATAAGTAAATGAAAACTATGATTTAAAAATAGTAATTTGCTTATAATACTGGGTCAATAGTTGTTTTTTTTTTTCACAGAGTAAAAGTCGATTGCGGAAAAGAAAAAGAGATATATTTTGTGCCCATATCTTTCTTCCTCTAATATATTGTGCTGAATGCTGAATGATAGACTTGGCTAAAAGGAATTTCAGGTGGGAGTAAGTGATACAAAAATAAATAAATAAATTGCCGGAATTGCAATATTACCCTGTGGGATGATATACATGGCAAAAACACTGACAGCTGTAAGGATAACAAATGCTGTATGGCCATCTGGAATGCCAATTGTGGCGCATGTCACAAGAACTGCAGGGAAGTAGATGGACATTTTATCTTTTATATTGTATTCCCAAGAAGCACAGAATATACGTGAAGGACCAAGCGTGAAATAAACTAATAGAATAACAAAACTCAATACTAAGAAATTCAAGAAAGAATAAAAATGTACCAGTGATTTTCCAGCTATAAAAAGATTAAGATTTCATACAGAATTCATGACACAGTAAAAGAAACAAAGAAGGAAAGGAAAAATTCACATGCACAATGTGCCATAGTCACCAAAAACTATTTACTCCTCAAAATTTATCAATATTTTCCTTCGGTTTACCAAAATTATAAGACTATTTTTATTCCAGAAAGTATAAACTGCAGAAGATAATTTAATAGAATGTTGGAATATTATATGTATATAAAAGTGTATTTACATTTTTAATTTAACACTGTTAAATTTGCCATTATTATATTTTTTTTCATTTGTCAAGAACTACAGAATTTGAATATGTAGCAATTGATTAGCCCAAGTTGCACTTTTCATTATATGAAAAATTTGGAGCTGCTGCTATTTTACAAAGTGACTTAATCTTGCCTATATTTGTGATAATTTTTAGTACAAGTCTTGTTTCTGTTTCAACTAGAGAGTTGTCTTTTTAATTTCAATTTGATATGTTTAATTTCATATAATATATTTTAAAACACCCTTTCTATGCAAACTAGTTAAAGAAACAAAGCAAGTCACAATCCTGTTATTTGCTATTCTAAATCATGCAGTGTACTCTTTTTTTTTTCACTTCTGTTTTTGCCCTAGTACTTTTCTTTTTTGGTTGGGGGAGGGGGGATCGTTGAACCCATGGTCTCACTCATGCAAATCAAGAGCTTTATGCCTAAAACAGCTCCAGACTTAATTTATTTATTTAGTTACTTATTGAGATTGTATATATATATATATATATATATATATATATATATATATATATATAATCTTGCTAAAACTCCCAGACTAGCTTTGAACTTGTGATCATTCTGCCTCAACCTCTAGATTAGACAGGATTACAGATATGTAACTCCAAAGCCTGGAATAATATATTTTTAACCAAGAAAATGGCTCAGTAATACTTAACAAGTAACACCTTTTAAAGTGGAACTAAGAACAGAAAAGTTATTTCGGTATTTTTATTTAGGCAATAGAGAATTATCCTTACAAAGTTAGGTAGGCCTCCAGCTGGTCTTTACCTCAGGTCCAGTGACAAATGAATCTGTATTTTCGCTAGAACTTGGTGAAATGACATCGTCATTTGCTGTGGCTGGATAATCCATAAACTGCTAAGAAAAGATGACAGCTTTCCAGTTACATGATGTCTGTCAGACAAACGTGCACTAGAAACTCTGTCAGAGTCCACAGTTTTCTGTCAGCAGTAAGCACTCTTGGTTTTTTTATTATTGGCTGTGTTCAAATTTTGAAATTACTAAATGTAAAAGTGATTGATGAAAGCCCCTGGGGAAAAGGAAGCCATGACTTTACTTTCAGGTAGGGAGTTTTTTGAGTTTATGTTTATTTTTATTGATCTATCTTGCTAAAGATAATACATCTCATCTTATGGGATTTTCCATCCTTATTTCTTGAAACTTAAGAGATTAAAATTTTCATAAGCTAAAACAAAAATAAACACTAAAAACAAGTATTTGAGTTTTCAGGATGAAACTGAAAGTAAAAATTGGTAAAAGAAAGTCAATTAATTTAATTCTAAGCCAGGTGTTTGGCACAGTTCTGTAATACTAGGACTCTGGGAGGCTAGAGCAAAGGGAGTACAAATTCCAACCTAACCATGGCAATTTAAGAAGGTGAAGTGATCCTGTCTCAGAATAAAAACAAATAAAAAGATGGCTAAGATATTTTTAGTGTGAAGGCTCTGTGTTGGATTTGCAGTGTGAAAAATAAATACATATAAATATATAAATAAATATGTAGATAAAGGTTTTTAAATTAACTTAATTCTATATATAAAGACCAAAGACCAAAAACTACAATGTTTCTGATAGGTTTGGGTAATTAGGGCAATTCCTTGTTTCTTTGTTTAGAAGAAAAAAAGCAGCATTATTCATGTATAAATAGTCTTTCAATGTTGTGTGCTTGCTCTTTGGTCAAAAGTTGAATTGCTTTCAAACACTTTGTGATTTGAGACTTTGCACCCTATGGCTTTTGTTGTTGTTGTTGTTGTTGTTGTTGTTGTTGTTGTTGTTGTTGTTTTTGTTGTTCGGGATCTCCTTGCCTCCCCTGCCTCACTAATTCATCAGAAAACTTGGGAAGAGTGAAAGCGATGAAGGCATTCTAGCTAGGATTTTGGCTTTTGTTCAAGTTCACATTGTGAACTTGGTGAGATGCTAGAGACAGGACTGGACATTAAAAGGTCCAAGAATGCTCTCATCTCCTGCTTACATCAATGAATTGGAACACCAGTTTATCACAGAAGTTCTAAAATAGATTGCATGTCTACCTGAATTCTGCAGGCTGGGTTTAATGCAGGCTGTTGTAGTTTCCAGGGTTCAATGTATCAATAAATCGCCCATTCTCTGCTTCTAGTGGCCCTCAGTTCACTCATGGTTCAGTTATTACAGTCCTTTTTCTGTTGCTCAACTTGGCTTATGATTTTTATTTTTCAGGTTGTGAACAGAACTCTTTACTGGGACAATTACAGAGGACATAAGGGGGACACAGAAATTGAGGAGCTCCTTGACCCATGTTTTTTCTTGCTTTGTCATAATTAAATTTTCTTCTTTAAAAAGATCTCTATTTTCTATCTTCTTCGTCAAGTTTATCTCCCTAAGTTTGATTAGAGTTATGCATTTGTCTGTTTATTTTTAGATAGATTTTAATACATTTAGAGATTAGAACGTGATAAAGTTGTAACACATTTCTAATCAATATACAGGAAATGAAATTTTATTTAAAATTTGTAGCCTACAGATTATATCTTTTACTCAAAAAATAAATAAAAAATTTCAAGTATGTGATTTTGAAGAATTCTACTGTCTTGAACCTTCAAAATGTGCTTCAAGTTGAAGCAAAAATAACAATATGAGAAGTTACAAACATGAACTAAATTCAAATGCTTCCACATAATTATAAAACATAAAAATCTTAAAACTTAAAATGAGAAACTTTGAAATTACTGAAGAGTATTTGGAAAAAAGGAATATAGTAAGAATCCTTAAAATGTTTTTATAAAATGGAGGCTGTTGTATTAAAATAATAGTTGATCAGAAAACATTCAGTTATGTTATATTTTTCTGTTTTTCTTATCTTAGTGACCAAGAGTTATGTTAAAAAGTTAAAAAATACCTATTTTCTTGATTTTATTTTTCTTTTATTTAGGTAACATTTATGTATTCTATTTAGGTAAAATTGATAGCTTTAAATACTATTTTTCTGTTCTTACCATTATATCATTAAATAAACTTGAACATATTAAAATATTTAAATGAGATGTAATAAAGGTAAAAATAGCAGTAAAATATACATACTCATTTAAAACACAATAACTGAAGTACATTTGATGACATGTAACCTCTCTCCTATCAATTCATCACTTTTTGTCACACATAGGTAACCACACAACCATGATTTTTGTACATTATGTTCCTTTATATATACATGTGTGTGTGTGTGTGTGTGTGTGTGTGTGTGTGCGTGTGTGCGCGCATGTGTGTGTCTGTGTGTGGGTGTAATTTTTTTGAACCATAGTCTTGCTCTATAGCCCAGGTTGGTCCTCAACAAAACATAGTCCAGGCTGACAATGGACTCGTGGTGGCATACCTCCTGCCTCAGCCTCCCGAGTGCTGGGATTACAGGCATGTACCTCAGTTAATGTGGTGCTGAGAAGTCGAACCCGGGACATAGAACTTGCTAGGCAAGAGCTTGATCTGCTGTGGCATTCTTCCAGCCCCAGTTTTTATAATTTATTTTTGTTACAATGTTTGGCCATATGAATGTCATGGTGAAGATATGAGAAATACTCCATTTTCGATTTATCTTGGGCAAGGTGAGAAGAATCATTGCAGAATGTGCGCAGGCTCTTCATAACAAAGATCTCCCGTTCAGGAACAAAGCTTGTAGGGGAAACACCGCCTTCACAGTCCAGTCCTCAAGAGCAGAACCTTTTAGACTCAGGGACATGTTTTGTGGAAGACAATATTTTCATTGTCTCAGCTAAGGGTGGGGTTTTGCGGTGTGTAAGGAAGAGGTGACACTAGCCTCACCTACTAAGATCATCAGGAATTTATATTCTCAGAAGGAACATGCTTCTATCCTGTGCACAGTTCGTAATAGGACTCAAGCTCCTATGGAAATCTGACACTACCTTTAATCTGAGAGAAAGCAGTGTGGGATGGGTGGTGGATGTAAATTCAAAAGAAGATTTGTTCTCCCAACTCCCATCATCTGCTGTGTGGCCTGGTTCCTAATAAACTGAGGACCTATATTGACCCCTAGCCCAACAGCCTTCCCATTTTAAAGAAGGGTAATAACAACAACCACAAAAATGATGAATAGAGTTTGAGCATGAGGAAACACACTGGAATTATAGGCTCCAGGTAAGAAAGTAGAAATAAGAGAGAATATTTTGGTAGATATTCCCTACAGTTAGCATAGAATCATATGATTCCATAACTAGAAATAATATACAAAAACACTTACAATAAAATATATTTACATGACACTAAAGCAAGGACAGTCATAGCACAGTTGTTATAATAGCCAAAAATCTATATCCAGCAACTAGCTAATAAATATAATATGTTGTGTTGAAATAATAGAATATCATTCAGTCATAAAGAAGAATGAAATAATGATATATACTGCAACTTGCATGAACCTTGCTTGTGCAAAGTGCAAATAGCTAGGCACAAAGCACATATTTTGCAATTTAATTTATCGAGAAGTCTGCATAGGCAAACATAAATGCAGAGAAAGTAGTTCCAACGTCATTAAAATAAATCAGTAAATAAAATGGATCACAATTGGATATGAGGTAGGAATTCTCTCCACAGTATTAGGAAGGTTATACAATTAAATAGTGGTGAGAGATGTAAAAAATCATGAGTATGTGAAATATAATGGAATAGAAAACTTAAAATTGTTTCCAAGTTGAACTTTAATATTAATGTACTTTTTATCCCTGTTTCTATATAAAATTTATAAATATGTATATTTATAAATTGAATATAGAATACAAAAATAAACATAAATACATAAATAAATATAAGTACAATTTATAGAGGGTCAATATGCATATTTATAGATTTATATATAAATTCTTAAACATATGCAAGTCACAGGTGCTATACAGAGGCATAATTCAAGAAGAAAAAAATATGAGAAAATAAGTTTGAATACAAATGAATTGAGGGTTAGGCACTTATAAATACAGAACCTTTAAGCACCTTGTGACTCTCTGTTAAGTTAATACAACTTTTTATGTTGTAAGCTATTTTTTTATTTTTCTAATAACAATGTCAGGTTTTCTATAAAAAATATTCAGGGCATTTCAAAAAGTTACAAAGTGAATAGACAAAGCAAATGTTAAAATCAAGTGTAAATACTTCACTGACACCCGTGAAATCAATCACTGATTCATCATATCTATGATTAACATGCAGATTATGCATAATATATTTGTAGATGGATACAATGAAAAATTGCATATAGCACAAAGGATGATATGGGTAGTATAAATGGATAATACTTAAAATAAATGACTGAAATAAAATATTCAGTAGTAATGGAGAAGAGCAGGTAAGTTCATCACATGTATAACCATAGCCTGGGTAGATATGTGTCCTAAGGTAAAAGAGATCAGTGACCTTCAAGACCTAAAATATATATTTCCAAATTTCCTACAGTATAGTAAGGAAAGAGAAAGGAAGTGAAAAAAGAAGAACATCTCTCTTTCCAAATATATACCACAAATTGATATTTTAAGAAGGAAAATATTAATGTGAAAAAAGTTCCCAAAAGTAACAGCCGACACCAAACTTCAGATCTAAAAATTTAAAGGCACACCATGGCAGAGCAAATAATAAAACAAGTCAACAAAAGGTGAAATGCATTTAGGCATATGAATTTCAAACTGCAATGAAAAAGAGGATAAAACAAATCTTGAAAAAAATTAAATCCTTATACCTACAAGAAACAAAGATAAAAATTACATCAAACAAGAAGACAACTGAGTGAATATTAAAATAATTGAAGAGGAAAACATACTATGAAAAATCTTATATATTCTGATACTTTCTTTCAAAAGTGAGAGAGAAACATAAGCCTTCACTGATCTGGTGCACTACTCACACCACACACACACACACACACACACACACACGAACAACATAATGAGAAACATAAACCGGAGAGTATTCACATATATGTATATGTTTGTATATGTAAGTATATATGTATGATATCTGAATAAAGTTATAATATTAAGTCACAAACTCAACTTATACTACTCAACATGATCTACAAATCAGTTTAATCCTTGCGAAAACCAGTCAGTGTTATTGTTCACAGATAAGAAAATTACTGCTTGAAATGTGTATGGGAACTTCAAAATTCATAAACAGGTTATGTAATCCGGAGTAAAAAGTAAAATCAGGAGGTATTATATTACTTGGCTTCAAAACACACTACACAGCTTTAGTCAACAAAATGCCATTATGCTGACGTGAAAAGACATGACCAATGGAACAAAACAGAGAGCCTGGAAGTAAACTGTTGCATGTATAATCGAGTGGTATTTCTGAAAAGATGTTAAGAGTACAAAGTGCAATAAGACAACCCTTTGCATAAATAACACTAGAAAAATTGGATGTACACATGCATAAGAATAGATCTAGGCTACTATCACTTACCAGTCACAAAAATATACTGAAATGTGAAGCCAGATGCAGAGGTGGCACATGCCATCGAGCAGGCTGAGGTAGGATGATCACAAGTTTGAGGCCAGGCTGGGGAACTCTGTAAAACTCTACTCAAAATAAAATCGTAAAACATAAAACATAAAAAGATACAAGTTTGTGAAAGTAACTCAGTGGCAGAGAGCCCTCGGGTTTAATTCTCACTCCAGACACACACACACACACACACACACACACACACACACACACAAACACACACACACACACACACACAGTATTACTTTAAACTGAAAAAAAGTTCTTCTTAGCAAAGGAAGCAATAGTCATAACAATAAGACTAGCTGCAGATGGGAGAAAATATTTTCAAACTCTATCTGAAAATGTGTTATAAAAGAAATAAAGTAATATAAGGAACTTCAAAAATTGTAAAGCTAAACAACCATAAATAGTTACCCATTTTAAACTGTGTTATGGACCTAAATAGAAATTTCACAAAAGAAGACACAAAAGTGGCCAACAAATATACGAAAAAAATGTTGACTCCTACTGATGAGCAGGAAATTTCACATCAGAACTACAATGGGCTGGTCCCTCTGTGTTGGTTGATGAAGAACATAAAGATGCATCCTAGGCAGGATATTTGAAAGTGGTCAGCTTTCCAGCAGATGCGCAGGTGACGCAGCTGGAAACTGAGGGACAAGAGGGTTTACAGGTACAGATCAAGTATGAGAAGGAAGAACCGGAAGCTCCCTGGAGTGTTACTGCTGTGCATCTACATAGCAAAGCTGAAGAAGCTGGAGTCTCATGTGCAGAAGTGATGTCAACAGCAAAAGACACACATTTCCGGGGAGAACAAAATTTTTTTTTTTTTTTTGATGCAGGGCCAATTCTCCTGTGTTCCCTTCCCCTCTACCACGCTGCAAACAGGTACAGTGCACATCAGGGTTCAGCCTTCCCTTCCCGGTGGAGATCTGCTTACTAATAATAGCTGTGCATTCCCCCAGACAGAGACCGAAGTGTGCACTACTAATCTGCTGGGCATATTTTGCATCCAGACAATTTGACCACCATTGTGAGCAATCACAACCTCAGGACAGTTGGAACGGCTACTTTGTAAAAGCACTAACAAGAATAAGTGCTGCCAAGGATGTAGATTGTAGGGAACATTGCATCCCATTAGTGATGACGTAAATTAGAGCAGGCATCATGGGAAATAGTATGGAAGTTACTCAGAAAAAAAAAAGATGCACCATCTGACCTAGCAATTCCAATCTTGGGTATATTTCCAAAGAATATGAGATTAGTATGTGTAGGGAGATATATGCACATATTTATTGCAGGGCTACCTACAAAGCCAAAAAATAAGAAAAAAACCTAAATGTTTATTACCTTATAAGTGGATAAGACAGTGGTACTTATACATGAAATACTATTTAGCCTATTAAATGATTGAAATCCTGTCACTTGTGACAATATGAATGGAGCCAGAGATTATTATTAATGATCAAAAATATGGTAGACTCCTAAAGCAGATCTGTATGATCTCACTGATATGCAGAATTAAGATAAACATGTATCTCAGATATCAAGAGTAAAACTGTGGTTTACAGACACTGCACAGACCCAGGGAGGCTGAACCATGAACACTAAGTTTCAGTAGGTACCAGTAAGAAGCTCTGGTGGAGATCGCACAGAGGTGACTATAAAAAGTGAATATAGGGTTTGTATTTCAAAAAGTTAGAAGAAATGATTCCAAAATATTTGATCATAAACTAGTAACAAACATTTGAGGACATAGATAGAGGGAACTAGCCATTCCCTGCCTACCTGGTGTGCCCCAACAAGCACAATCTGCCAGCCTTTATGTCATAGTGGATTATGCAACTTTAAGGTAAAGTATAAACTTGGGGCAACACTTACAAAGAAAGTATTGGCAGTAAAATAAGTAAATTTTACATAACATATGTTAATATGTACATCCATTCACATAAAAACAATTTACAGAAGAATCTTGTTTCATGCATAATTCAGAATTAAACTTTCTGAAACCCAAAAAATAATACCGGTGCCATGAAAGTCAGACCAATCCATAGGACAGGCTCCTGACAAAATAAAACTAAAGTTAAATTGTAACAAGTATAGATGAACATAAACTTTTATGTATTCATGTATTTATAACTAAGTGAATATCAGAGAGATTTGATCTTGGTACTAATGGCGGTATTAAGCCCCAAAGTTTCATTTCAGTTTGCTGCCACAGCTAATATTGACATGGTAAAAGTTACCAAGTTTTATGTAAACGATTTCCAGCAGCACCATCAGCATTTTAAAGCACTTGCTTACTCAGCTAATGGTCTTGTTAAGCAGATACTTGGTACTAAAGGATGGTAAATGTTATTTTAAATTCTATTTTAATGTTTTACTTCCCTTGACATTTTAAGTACTTTGTATTTCTCATATTCGCTATAATATCACATCTGAGAAATAAGAAATCTTACTTTTTCCAATAAAGATAAGTCACGGTTGAATCTGAAAACATTCTAAGTGCTGACTTATGAAACTACTGTGTATTTTGTTTTTAATTGAAACCCTTGTGTTTTTGCTTTTCCTTAAACCAGACCCGGATTTATGGAACTAATAGCTTGTGGGATAAACAAAAAATCAGTGAGGGGTTAGAACTTTGAGAGAGAATTGAAAAATAAAAATGTGTCGTTAGGCAGAGCGCTGTTTTTGATAAAACTCTATACAACCTGATCCAGAATTATCCAAAACTAAGAGAAAATATAAGCAAGAAAATCAACTTGCAATGGAATCAGATGAATATTACTTGTAAAACTAAGGAGATTGGAAATGATATCCTAATTGTCCAGAGCCCGTCTATCTCCTCTTATGGAGTGCTCACGACACTAATATATTTATATTGTCTATTTGATTGACCTTTGATAGATTAAAATGCCAGAGAGAAGCCAATTGTAATTATGTGAAATCGTATAATATTGAGAGCTGTTTTACTATAAGAAATTCAATTTATTTTTTTTTTCAGATATCTTCAAATCATTAAACGCATGCATTAATTATGGTGATGTCTATTTGCTACATTAATATTCTATGTTTATTCAAGCTCAGACTTTTATATTACTGAAGCTTAATTATTACAATGTAGTCATACATTCAGTACATTTTAGTTTGAATATTTCCTTTTTAATGAAGCTTTGAGTTGGGGCCGGGAGCGAGTGGTTAGGATACTCACCAAGCAAGAACAAGGATCTGGATTGGGTTCCCGAGCAGCACATAAAAAATTAGCTGGGTGTGGTGGTGCATACCTGTAATATCATGATGAGGCAGGTGGAGAGTCATGTGTATGAGACCAGCCATGGCTATATAGCAAGTGGGTTCAGGACCATCAGGACCAGCCTGGACTACAGAAAGACACCTTATCTCAAAAAAAAGTATATTGACTTTTTCTCATGAATCTAACAAACTTTTTCCTTTCATAATAAACATTCTTTCCAATAGTCAAGCATTGCACTTAGTGTCCCCTTTTTCTTAAGCTCCTGGGATTCTCTTCTCTTTTGTTCTATTTTAACAATTTAGATTGAGAGGGCTATATTGCAAGCAGATCCACTGTGCCACACTCCTGGACCTGAATTAAGTATAATTTGTTCCGATAAAGAACCAACAAGTATGTTTTTATTTCTTCTTCACTGCCTTGTTTGCTTGTTTTCACAATCAATAAACTATATAAAATGGTTTACTAAAGGCTGGCGGGAGTGCTGGGCAAAGGCCTGTGGGAGCTCCTGTGGCTTCCCATTTATTCAGAGAAAAGCCACAGGGCCATTGTGCTTGCTTTTTAGGACCACTGAGGATACTGAAAAAATCCTGAAGAAAAGAAGGCAGTGCAAATGTTTCTATTTGTTAATAACTATAAAGCTAGATAAAGCCTGCACTTCCACAATATGAGTGCTAAAATACAGTGATTATATATCAATGCATGCAACAAAGTTAGAAACAAGTTATAAGTCATAAAGGAATGCATGCAATATTATGTGAAGCTCTTGAATCAGGAAAAAAAAAACCAATTAATTACTTTTGTCATAAAATTCATCTTATGTTCCACTTATTAACCTCAGAACTTTTATTATATATTTTCAAAAAATTATGTGAGAAACACCATATTCATGTTTTACTGTTAAAATAAAATAAGGTGGATAAAAGAAATAACTCATCCAATGTACAATTACTACAGCCTGTGTTCAAATTCAAATATGTTAAAAATTAGATATTACAAATTTTCAATCTTATTTCTGCTTCCAGCTACTGTTTATTAAGAAAGATTTAAATGTGATATTTCACTCTTATTTTTTATGTTGTTACAAAATATTAAAAGGCCACTTATTCTAAGTGAAATTTCTTAGACAAGCTTAAGATCAATTTGAAATCAAAGACATAACATGCACTGCTTGGTAAATGCATAAATCACTAAATATTTTTGGCGTTGGAATTTTATTCTCTTTTGAAATTGTGAATTTATTTCTACTCACCATTTGTTCTGTTAAAATTTAAAAAAATGTTGTGGCTCATATAGTTATTAAAATGTTAACTTAGTTAAAATTGCTTTGTCTTGTAAAAGGTTTGCCATATAAAATTGCTCAAAATAGATTCTGGAAAGCAAATACCTTTAGAAAAAAATGAAATGTCTGGAGGAATGCCTCGGCAGCTAAAGTGCTTGCCTGCAACCACGGGCCATGAGTTTAATTCCCCAGCATCACATAAGCAGGGTGTGGTGGTGCATGTCTGTAATCCCAGTACTGGAGAGGCTGAGACAGGAGGAATGCCATGAGTCCAGGGCCAGCGTGGGCTCCATATTGAACTCAGAACCATCTTGATCTTTACAGCAAGACCTGTCTCATAAATAAATAAATAAATAAATAAGAAATATACTTACTACTCTGAGATATATAAAATCGGCAACAAGTTTAATTTTTAGGAGAGATTCAAATCTCCTCAGTAGGGAAAAACATACTAATGAACTTTACCATTAATATGGTGAAACTACTATTGCTTTGGTGGTTAATGAATGGCTTCCTTTTGCCCTGTTCATAACTTACTACATGATCAGAAGGCATAACTAAGGAAATATAATTGCAAATACTATTTTAAACACAACATGAAGGGCTGGCCTGCGAGGGCATGACTGCAGAAGAGATTACAGAATCAAGGGCACAAATACGGGTACCAAGACAGATGTGGCTTTTGAGATTCTGATTTCCTTATTTGTTGAAAAAAAATTCTAATTCTAATACACCTAATTCTAGGGTCCCTTTGTTGTTGAAAACTGATATCTAGGATTGAACAACTGAACTGTAATGAGTAATTTTTTTAATTGACAAAACTATTGGTACTTTGAGAACTTGAGTCTGAGTTTATGGAAAAGTGTCATGTGCCACTGAACGACAGAAATGTCCTCCGGGAAACTGTGGTAAGAAATTCTGCCAGAGTTTCATGATGCTTCAACAGTATAAAACGTATTTCCACAAATCTAAATGGTTCCATAACAAACAAACAAAAAAGCATCAGGAGGCAATTGATCCCCCCCCCCCCCATCTCTCCTGCTTGCTAGAGACCCTTGCTGTTTACCCTTAATAGTGTCTTTCTTTCTCTTGCCCGATTATACACCTGACATTTGGAATATATTTTCATTATTATATAGCATCCCGTACCCAAACTATGCCTATCCATTCTCTTTCTTTCATCCATTGTAATTTCTTCTTTTTGTGAAAATTGGCAGAGAAATCCCCAATTCAATGTATGCTTTGGTTAAAATTATCAAGAACCTTCTAATACAGAGCTTTAAAACTATACACATTTTTAAAATGCATTAGTTGTATCAGGCCAGGCACATCTATCACCTCATTCTGACCCTGCTTACCTTCATCCGGCTCTCCTAACTACATACCACGTGTGTGGTTTGGTCCATAGACTTCAGTCCAACCTAAACACATCCATGCATTTGCAGTAAGCATGTAGTCACATTTTCAAGGGCGCATTGTTTTAAATACATTTATATTAGATCCGTTTAACTTGGCACAATGCTTCGATATGTGCATTTGAAATCTTCATTTAAAATGTGCAACATCTTAAGTAGGACGGGGATTCTTGTCAATTTCAATTATCACTCAGAGAAAATGTGTGAGAACTCATTATCCTCACTCCTCACTCATTTTGTTAGTGTCTAAGATTCAAACAGCTCCCTAAACTAAGGGTATCACCTGCAGAATTGATGATGAAAATGCCATTTCCCATCTATATGCGTTAACAATAGACATAGCTACCATGTCATAAATAAATCCAGAGCAACACCGCATAAATCGTGTAGTGAGCAGTCAAGTTTTCCGGGTTAGTTGGTTGGTTGTTTTGCTCTGCTTCCATTAAGGCTTTCATTGAATACTTAGGAAACGGGGAAGGGAACCCTCACACTCCTAGCGGATGACTCCCCCTCCGAACATCGAACTGGAGATGCCGGTGTGGAGCGACTTGACATTTATGAATCAACATTTAACAGGTTTTATTTTGAGCTTTTAGTAAAAAAAATAATAATAATCATTAAAATAAAAAAGAGCAAACAGTTAAAAATCTTTGATATAGTGGCAACCAAATAACATAGGCTAGAAAATGTCTGCTGAATATATTGACATAAATATGAGTGTATGTATGGATCTGTGTGTATGTATACTTAGACTTTCACATTTCAGAAATATCACAGTATCCCTACAGCCTTCTCCACCATTCCATATATACAAACTGTTTTTTTCTACAAGGAGAAGGAGAGACATGAGATTAGCCAGGAATAAATAGAAAAAGTGGTAAATACTTATGCACAGGCTGATCAAAAACTGGCCAAAATATTTATTCTTTCCGACAGACAAGCGTATGGAAACCAGTAGAAAAAACAATTGATGCTTTGAAGTGATTACTCTTGTGAATGTTGTATATATTCTGTTGAGACATACTGATGATTCAAAATGTATTAACTTTAAGATATTTTTAAACATTGCAATGTTATTGTGAAACATTGTTGTTTGTCTTATTCCAAAAATAATCGGAATTGATTTTGTTGGTAAAAGCAACCTGAATATAAAGTTAGTATTGGTGGGATAAAAGATTTAAAGCTAGAAGCTTCAAGTAGTCACATAGAGCTTTATCTGATTCCAGAGGAAATAGATCAGGCTTTCAATTTATATTCAGACAAGCATTATTTCAGTAATAGTACAAAAAAAGAACTCCTTCCAAATTACTGAAATTCTTCTAAAAAATGAATCTCACTGAACTCTGTTATCTCTGCTATTTGTAAGGTGGACTATAGTGAAATTGTGAAGTTTTGTATTAAAATGCACAATTATTTACTTTTCTGTATCCAACTGACACTTGATGGTATGTGATTTCCTTTATAGATCTAAGTAAAAGACATGCATAGAGGATATTTTTTAAGAATAACAAATATTAGAAGTCAGTCTGAACAAGAAGTGAAATATGGTGACATAATTCTGTGCAATGATGAATACATAGATTTCATAGGAATCCATCAAGTTCAAATATCACAGCAATAAGGATTCTGTATAATATCAAGTACATACAGTTTCATAGAAACTAAGCAAGTGTAGATTAGTCATTTGCAGCTTTGGTTATGGTGAGTGGTTCTGAATGCTATTGATATGCACTATTTTATTCTGATGCTGAGAGCGAAACCCAGGACTCTCACCTGTTAAACATATGTTCTACAATGGGCAAAATCCCTTTTGTTATTCACTTTTAGAAGACTTCTATCTGGAAGTGAAACGTTTGGCTAGGGATATGGAAAATTCAGTTTTTAACAGCCTTTTAAAATACATCTCAACGAGATTTCCCCTCTCTTTTGCCTTAGCAAATCCTCTTGTGAAAAGACTTAAATGATTCCTCTAAATGCAAGTGGAATTTTAAAAAAATCCAATTATGGAACTATTTATGTTGGTGAGGAAGTTTTAAGAAATGGATTTTTCTGTGCTGAAAATGCAGACACATAAATTGAAATGGAAGAGTTCAGTCATGCCACAGTTTATGCACACATGTATGTACATAATTGTGTTAGTACTCTAATAAGCATAAATTCTTTTGACTCTAACAAATGAAGCATTTGTAAAAATTACCTGTGTCATTAAGTAGAGGAAAGACAGTAATCACAAGAATCATGAAACACTCGAGGGAATATGATTACAGATAACATTCACATACTCATTACTGGGAGGCAAATATACTTGAAGACATTGACATAAGTATATGCCTACTTAGAAATTTTTAAGCTGCAAGGTTTTTCTTTTTTTTTTTTTAAGTTAGAAGTAAAGTGAAATGAAGTTGTTTCCTTCTCATATGTTTAAAAGGATTATTGTAATGCATTGAAGAATTTTTTTTTTTTAAGGTAGGGTCTTGCTCTGGTCCTGAGCTCTCACTTGAGCCCAGGCTGGCCTTGGACTTGTGGCAATGCTTCTGCCTCCTGAGTGCCATAAAATTGCTCGGACCTCTGAAAAATATTCTAAAAAAACCCCACATAAAATAAGACACCCAAACACATACTCTGGTTGGTAAAGCCTCAAACAAAAGCATCCAATAAGACATGTCTACACTAGAACAATTCAATAGTTTATAGATCATATAAACGAGTAGACTAGAAGAAATACTATATTATTCTTTAAATTATAGATGGCTAATACAAAAGAAAATATATCTTTCCATGTTGGAAGTTTGATAAAATGATCAATTACCTAAACCTTCAATATGTTTTTTTTTTCTTCTGTAAGGATTTGAAGCTTGAACATAAAATAGTATTCTGATTCATTCAACAAATCTGATAACTGGCTCATTTCCTCTTTTACACATTAATTTTGAAATCTTTATAATTTACATTGTGGCATAACATGCCCTCTGCCATATGACCAGGATGTAATGCTTATATTTATAATAGTCTAGGTAAACCAGATTTATTCTATGTTGTAAAGATCAATTTCCATTAGCCTGTCATATGCTCTTTTTTCAAACATCTTCGTAATATTTTCTGCAAACTACCTCACTAGGTTTTTTTTTTAATCTAAAGTTTATGCCAGTTACCAATTGGCATCCAAGGAGGAGATTTCATCGTTATTTTTACAAATTATTTTCATTTTCGTTACCTGCAAAGATATTAATTATAAGTTCTATGAGGGCAAGGATTTCCTCTATTTAATCCCAATGTATTATTACAAGCATGTTATCTTAGCATATGGTTCAATAGAAGCATTCAAGAATTAAGTACTCAAGAAATAATTTTGAATGAAGAAATAAGTGGATACCTAAGTGTGCATCCATGCACAACAGACAGCCTTTCTTAGTGGAGTTAGAAGAAACCTCAGTTTTGTTTTGATTTGTGTTTCTCTCATGGCTAAAGATGCTTAAATTTTTCTCAAATAATTTTGACCATTTAGATTTCTTCTCCTGAGAACTGTGTGTTCATTTCAGTTGCCCATTTTTGGTGGTATCTTTTATTTTTAGGTGTCTAATTATTTGCATATATATAATATTCTATGTAGTAGTCCTCTATCTGCCTGAGAAATAGGAGGCAAAGACCTTTTAACCCATTCTCTAGGATCTCTCTTCACTCTGTTGGTTATTTTCAGACTGGTCCTGAAATCACTATGTAGCCCAAGCTGGTCTCAAACTCTAAGTAATCCTTTTGCCTCAGCCTCCTGAGTGCTACGATTATAGGCTTGGGTCGCCATGCCTGATTAATGTGGTGCTCGGAAATTGAACCTAGTGAGTTATACTTGCTAGGCAAGCTCTCTAACTGCTATGCATTCTTCCAGCCCAGCTTTTCAATTTGATATAATACCATTTGCTGATTTTGGGTGTTATCTCATGTGCAATGAATAGCTAGAGCTCTCACAGTTGGAGATATGAGGGACCTAGGCAGTTTTATCCAGTAAAATAAAAAATTAGAGGTCTTGGGGCCTAACCAGTCTACCTAAATAACATATGCATCAAATTTCATGTTTTCCTTTGGGTGTATGTGCTGTGATAATATATGAGATCTGCTCTCTTGGCACAGATCACTAATAGGTTATATTATTGTATGCTGCAAGTTGGAGACTTGGAATTTAATCATCCAATATGCTGAAACATTGCACATTCTTATAAACCTCTCTGCTGTTTGTCCTGTGCCGATTCCTGGAATACAAGATACATCACTGTTTCTGTAAATCTGATCTTTGTATGTTCCACATAGCGGTGAGATTGTACGGTATTTTTCTGTGTCTGGCTTATTTTACTCAGCACTAAAACTTCAGATTCACCCATTTTTTTTTTTTTTTTTTACAAAGGACGGACTTCTTATTTATAGATAAATAATAATATGTTGTATATACCACATTTTCTTTATAAATTCTTCCGTGAATCAATATTCAGGTGGTTTCCATTCATTAGGTATTGTGAATAGTGTTATAATGTACAATGTGTGAATATTTCATTGGTTTTTCAATTACATTTCCTTAAACACAGGAAAGCAAAATATATCACAGATCTATTTAAAAATGTGTTAGAAATTCCCATAGTGTTTTCCATAATTACTGTGTCAATTATTATCTATTATTTCCAATATGGAGGGTTCCCATTTCTTCACATTCTTACAAGTACTGAGTGTCTTAAGTAATAAGATTTGCACCAGGTGTATTCACAGTAATATCTTATTTTGGCTTTCATTTGCAATTTCATGATAATTAGAAAAAATAGAGGTAGAAAGAAATTTTCTAATACAATAAGATCGGTTAAAACCCATACCTTACGAGTGTAAGTCCTTGAGTTCAATCCCCCAGCAGCACATAAAACCTAGCATGGTGGCACATGCCTGTAATCCCAGCACTTGGGAGGATGAAGCAAGAAGATTACCCAGAGTAAATATGTAGCCTGGGATATATCATTATTTCAAGACCAGCTTGGGCTACAGAATGAGACTGTTTGAAAAAAAACAAAAACAAAAAACAAACAAACAAAAAATCCCACAGCTAATATGATATTATAGTGACCAGTAAAAAGCTGAAAATTTTTTTCTCTATGATAAAGAACAAGAAAAGAAGGCCTATTCTTCATAATTTTTGTCAATAAGGAATTGAAAGTTGTCATCCAAGCTATAAGAAAAAATGGAGATGATAATAATAATAATAATATTTTTATTAAAAAGCCATTCAAATAAAGATGGAAAAATACAATGTTTTTGTATTTGCAGATGACATCATTTAATACATAGAAAATACTAAGAGTATTACAAAAATTAGAAATAAAAATGTTCAAAAGTTTACTCAATGAAAAAATAACATGTAAAAATCATTTTTTCCAGGCACTAACATGAAATTATTTTATAAGTGTAAGAAAAATTCTATTTATATCATCACCAAAATGAAAAACAACTATATATATATATTTAAATTAAAACAAAATAAAAATTGTGTACTGCAAGTTAGATTAGAAAAGTCATAAAAAGCAAGCTAAATGCACATCTTGGAATATACTGCTTAAAATTGTTCATTATATTTTTACTAATATTATAACTTCATTGGAGTAAGAATAATGTGCAGGATTTTTAAGTGAATATCTTGACTACAAAGTAGTAATGTGTCAATGCTACTACTTTGCTAGTTCACAATTTTCCTTTTATATATCACTGAAAGAGAATCATTTTTGTATTCCTCCTAATGTAAGTTAGTTGTTATTAACTATTGTTTCTCTGGATTGAGTATCCCTGACTCAAAACACATAAAATTTAAGGGCGTTTGCCATCTCAACAAAAAATAAGAAAACATATGTTAGCTATGAATCATCATCCATCACATGCACCATTAGTTGTTAAAACATCTTTAATAGTTGATAATTAAACATAATGTAGTACACAAGACAGAAAAGCGATGCAACCAGTGACGGGAAGGTGGAAGGACAGGCACACACTTAGCCATAGTGCTGAGGACGGACGTTATGGATGTTACGTAACCACCAGGCGAAGACAAAGGCCAGGGAGAATCCTTTCCCCTAGCTACCTCATTTTCTGCTACATAATTAGGTAAAGAAGGGGTTGTTTATAGAGGTTAGAAAACTAATTCAGAGAATTCTGGGTGTATTCTGGGTGTATTATTCCTTTTTTTTAAGTTTTATTTTCTGTTTGGCACAGGCTACACAGGGAGCTTAGGATCAGCCTGGACTACAGAATGAAATCCCACATCATTGAAAAAACAAAAAACAAAACAAACGAAAAGAAACAAAACAAATCAAAACAAAAAACCAAAAAAAGACAAGTAAAGAAAAGAAAGAAAGAGAAAGAACATACTCATCTTCTTTTATTTTTATTCTCCCTAAGATTTTATAAGTAGCAAATATATTAATAAAATTTGTAACAAATTCTGAGGCTATTTTTAAATTGTTTTGCTTAAAAGCAAGAAGATACTTTATCACCTTATCAACAATTTTAGGCATTTACCAATTAAAGTTGTATCAAAAGTTAAGTGTATTATATATGTTTTTCCCCATTTTATTGATGTGTACAAGTGCAGAATTTAAGGTTTACAATGGAGTTGAGCATTTTGTGCACGTACATATCTTGTCAAGGTGACAAGGGCTTTCCGGCTCTCCTTTTGTTCCTCCCCCTACCCTCCCTTCCCTCCCTCCACCCCACCCTGTCCCCCTCTTTCGCTTTGTCTTTCACCTAAAGTTCCATGAGATAGTTGTGGTTTGGGTCTCTCATATCAGAGAGACCATCCGATGTTTCAGTTTCTGCTTCTGTATATCTTATATAGAAATGTGTTTTAATGTCAAAATTTAAAACTGAAATCAGAACATCAAGTCCTGATTCAAACAGACACAATTCAAAACTATCATTTTTATATAGTAGATAGTTGTTGTTTCAAGTTTAAAGTTCAGAAGTAAAAATAATAATACTAGAGAATATTGGTCTTCCAAATCATGCTTTTTACATATATAATTCTGTAGGATATGTAAAGGCTAAAAAAAGTAAGAGAAATGTAAAAACTTTCACGAGGTCTTTCACTGAGCTAATTATTGTTAGAAGCAATGATCAAGTGGTGATAGTTATAAGAAAAAACTAGAAATAATTTAAGCTTTATGTAAATTAAAATTCATATTTATTGTCTTTTAAATTTCAGTTTCATTAATTTCAGATCTGATATTTATAACTTCTTCTCTTCTACTGCTTTTTGGGCTAAGTTGTTCTTTTTTCTCTAGGTCCTTAAGGCACATCATTATCGTGTTTATTTGTGACTGTACTGTTCTTTTGATGTGTGCCTTTATGGCTATAATTTCCCTCTAAGTACTGCTTTCATTGTGTCCTATAGATTCTGTTATGATGTACTTCTGTCATCATTTAGCTCTACGAAGTTTTGGATTTCTTCTTTGATTTCTTCTGTGATCCACTGTTTGGTCAGTAGTAAATTATTACATCTTCATGTATTTGTGCATTTTCTTCTGTTTCTGCTGCTGTTAAATTCCAGTTTCATTCTACTATGGTCTGAGAATATACAAGGTATTATTTCTATTCCTTTATATTTATTTAAACATGACTTAGGGCCTAGAACATGGTCTATTTTAGAAAATGCTTCGTGTGCTGCTGAGAACATGTATTCAGTTGACATTGGGTGGAAAACTCTGTAAGCATCTGTTATGTCCAAGTTTTCAGTCGTGTCATTCAGCTGTTTTATATCTTTGTGGATGTTCTGTCTGGTTGATCTATTTATCTGTGATGGTGGAGTATTAAAGTCCCCTATATTGGGGCCTATATGCCCTTTCAGATCTAATAATTTTTGGTCTACACAATTGGGTGCTCTAGAGTTGGGAGCATATATAATGATAATTGTGAGTTCTTCCTGTTCTATTGTTTTCCTCTAACCAGTTATGCAGTGACCATCTTTGTCTCTCCTCACCTGTTTTGCATTAAAATCTGATGAGTCTGAGGCTAATATAGCTACCCCTCCTTGTTTTCTGTGTCCTGTTGCATGAAATATTGAATTTCACCCTTCATAGATGTATTGCATCTATTTAAGTCACCCTTTCATATAGATTTCTGCATGAGCGGTATTTTGCCATGAGGGCAAATGGGCCAGATTCATTTGTCTTTCTCTCCAATTGTGTAAGTGTGTAGTATATATGAAATGTTTTTGTTTATAAGAAATTTTATTTCCAGAGGTAAAAGTAACAACTAGCACTCCCCAGACTGCCATAGAGAGTCACTTCAGTAGTTAATTTGCTTTTATAGGCTTTGAAGCTTTCCTACTGATATAGTTTCTGACTGCTGTTCTTAAAATGGTAGGAAATGTCTTCATCTTTTCTTTTATCCCTGCAAAGTTAGAATAAGACTCGCTATTCCCTAATTCATAATTTATTATTTTGTTATATTTCTTGTAAATCAAAACTGTTTCATTTACAGCATTGAAAATTCTACTACATACACACTTTTTTTCCATGTAAATTCTCCTTACTTTGAATCTACTTATCTGGGCCAACCTATATTGTATTTGTGTCAAAAATATTCTCTAAATGTACATTGTTACAGATATACTCATATAAAGAAAATGTGCATATTGTATACATATATGGAAATAATTTGATTATTATGTAAGTTTTCTTATAAAATTCAAAGGCCTTGAACATTATATCTAATAGTTCTCATTAATATCTAAGGGCAGGCAGCTGGTTCTAATACTGAAAATATAGTTAGCATAAGAGGAGGAAGTTTCAGGGCTGGAGAAATAGCTCAGCAGTTAAAGCAGTTGCCTCACAAGTGTTACACAAGCACTAAGTAACCATGTTCAATTCTCCAGCACCACATAAACTGGGTGTGGTGGTGCATGCCTGTAACCCCAGTACTTGGGAGGCTGAGGAAGGTTGATTGTCCTGAGTCTAAGGCCAATCTGGCCTACATAGTGAGTTCAAAAAAGGTGAAAATTTCAGTGAAAAAAATCCTGGAAGACTAGAAAGAAATTAAAATCAAGTGTATCTCCAACAGAATTTCAGACCACAGTTAAAATCACTGTAGTTTTCTCTGTTTTCATCTGAACAAGCAGTAATAATTAAGAATAATAGGACAAGAAGGAGAAAAAGAAATCAGAACATTTTGGTGAGAATTTAAATTACTGAGCTCATTATGGGAAACAATACAAATGTTCCTCAGAATATATTAAAAATAGAAATTCCAGATGATCTTGCAGTTCCACTAGTGGGTGTATATAGAAGTGAAATGAAATCAGTATGTCAAAGAGACATCTGTATCTCCTTGTTTATTGAAGCAATAGTCATAGTAATCACTAAATGTAGAAAAAAATCAAAGTGTCGCTCACCAGATGAATAGATAAGGAAAAAATAGAGATGTACACTGGATGGAACATTACATTATCCAACCATGAAAGTGATTAGAATCCTGTCATTTGCAGGAACATGAGTATAACTTGAAAACATGACTTTATGTGAGCTAAACTGAGCACAAGGAAACAAGCACTGCATTGTAACATGTGGGACACTAACTGGGCCAGCAATAAAGGAAGATAGAAGGAGGCATTCACCCTGATAATCTCATTTAGAGATCTGACAGGAATGGGGCCATTCCCTCCTATCCTGGGCCTAGGACAGCCCACAGCTCGGGTTACACTCTACTCAGTTTTCCAAGTCTCCCTTGCCCTAAGACCTTAGCCAGAAATTATGATCAGGTTTGGAAAAGTCTCGCCATGTAAATTAGGTGACTTTCAGAACTCAAAATTCCTTCAATCAGAGAATGGCCCATGCCCTACAATCCTCCTGATCCTCCTCCCTCCAACTGCTTAAGAAATTGGCCTCTCTGCCAACAGTAAAGGAGCTGTTAGACTGATTCAGTCTCCCAGAGTTCTTCTGTCCTCATGGCCGCTTGAGATTCTGCTCCCCAAGAGTTCGCAGATCTCTGCTCATTGGTGGCCAACAATGGCCAGGGACTCCGAAACCGCTCACAATCACACTCCTTTGAGAAATCTAGAAGACAATTTCTTCGTGCAGAAGTTGAAAAAGGAATATCGGTACCACTGGCTACAAGTATGGATCTGGAGAGGTGTAGGGACTTGTTGGTCAATGGGTTTTGAGTTAAAGCTACATAGGAGTAAGAAGTTTCAGTTTGTTATTATTATGTGATAAGGAGGGGAATATTGACAGAAGTTATATGCTATGCACCTTTAAAGGCTAATAAAATTATTTTAAAAGTTTTCACTATAAGGAAACGATAAATGTTTGAAGGGATCATTTTCCCTTGGTTTAAATATTATAGTGTGTGTGTGTGTGTGTGTGTGTGTGTGTGTGTGTGTGTGTCTGTGTATTAGCATCATGTGGTTATATATATATATATATATATATATATATTTTATATTTTTGTAGATCAGTTTAAATTTTTCTTAGAAATCATAATTAATAGGATAGACTTTAAAAACAACATGAATTCCAAACAATTTTCTCTATTTTTGAATGAAAGACTAAGAAAAACCGAAAGAAATGTTAGACTGGCTAGATCCTAGAGAGTCCAAGTAAGGACATGAGTTTCACAGGTTTTTTTTTTTTTTTTTTTTTTTTTTTTGCTTATGTATCTCAGACATGGAGCTGAAGCTATTAGTAACTAGAAGAGGAAAGTAACTCACCAGAATGAACAAACAGAACGACCAAAAACAATGCTTGCTCTGTATAGCCTAATGACCAGGAAGGGTCTGGGTTACTGTGGTCTGTCAAAATGGAGGAAACTTAAGCAATCACTGACCTAATTCAACAGAAAAACTACAGTCACTGCTTTACATCACTAAAGACTGATTTATTGATCCATACCTTGATCTACCACTGCAAGGGTACCACTCCCTCTAGTTCGGGCCTACAGGGGTTGCTGCAGAGAATGTCAGGCAGGATGCTAGGCTTTTCTGCATCAGTGGAGACTACAGACAATTCAGTTGATGGTCCTGCTTTCCACAGAGGCGGTGTTGAAGAGGCAAAGTCAAAGGAAGCAGAAACTTGACCACTCCCTGGAAGTAAAAAGGTGTGCCCTCTTCAGTATCAGTTCACATTATGTGGGATACAGTAATGGGGCTCTCCTATCCCTTCGAGCCTGAAAAGAGTCAAAGCAACCCTAGTGAAAGCTGCACACTGGAACCCTGCCCAGCAGTGACGAAGAGATCCCATTCCAGAGTTCTACAAAATCATCAGAGAAACACAGGAAAAATGTAAAGAACCAAGATTCTAACATATAATGTCCTGAAAGGTCTAGGCCTCAACTGAAAATCACTCCTCATATCCAAATCCAGAGAGACCTCAAACAAAATAAAAATTATACACATAAATACTACAAGTATTGAGTAACTCCCTGATTTTTGGTATGAAGTAGAATCTTTTCTAAAGTAACCACTTGGGAGGACATTCAAGCTGAATGTGAGAATCATATGTAGTAGCCCACATTTACAAGTAGACCACTTGAAAATAAAGAAGTTAAAGCAAATACCACATAGTACATAATACCAGACAACTGATTTTTAGGAGAGAGAGTTTGACATAACACAGGACAGCTTAAGATATTAGGACAGGCTGGAGGAATAGCCAAGAAACCAGAGTACTCAGGACCCCTTTGTTCGATTCTCAAACACTACATAGTCTAGGCATGGTGGCACACATCTGTAATACTAGCATTTGAAAGGCTGAGTCAGGAGGATTGCCATGATTCGGCTAGCCTGGGCTACCAGTGAATTCTGGACCAGCATGTAATACAGAGCAAGACCCTGTAGTACAGAGTAAGACCCTGTCTCAAAAAATAAGTGATTACATACCTAAGCACATAAATACATAAAGAAAGTTATCTTGGGCTGCTGGCATAAATCAGGCATTAAAGCACTTGCCTAGCAAGTGCAAGGCCCTGCATTCAATTCCCCAATACCATATAAACTGGATATAATGGTATATGCCCATAATTCCAGCACTTACAAAGTTGAGACAGAGGATTGCTGTGAGTTGAACGCCAACCTGGGATACATAAGTGAGTTCAAGAACAGCCTGGACTACAGAGTGGGACCCTGCCTCCAAAACAAAAATGTGTGTGTGTGTGTGTGTGTGTGTGTGTGTGTGTGTGTGTGTACATATATGCATAGTCTGTAATCTTCCATGAACAGAATATTCCATAACAAAAATAAATATGTGTTTCTTTTCTCAGTTCTGGTTAAATGAAGATCATGTATAAAAAGTAATTCAACCTCAAAATGAAACTAAGCTTTTAAACTTTTACACTGTTAATCACTAACACACTTAGTTTATATTGTTACTTATTCCCCAAATTAAATGTTATTCACACATACTCAGTCCCCTGTTTTGTAGCACAGGGGAAGAGTCCATTACATATATAAACATGACCAATATGAAATTATTCCGGTTTCCGGGGAATGTTGAATTTAAAGTATAGCAGAAAATTAAAATATGTTTCAAATTTTAATTTACAGTACACGAAGACTTAATTACAGGTAATGTTTCTCTATATAGACACATAACTATTTATTTATTTCAGTTAGATGGGCAACTCACATACCCAGCAATGTGACATTAATTTTCAAAAAGCAATCTCTGTCATAATAAATAACTCCCTGAGAAACTCCATTTCAATGTTTCTATTTGGCTGACAGATTTCTCTGCTGCTGACAGTTTGCTTCTCCAAGATTAACCATATGTGCAAAGAAAAACTTTCCTCCTGGTCTATCAGGTGAATAACTAAGATGTCAAATGCAGTAAAACTTTCTCTACCCCCAGTGTGCTTAACATTTTGAATGCTAAGCCGTAAAAATATATCTTGTACTTTTTAATAGCAAGGAGAGCTCTTAAAAATAAACCAAGCAACTGAATGTTTCCAGGTATTATAGAGGAGCTCATATAGCAAATATTATAGATAATACCCTGTATCTTAATAAAGATGCTTTTGTGAACCACAGTATTTTTGTCTCACCTAATCATTCTAAGAATTTCTTTTAAAAGTCATGTTCAATTTATATTCAAAAATTTCCAGAAGTCCTAGAGTATTTTTTGTTGGTGATTCTGCTAACAAATCATTATATACGATTTCACACAATAATTTTGGATGATTACTCGAATTGTCAGAATGTCTGTGTGTGTTTAGTAATGCTCGTCCTCTGAAATCTTTCTTTCTCAATCACTGACACTTACTTCTTGCTACTGTTTGTCAGAGTCTACCATTGAAAATGCAGTCTATCCTTGAACTTTTGAAGCTCAGGGCTCCACTTGCCAGAAAATCCATACACAGAATACCAGGCCTCTTCCTCTGTCATTTACTCCTCTCTAGGCCCTGCCCACAAATTCCAGCCACCTTGCCAAATCATTCCTCTTTCGAGCTCTACTTTCTTACACACAACAATTATGAACTTCTTTTTATGGGAAGCTAAACCAGAGAAGCTCATCCAGCCTCAAAAAAATACTGCTGTAGAGTCTCTCATGGTTTAGTTATTTGATTTAATGTAAAATATCCAGGTCCAAATGCTCTTGCAATAAAATTACCATGTGTTAAAGAGAGCAATGCTCTCTACCTTTGCCTAGGTCAGGCTCACTGGACCCAGGAATAATCTATATACATCAACTTAGTATCTTTCTGCAATTCTATCTTAATCAGGCTCAAATTTCCATGAAGGTATGCACCAATTACACATGTACATTTATTGAATGCTCATCTGTAAAAAAAAAAAAAGAACTCCCTTAAAATTTATGGGGCTGGAGGCATACCTCCAGGTGAAGAACAATTTGATTCCTCTTTACCACATAGGCTGGGGTTGGTGGCACATGACGCATCTGTAGAAAATAAATGAACAAATAATAAGTAAAGAACTGCACCAAAAAGCAAAGTTTGCAACTTAATTTGTTTAAAATATAGTTTTATTAAATATGTCTTTATTCTTTCACAATGATCAGTTTAGTTCAGTGGATGGTTTGCTATAATGTTCAATGTGCATATATCATACGTATGTTATTGTTTAACTGACATTCTGACAATGTTTAATGTACATATATTATAACTACTTTTAGGATTTTAATAGAGCCACAATTAATATAATCCATCAAAGAACAGTAATGCAGAGTAGTGAGTTCAGATTCTGGGCTCTTAGCCATGAACTTACAAATTAGTATTTGCAGGAAAATATTATAATCAAAATCATACATAACTAAATTTTCACACTATGAAGTCGGGTAGTCTGATGTAATTCATATTGCATGTTTAATTATATCACTAATATACTCTAAATTAAATTTATGTAATCAGGAAAAATCCTGAAATTGCATACATAACTTTCGTTTAAGGAATACATTGTTAAATACATTTTTATTCTATTTTTAAGATCCAATAAATGGAATGAGCTTTCAATTATTTAAAGGATTAGGGTTTGAAAGAAAGGGGAAAGTATTGAAATATTTTTTTTAAAAGATGAATTGTGAAGCTTTATGACTACATAAAAATTCAGTTGCATTTTATTTTTATATGTAATTTTGTAGTAAAAATGAGTAATAACTTTATATCTATGTTACATTGACTAATCACAAGGTTAAATGTTTTATATGATGATAGGTAGCTATAGTATATAAACTGCATAAGCCAGTTGCCTTAAAGGTAGCAATCAAGTATGAAGTAAATATTTGAAGTTATTTATTTAACAGATTAAGGTATGAAAAATAACATATGCATAACTATTACCCCTCAGCTATGTCCTAAATTCGTCCCTTCACATTTTTACATTAAATCTCAACGACAACACTGGAAGAAAAAAAAAAAACCTTAAGACTAAAAATACAAATACGGCTCATGGTAGGTTCCAATATAACCCGGTTTGTGTCTTTTTGAGAAGAGACCATAATTTTTGGACACTAGAGACCTGCACACAGGATGACCATGGGAAAAGGCAGCAAGAGGTCCACCCTTTTCCGAGCCAATGAAAGAGGCCCAGAGAATAGCAACCTACCGCAGCGTAATCTGATCTTCAAGATTCCAGAATTTGAGAAGTTAAATTCCTGTTGGCTCATCAATTCAAGCTGTGGAATTATGTTATGGCAATTCTATCAGACTAATGCATCTCCTCACACAACTAGTATTGGATTTTGAAAGAAATAGGCTTTGGAAGGTTTAAATATGAAGAATAAGAGTCATATGTTAGAAATTATTGAGGATATTGAGTGAAATAATATGCCTGGCTATAGTTCAGCAGTTTATACTTTGATACACAGAACACAGGTCTTCTGTGTCTCATCTCTAGGTTTGTCCGCTTAGTTTGTCAAATCCTCTCAGTTTTCAGAAGCCATGAAAAATGCAACATCTATCTTCTTACAGTTATTATAACCTGTATTTATCTGGTAAAGGAGAAAAAAACCCTTAAAATTAAAACTCACTTTTTGTATTCTTTACTGTCAGGGAGTGCTTAAAATGATAAAGATATAGTCATTGACTTTTGCCCACTTATGATGAAGTATATTTCTTGCTATGATGTTGTCGAGTTAAAAAAATCCTGGATGAAAATCTTTACTATACATATAATTTATATATTTTTTCTTGGTGTAAAGCTTATTTTTATCTTTCAGCAAGTTCACATAGCATTAACAAAAACTATTCATGATATTTATCATTTTTTTCTTTTACAAATTCTATTATCTTATATTATCTCATATTTAAGAACTTTGCCTATTTCCTGGAACTAAAGACATGATAGGTAAGAGAAATGTGTTTTAAAATGCATCTCTTGTATGAATCTATCCATGTGGCATTCTTGAACAGAGAAAAGTCTGCTGTTTAATGTATGAGGGGACAACTACAAAAGAGTGTCGAGAGTTTTCTAAGGTGTTGAAATTGCTACATATTCTGGTGTGGTAGTGGTTAAGCAACCCTACTCATGTTTAAAATTCATAGTACTACAAAATTCTCCAAAAAGATATATGTGCCAAATGATGAATGGAGGACAAATCTACATGAATAAAAGCGAAAAAATATTATCTCTCAGCTTACTAGAAGTAGATTTTATAGTAGATACCTCTTTAAAGTATGTGAAAAACAATAATAAAACAGAAAGTAAAATAAAAGTCAAACTTGTCAGGGCAAGTAACTCACAGAAAAGGCAGAAATTAACACAGTTTTCATGTTCACAGCCCAGAATGATCTTATATACTATGAATATAATGTAGAAATTCTTTTCGCTATTTGTTACTGTGAAGTGTCGCACATGAGACATTTCACACAGCAGAAGGCTGTACCAGAACTTTTCACTTTTTCCCTGAAGAATCAACAACAAACATGTATTCAAGATTACTAAAAAATCATAAAAATGTGAGCTGAGAAAATCATCCTAAATAACAGTGACTAGGTGTTTAATACTCACATTACATTACAACTGATTAAAAATGAATACTACTAAGAAACACTATCGTGCTTTATATAGTGGATACACAGAATATATTAAAACCTGTCACATGGGTTCAGTAACTCATAAATTTTTGGAAAAAAAAAATGAGCTACACAGTCAAACTTAATCAGTTGTTTGCCTAAGTGATTATTCAATATCTGAACCAATCTGAGATGAACTTACTCCCTGTCACCTATAATCTTCATTTGATTTTTGCGCTCGTCTTACCTATTGGTGTTTCAATTCCAGTCAGTAATCAAATCAGTGACACTGCACAGACAACAGGTAAATAGTAACTACTGTTAGAAGAGGACACAGACCCTGCTTATCCGTTTCTTTTCTTTTTTTATTGTTGCTAGATTGCTAGATCATTTACTAAGAAGTCTTTTAAATGTTTGCTTGAAAAAGACAACCTACTTGCCAACAGTGGAGAAAATTGGCAGGTATGCTTCTGAAGACAAAACAGAGAAAAGGTTTTATGCTGATAGAGTGAATTTTTTTAGAATGTGAAGTGATTTGAGTTTGTTATGGGATAAATAATGATAAAGAAAATTGGCTGCTATCATTAAGAAGGTACTTGAAATGAGTCAGTCCAAAGTGCTGCAGTATTGACCTTACACCACTTATTTTTAATAAGAAAAATGAGAGAAATTCAGAAATTAATGATGTCTTTGTAACAGTTACTTTTCACAAAACACGGGGAGATGAAGCTTTGGAATATTTGAACAAATTCCACTTATCAAATAGATTGACCTGTTTCCATGGACACAGAGAAGCTTAGTTATTTGACAAAACAATTGTTACTTCCAATCAATAGATTGGCATTAATAAAGATTTTTAAAAAAATCACACCAGCATACATACATATGTATTTGTGTGTGTGTGTGTGTGTGTGTGTGTGTGTGTGTGTGATGGAACTAAGACCTTTATTCATTTAAATTTTATTTTTAATCTATTTATTTTTTCAGTATATTAGTATCTTCTCAGTTCCAAAAATAAAACATATATTCCTTCTGATTTGCCCGGTTCTGTTAAGTATTTGGTATTTGAAATTTTAAAAAAGAACTCATTTTTCATTTAAAATAATGGATAATGGGTTTGGGGCTTGGCTCAATAATTGGCACAACGACTTAAGAATCAGGAGGCCCTGGGTTCGATAGATCCTCCAGAGCTATGTACTAGCTGGGTGTGGTGGAGCACACTTGTAAGCCCAGCACTCAGGAGGCTGAGGCAGGAAGATTCTAGGACAGCATGGGTTAATGACCTGCCAATACTACAGAATGAAATTATCACCAAAACCAACCAACCAACCAACCAACCAACCAACCAACCAAACAAACAAAAAAACCCAAGTCTTAAAGGTCTTATTGAGTAGAATTTAATGTTCAGTAGTATCAACAATGGAAAACAAAAGATAAACTGTGCTACATCCTGAAGTTGGAGATAAAAACTTAAAGTCTGAAGTTAAGTATTCTATAATGCCTAAAAGAAAACAATTTAAGTTCTGTTTCAATTACAAGAATATCCAATGCATGAGGAAATTAAGGTGACAGAGGAGGATGGATTTTGAATATTGATAAAATGACACAAATGGATTGAGGGAATAAATCCACATGTATGATTGACCTAATACTTGAGTAATATACACACAATGTAAGCAGTTAGATGACTTCTTCAATAACACTTGCTACAAATTTTACATCAACTTGAATTCTACCCAGTCAGCACTAAAAGACTTTATTTTATTCTGAATCAAAATAAATATCCTAGTATCTCCTCCTTGAAGGTATTACTATCATTTCACTTCTTACTTTTAGTATCAAATGGACTAGGTCAACTAAGGATAAAAGCTCAAACCTGCTGCAAGGAATATTATTTACAAATATGTGAGCTTTGCGCCTGTTACAAATGTCAATAAGTCCACCCCACTCTCAGCTCTGAAAAGTCCTATATCTAAAAAAAATAGAAAAAAGAAAAAAATAACCAGAGTATTTCATATTTCATGCTGGTTCCTTTTGTCCTAATTATTATTGGCTCATTTACATCATAAGTGTCATTCACATTATACTGGTGACATTGTGTAGATGGCAATAGATGTGTGTAAAGGAAATCCAAACTCTAGTATCTGTACATTTTCTATTAAGGGACAATTGGACATAAGTCTTTAGCTGTTAGAAATTCATGGGTGAAACAAAATATCAGCATGGAGATATTTTTGTTTGCTTCCAAAATGAATTAGTTCTGCTTCCCAATATGATCTTTATTTTCATCGGCTGTGTTAATTTCATCAAGACAATGAACATAGGAACACATTCTGCACATATTTGTGTGTGAACATCATGGGACACAACACAACGTGATCCAAAACTGGGTATAGCGTCTGTGTTATTCTCATGTTTCCACTGAAACAAATACACTCAAAATACTTTTCCATTCCTTCTAGCTCAGGGACTCCTTTAAATCTAAAAACCAAAGATGTTATTAAAACCTAAAGTAAATCCTCATTAGTATTTAACAGCATATAACAATAAATCGCTTTTTTTGTCTTTTGTACAAGTCATTAGTTGTCTCTCACTAACGAAAACTATTTTTAGTTAGTTAGCTAGCTAGTTAGTTAGTTTACTTTGCTCTATGCCAGTGGACCTGAAATTTATGTTCAAATGTTTTGTTGTTGTTGCTTGTTTGTTTTCTTTTTTTGCCATTACAAAACAGTGGAGGATTTTTTTTTAATGAAGGAGCTTCTCTTCCATTTTCCTATGTCTTTTCTTTTCTTTTCTTTTCCTTTTTTACAAAGAGACAGCCATTCGGTCCGCTTCCAGTAAATCGCATAAGCAGTCCTGTGGCTGATGTTTCAAAACACGAAACACTTACAAATTCACACCGCCATGCTGGGAGCAATGATCCCAACCTCTCCAATGTGTGACGGTAGCCATTTATTTTAAATATATTTCTTTATTCAGTATTTAAGGCAACTCTAGAGACACAGGCCTCTCTCTATATTTACTCTTGCTGTATTCGTCAGATTTTTTTCTTTAGTCTTTTAGCAGCTAATAGTTATTAGTCAACAACATGTTACATTAATTTCTTTCTAAATTCAGGTCATTTTAAATGCCATCCTCCTGTAGTCCAAGGAATCTGGAGAATGAGGCAGAAGGATCACAAATTTAAGAGTTAAGCCACAGTTGGGTCAGAATTGTAATGTGTAATGAGACATTATCTAAGAGAGAGAGAGAGACAGACAGACAGAGAGAGAGAGAGAGAGAGAGAGAGAGAGAGAGAGACAGACAGAGAGAGAGAGAGAACCAATTAAACAAAACACATTTCCCTATTCCAATATTCCAATATTCCAGTATTCCAGTCACTAGTAAAATTTCTGGCTTTCCATGGGACCCTGATAGACACATTTTCTCACTCAAAACTAGCAATACCAAATGAAATCGAAGTATCTGATTATGTCTCTTAAAATTGAACTCAACTTTAGATACACTCAATTTCATTGACTAAAAAAAAAAAAAATTGAGGTGCATAATAGATTCCAGAAATATTTCACAATGCACAGAAAAGAACCAGTGGAACATAAAGTCTCTCAGTAATTTGGAAACAATGAAGAACAGAGAAAGAGTGGGTAAGAAGAAAAAAAAAAATCACTGTGGAACCCTGGATCCTAGTCTGTATGTCTGTCCAGATGTCCTGCATTGTTTGGTGATTGTTGAATTTTTAAAGAAAGCACTCATAATGAAATCAACAGTAAGTCATTATTACATACTATATATTTATTTGTATTTTACATTATAGATGTGATGATATATATTATATATGGCAATATATATATATATGCATATGATTGATTTTATTAATAAATTCTAATGCTACTCTACACTCCTCAAAAAATCTGACAAAATAATCAAATATCTTTTATATTTATTTATGACCTTTAGAATTTGTGTCCCCAGAAATTTTGAAATAATTCTCAACTCCTTTTGAAACTTTTTCTTTTCAATTTTCAAATGATGTTCTCTAAATCCTAAACCATTTCAATTCTTATTCCTTTGCATCTTCAACTACTAAGGTAAGTGGATGACAATTAGAAAACATTAGTTTTCTGATACTAAAATGGAGAAAATAAATTGGCCCTTCAGCGCTTTTCTAAGCTTTTCAAAGTATTTAATAAATGGTAGTAAGTGGTGACAGGTGCAGTGTTGTAAATCAATGACAGATTCCCTGGCTCCAGACACAGAGTGATGTTACATTCAGTACAACATTCGTGAGCAGTAGTAGTTACATGTACAAGTATTGTTTCAATTCATAGTGTGGGGCATTACTCTAGAAAACATTCAAGTTAATGTATTTTTATTTTCTATGAATAGATTTATATAAAAGTTAATTAAAATGAGAATAACATTTGGGATGTTCAAAAAATATTCAAAATGTGGATGTATTTCATATTTTTATTTCCAATAATAAGAATAGAGTTTTTATATAGATAAAAGATTTATTCTGCACTTACTTATCTGACATATGAATAGAGGAAACTGGTAAAAACTTAAAGAATGTGCTTTCTTCTAGATCGCAGTCCTGACACACATAAGACTTAAAGGAAGAAAATGACAAGTTATATGTATATACAATTAGTTTGCACTTTTAAATACACATCGGCCATAAATAGCAACTTAATAATTCTGAATTATATAAGTTCTCTTACTCTTAATATCCAATGCATAAAAAGCATATGGAATAATAAAATATTAATATTCTCCAAAATATCTTTGCATTAGGCAATGATAGTACAGTTATTCTAAAAATCTATATTTTATTGATGCATTCATAATATATAAATAGGCTTAAAATTATGTACAATAGTTATTATATACCATATATACATTGTTTTATTTCTATGTGATCCACACAAATAACAATAGATTCTAAGAAAGTCAATCATCAAACTCACATCAATTATCTAAGGGACCTTTGATAACTAACAGCAGTTTATTGAAAAATAAAACACTGAAGGTTTTATATTACTTGGGGCAAGAGAGAACAATGGTATTAGGAAAAATGTATATTCTTGTGTTTTCTTTTACTCATGTCAGTTTCTAGTTTTGTTTTGTTTTTATTTGGCATGTAACATGGTAAAGAAATAAAATCAAATTTCAATTTTGAATACAATCTAGAAAGTATTCAAAACCAAAAAAAAATTGTAGAAGATTTGCTCTTTGTGTTCTCCAGGAAGTAATGAGTGAAACTAATTTCTAAAATGTAGTTATTAATAGAGAGTTTTGATTATTGAACTATATTTTAATAACATGTATACTTTCCTTCTTTTCACTTGTTTCATCATTTTAGTAGCATCCACTTGTTATTTACAACTGGAAACATATTAATTTGTAGCTATAAAGAAATTTTCACAAATTTATTTTCTCAGTTTTTTCCTTTTGACTTTTTTGCTCTCATTTCTCTAATTATTTTAATTCTTCAAGAAAAGTTTGGAGAAATATTTCTGAAATTTTGGAGTAAATATTGAAGGATATATATATCACTAGGCTTAAGCCTAGTGGTAAGTGATCTTTGCTTGGCTTAGTGTTAGCGCTTGGTGAATGATTGTGTGTGCCACAGAAACTTTGTCGTGAAAGAACTTATTTGATTCTAGACGCAAACACAGTAGCTTGTGTGTGTGTTCTGGCTTGCCAAGTTGCTTTTCTAGCAGGAATTGTATCCCAGATTGGGTCCTCAGTTTCAAAACATGACCTCAGAGCTCTCCACCTCTCATGCCTATATTTATCATCTATAATCATATTGTAAATAATTACAAATAATGATAATGTTTACTTCTATAAATTTTGTTCCTGTGCAATTAATAATTCATAAGTATTTTTGAGAATCGTATTCTGCAGGAATTCTAAATAGATACTGTTGCCTCTTTCTTTTGGATTTATATATGCATGCATATTTAAATATTAATGCATGCATAAATAATGAATTCAAATATATTTAAATAATAGCAGAAATAAATATTTTGGTAGCAAACTATGTATTCAGTAAAGTCAAGACATATTCATACTATTTATTACTTTCAGGTTCTGTGATATGTAAAGACATTTGAAGAATTTTCTTATTTGGTTTCTTCTTGTATTTAAAATCAATGGAGCAAAGGTTTACGAGAAAAGGGGAAGAAATGAAGTGGAAGTATGTCATAAGACAAACAGTATGTTTTGAGTCGGACGTAGCAATAGTAAAACATTCAGATTCTGCTTTAGGTTACAGATAACACTTGAAGTTAACTTATAAACACTCCTGTATCCATATTGACACTTTATGTCATCTCATCAAAAAATAAATTTGTATGAGTCCAGTGTCTATAATTAGCACAAATAAATATTTAGTCCATAAATAATAAATGTATTTATTTTATTAATTATTAGCGAATTAATTAATTAATTAATTGTGACAGGGTCTCATTCTGTATCCCAGTGGGTCCTGAACTCACTATGTAGCCCAGGCTAGACCATGACATTCTTCCTGCCTAAGCCTTTCAAGTGCTAGAATTATAGTCATGTGCCACCGTGCCAGTCTTTATGTGGTCCTGGGGAATTAAAATCAGGGCCTTGTACTTGCAAGGTGTAATCTTTAGCTGCTGTCCCATTCCTCAAGTCCCAAATAGTGCATTCATATATGAACTGTCGGAAAAAATATCATGTTATGTTTTTCCAATATTTCTTATAGAATAAAATGCTATGAGAAAGATGACAAAAATTTCAGAATTTATATCAACTGAGATATATTCGAATTAACATACACTTTGCCCCAACATTCTACCACTTTAAATAAAAGTAAAATATTTTAGTTAATTTTACACACACACGAGATATTGATAAATATTATCTAATTCTGTGCAAATTTTAAAAAACAAGCTCTTAAAATACATAAAAATTACTCAATGCTTTGCATATTGCTGATGTTTATTGAAAATAAAAACTTTGAACTTATTCTCTTATCTAAACTTCTATCATAAACAAAAATTTCGCTAAAAAGGAAAGGAGTTATGGGTAGTTACATAAATGTTTTTTTCTAATTTTAAACATTCTAATTTTTAATAAATCTTAAAATGCAGCTGAATAGTCAAGAGCATGAGCTAAATTTTATTAAAATGTTACCTTTGATAATTTGAAGGCTTATGCATTTTATTTATTCTATGTGCTAATTTATTGAGTTTTATAGGCATAGGCATGTGATTTAGGGAACTATCAAGCTAATACATAATAGAACCTCTAATTTTAGTTCAAAATAATAAAATATGGAAATTAAGCAGAGGTAGTATTAAAATGATCAATCAATTTTCAACATTGATCTAAGGCAACACCTGAAAGTTATTAAAAAGTAATTAAGAAGAACTATAATTACAAGAGAACGTTTCAGAAAAATTATTTTTAGAGCTTCAGTGTACAGCTGATATTTTTAGTCCATTTGATCCCTAGCACTGCGAAGAAAATATTTGTAAACAATATGATAATGTGATAGGGAACAGTCTTGGGGCAAAGACACTGGTATATTTTTCATACACAGCATTAAGTTTATTTCTTACATGATATATAAATTCTTCAGAGTGTTTTATCTGAAATGTCAGTATGTATTAAACACACTACAATTGTCTCACTGTGAATATATTATTAAAAAGTAGTGAAAGTAGCTTCAAAAAGGCAGATTACAGGAATCACAAAAGTAAGTTTTCACTTTTTTAAAGTAAATTTTAAGCAGTCCAAGGTTATTTTTATAATTCTATTAGCTAAATTAAAAGTTGAAAAGTCATCTTGGCATGATGACAATTGGCTGTAAACCCAATACTTGAGGCAGGAGGATCATAAATTCAAGACCAACCTAGACTTGAGGTCAGTTTTAAATCTAATCTGGTCTACGTAGCAAGACTCAATTTGAAAAAGAAAATAAAAAGTCTCTAAAAAATCTTTAGAATATGTAACTTGAAGGTAGACTGATGTGCTCAAAAGTTTTAGAAAGCGCAGACATGAAAGACAGACATTTTATTCATTTCTCATTGATTCTATAACATGATACTTTGATCACATAGCAAAGTTTGAAAACATAGCATACCCTTATTTTTAAATTAGCTTTCTAAACTATGATAAAATGTGATTTATATAACTTTAGTTTGTAAATGTTTAGATAGAAACAATCACACTATCATACAAATAAAAAACTGAAAACTACACACATTACTTTGAAAACCAGGGATTTTTGAAACTATTCCTATTACACTTAAAAACATTCAAAACACTGATTTTTATTTCCTTTAAAGTTCAATGCTATTTATTAAAGGTCTTATCATTCTTAGCTTCTGTTTTCTTCCAGTTTGACAAGGTTTCATCATTTTATGAAATAATAAAATGCATTAAGTTGACAGAGAGAAGGGATACACGTGGGATTCTTACAAGGCCTTATTTAGGTGATTATATAAGGTGGACAAAAATAATATCGTATTCTTTCTGAAACACTTAGAATGAATAAGGTATTTTGAATTATGTTAAGGGAAACAAATTTAAACTCTTTGCATTAATGGTAGTATCAGATACTTATTGTTAGACTGCAATGTGAAATTATTTCCAGAATTTTTGTTCAACAAGTTGCTTTTAAATGTTATCAGCTTTCTGAGTGAAATAATTTTCTTCTTAGTAATCTCACTTTCATATAAAATGTATGTGCTATAAATAATTATGTTTTGAGTAAATATGTAGGAGAGTTGTGTGTAAAGGTGTTGATTTTTGAAAAAGCAAAATTTTTATTTCTTCCTTAAAATTCAACAATAATGTGAAAGTAAAAAACAGCAATCGAAAAAAGGAGTAAGTTTACAGACAAATCTGGGTTTCTTTGAACACTAATATTAGTGGCAATTTCTAATCAATGTAAATATTATACATAGTATTCGATGTTAGTTATTTAATATTCAACACGTAGTTTCCAAAAAGAGTGTCTGTAAAATAGTAATAATACATTTAAAGAAAATTATAATATTAACAAATTAGAAAAACTACAGTATTGTAATAAAGTTAAAATAAATCAAAGGAAATAAATAATAAATTTTATCTAAGGCAAGAAATATAAGAGCATAAAAGAAAAAGGGGCACAAATAACTTACGCCAATAAAACAAAACAGACTCACAATGAGCTTAAATGTAGAATACATCAAGATAAAGCTAATATCCTGGAGATAGGAATCTTGAAACTAAGGAGCTTTTATTGAGTTTTTATTACCTTTGGTTAACACTTTACCAAAGACAACTTTATCATATCAGTCAGTTCATCTTCATTTTTTTAAGGAAAGCAGATTATTTCACATATTCCAGATGATGGTACCCTAAAAAGATTGCACGATTGACTAACAAAGGGATGTCACTATGATAGAAAATCAGCGCTGTGAGATTAGAGTATTGGAAGGTCTTCTGCTAGTCCGGCTGATGACACTAACTCAGTCACACCCACTAATCTGACTCTGAGATCTACAGTAAGGTCGCAGGCACTGTTTCTACTACAGCTAGGAGAAAACACTGAAAGTTTGTTTGTGGAATTTTCCAATTCTTAAATTAAAAAAAAAAAAATTAAGATACCTCCATGGCTAAAAATAAGTTATTGACTAAGTATTGTCGTTTGTTCCCAGAAGCAAGCTTGATATGTTCATATAATTAAAAGAAATACATCCTTACTTACACATGCTTAAAGAGTTACCAATATTTTCGAAGAGAACCCGGGGAAATGACCAGACGTATGAGCAAGAAACTCCTAAGGCAAAACGGGACTGCTACGCTGAAGACAGTTTTTGAGCCGGTATTGGGATGTGAGATATAACTGTGAAAGTTAAATATAAAATTTACTTCAGGACTTCTTATTTCCCATGACCAGTTGTTGCAGAAATAGAAAAAAAATGAAATAGTATATAAGGGCAGAATAGGCATTTTTCCCACTTTCACCTGCACTTTCTTCCAATACTGAATTTCATTTCTGAAACTCTTATTACAAGTGAGCATTGGGCCCAAATACTTTTATGTAAAATGTCCCAGGATCATTACACAGGCTGACACTTAAAAGTCAAGCAAAATAATATGCACAAGAGCGAGGCATGTAAGTATCTGAGCTGCAGACCTGTGGATTCAAAAACCAGAATTCCAACCGATGTGGGCTTTGAGCAAATTAGATATATGAGGATCTAAAGAAAAACAGGTTTAAAAAGCTTAAATGCCTTTATTCTATGCACCTACCTTTCTTTCTTTCTTTCTTTCTTTCTTTCTTTCTTTCTTTCTTTCTTTCTCTCTCTTTTTCTCTTTCTTTCTTTCTTTCTCTGTCTTTTTCTTTCTTTCTCTTTCTCTCTTTCTTTCTTTCTTTCTTTCTTTCTTTCTTTCTTTCTTTCTATCTTTCTTTCTTTCTTTCTTTGACAGGATCTTACTATGTATCTAGCCCAAGCTGGTTCTAGCCCAGGCTGCCCTTGAACCCACAGTAATCCTCCTGCCTCAGTCTCCCAAGTGAGTGCTGGTATTACATGAGCGTGCCACCATGCTCACGGTGCTAGGGAACTGACCTCCAGTACTTAGCACTTGACTTAGCACTGCCAGGCAAGTGCTTTAACCACTGAGCCATTCATCCAGCTCCAGAAGTTCTTATTTACTCTAGAATGTAAATATAAAGATTGCAACTTACTGTGGTAATTGAAAACCTAAATATTGCTTTAGAGTACAACTAAGGATTTCTAACATTTTTTCATAGAAATAGAAAGTTTAAATTTGAGTTCTGGTTTGAAATATGGAACTTGATTACTACATTTACAATGAATATTTTTTAAGAGAATCCTGGAGAACAGATTAAAATAGCTAATCTTATTTTATAGATATTGTCAAAAATATTTAAAATAAAATGAGCATGTTATATATTAAAAGCTGTATTCATCTTTCATGAATATAGACTAGTACTATATTTTAGTTATTACTACTATTTGTTGTATAGTTATTGCCAGCAATAACAGTTACAGACCTATACTGGATCACGGATTCATTACAAGGCTGTCTCATAACTTTTTAAAACAATACTTATTTATTTGATTCTCCCATAGTCTTTAACTTTTGTTATCACCATTGAACAGATGGCCATATAATTATGAAATTAGAGAAATCATTTATATCTTGAGCTATCTGCAACAGTTTAGAATAATTTAAATAAAATTATAGCAAGTGAGATAATTTTTAGTATGACCCATTTTGTAGGATTTAGGAAGATGATTAAAACCAATAATACTTCTAAAGGGTTTTAGTTACTAAAAACTTAACAAAAATACTAAGTACTTTTCACTTGGAGCCAGTTTTACAAATGTAAAATAACTGTCTGTGATTTGATGGCATTACAATGCAATTTTGCATATTGTAACATATTTAAAACATGTATACACCATAATTCATATAAATGATCCTAGAAAAAACTTAGAAAAATATTCTGACAAAAATATTACCACAACCATAGAGATATGGGTCTGTCAATCAGTAAAATATTTGGAACTAAGCATCACACAGTCATCATCTGTGGAATAACAATCTGCCTTATTTTTCTTTACCCTTCTACCTTTTGCCTCATGTTTTGAGGGAAGAATTTTTTTTTCTATTTTTATCTAAATCAGACATACCTAACAATCATGAAAAAGCCATGTACTGAGGAAGCAGGATTGAAAGTTTCTGCCCTTGGGATTAGAAACTGCTGAATTAATTTGTTTGGCCATCTATGAGCATTTGCTCTGTGTTTTACGGTTGTAAGTATTACACTATTCATGTTAAATAATAGGTTAAACAATTAGGGGACTGAAATTTAAGAAAATTGTACAATTGCCTAAATACAATAAATAACTGTTGAGTTAAGAGTCAGTTCTCCAACTTGAGTCTGAAAAGTTACAGTCCATTTACTACTACGTAGTAGGGATCTGTCACAAATTTCGTGGAAACCAAAGCTAAAAAATGAAGCAGTGGTAAAGCAGTGTGTATTGTCACTAGTGATAATCATTTAGCTTAACTTGTTTTCCCGGTACTTTTTTACAGCTGAACAATTTTTAATATTAGAAGAATACTGGTTCCAGAGAATATTTGAGAATAATAAGCCTGAAACTACTACCTCTAATGACATAAGATATTAATATTTATAGAGTTTTCTCCTATAATTCACCACCACTACTGCTTAATGAATAAGAGAAATTGGAGGAGTGTACCCAAGACTCAAATGATATATATTTCTTTACAGTGATAGCTCTCTGGAACTCCAAGCCACTGTAACAGTATATCATTACTGCAGACTAGGGCAAGAAGTTCCAAATTAGCACAGCTAATATATCATCAATGTGCCTCTGGGTTCCCTTCTTCTACTATGACAGTGGCATGAATCAGGTTAATACCACCACTGAGCTTGTGTACTGGGCTTGGAAATAATCTTTCATTCTTACAATAACTGCTCCAGTTATGGTACATGGAGCTTGGCTAATCAAATTTCCTCTACTAGTGTTCTCTCTCTCTCTCTCTCTCTCTCTCTCTCTCTCTCTCTCTCTCTCTCTCTTTCTCCCTCCCTCTCTCTCTCCAGTTCTTTCTCTTCTTTATTGATTTTGCTTTAATTTTGTATTTATTTCAATTATGTTCTATAATATATGAATACTAAAGCAAAATATGCAATCAAACATCTGTGAATAACACTGATTTTTTATGTTGAAAGACAATGACAAAAGAAATATCTCTCAGAAACGTGATTGTAGGTTTAGACATTGAGACTTTCAAAGGATGTAAGCATTTTTTTTTTTTTTTTTTGAGATAAGACCTTAGTGTGTAGTCCAGGCTGGTCATGAACTTCCTGTGTAGTCCAGACTGACCTTGAACTCACAGCAATCCTCCTGACTCAGCATCTCAGCCTCCCTAGTGCAAGTTTTGGGGTTACAGGCGTGCAACACCCCATCCAGCTTCCAGCTGATGTGGCACTAAAGAATTGAACTCAGGATCTCAAGCTTGGCAGGCAAGTGCTCTACCGTCTGTACTATTCCTCCAGCCCTTAGGCATTTCATTCTTTAAGAAAATCATACCTCCCCCATCATTGTAACTGTATAGCTGTTGATCTTAATGGTATGCATGATGATTTATTAATAAATCAAATAGATTATACTACTTCTGCTTCATATACATGTTCACAGAAACACAAACACATACAAATACTATCATCATGAAATTGTTTAAAGAACTTCAAAAACTGACGTGAGTAGAATAATAACCTTCACTAAAAAGCTTATGTACTGATCCTCATAATCCATACACGTTATTTTGCATGTCCAAGGACACTCTTGCTGGGTTTTGATGAACCAAGTTTTCACATTATCACAGTGGGTTTTATAAAAGAAGGCAAGAGTCAGAGTCACATAAGTAGATAGAACTATGGGAACAATGTTTCAATTGGAAAGCTTTGACTATGGTGACGTGAACATGTGCCAGGAAATATGCGTAGTCTTAAGAAACTGAAGATGGCAAGTATACCACATATTTAGTAGAATGACAAATATATAAAATATAAGACAAAAGAAATTTATATTCAGAGTTGGCGAAACAGTACGGCCACTTTGAAAAGCAATTTGGTGTTTTCTTGTAAAATTAAGCATGCAATTTGGCAGTTTCTTGTACAATTAAACATGCACATAGTATATAATCCAGGATTCAGTATACTTAATAACACCTCTCAAAGGAGGTGGAAATGTGTATTGAGAAGAAAGCTTGGATATTGGTATTTCAAGAAGCTTTATTCATAATTTTCAAGATTAGGAGAAACCAAGATGTCCTTCAATAGGTAAATGAATAAAAATATTAAGGAACAACCAGAAAAGGGAATCCAGTGATTAAATAACAACCAAATAAACCAAAATGAACAGCCAAAAATGAACTACAAGTACCAGTCAAGAAACTAGTTAGTGAATGAAATCAATCTGAAAATATCATAGACTGTGCAATCTCAATGATATGAGATTTTGGAGAATGTATTATTATGGAGATCTTAAAGAGATTAGTGGTTTGCAAAGATTAAGGAGGCATCAAGAATGAAATGGTTATTACTCAGTCAAAATATCAGGCCCAGAAAAGCAACAGTATACGTAACATGGTAACATCACATATTATTGAAATCAATGGAATGGCCAGTACTCACAGTGAACTGTGATGTGGATTATGGACTGGGTTGCAGTGATCTGTCCATGAAGGTCCATGGAGAGTAATAAACTCACCATTTAAGGTGGGGGAGGGATGTCACTATCACAGGAGGCAAAACACATGCAGAGGTAAGGGGGATATGTGAAATCTCTGCCCCCTTCAGTTTTCTATGAATTCAGAAATTTTTGAAAACAATGCAGATAAAAATAATTACTGAAAACTGAAAAATTCCAAAACAATAGGCTTCTCTTGAACTTCACCTTATGGGCATTCTCAATTTACATTCCAAAAGACTCATTTTAGTTTCTGTCCCATAGAATTGTAAGATAATAAAAGTGACACTGTGTCTCTAGTTCATTATATGAAAATATTATTAAAATAGTAGTAAACTTAAGAGTAATAAATTATCCATGTGGATATTTGCACTTTTTAAATATATGTTGAGATTTAAAACTATGTAAAATACTTTAAAATGATAATATAAAATTTTAAAAATCATTTATCTTCTTGGAATGGAAGAACTAGGTAAGTGCATGTTCATAGTGAACAACGTTTTTAGCAAAACGAATGAAAATAAAGCTCTAAATGTCTTATGAGAGGTTTCTTGCTCACATTATGGACTTCAATGTTGCTTTACAAATTTCTATTTGTAGATGAAATAGTTATTTACTGAGCATTGATTACTATCTGAGTAGGTTTTAAAACATTATGAAAATGAACTCCATTGTGTGTCAAATGGTTTCTGAGAAATCTCACAGGCTTCACAGCATTGAATGTAACTCACATTCTAGCAAATATTTCCACTTAATGCCTAAGGTGGAGAAGAACAGCATAAAATATGCATATGGCGTTCAGTAGACAGTTTCCATTATAACCTATTCTCTCCAGTAAAGTGTCTGATAACAAGATGTACACTCCTACTGTATAATACTCAACAATAAATATTTATTGAAATTTTCACACGAGATTGTTTGTTTTAGTTTCTGCTGCTATGTTGCATTAAAATTAGGACAATTTTAAATATAATGGCAGAGATTGCATAGAAATTATCAGGAAGTATTTTAAAAATTGATATTTCTGTACTTATTAAGAAAGTAAAGTTATTAAAATTACAGAATTTAACTATGGATTCCTTTTAGAGTGTTAACTTTACTTACAGATCTTTAATTATAATTTAACCAAAATTCTTTAGATCTATCCATTAATTTTTCTCAGGTATTAATCTCAGGGACATCAGTTCTGATATTTGGCATGAATTAATTTATTTCAAATGTTAATTTTGATTATTTCAAGAAATATCCCATATATACGGTATTTTATTCCATGATTAGATTACCTTGTGTAGGTAACAGAACAAACTTAACAAGCTATTCAATCACACAGGCTCCTCTTTCAAACTCTCACTTGGGTAGGCTTATTCTATGATGTGGCACTCTAAGAATAATGAAGTTATTTGGAATATTACTTTTCTTGAATTAGCAAGAAAAAGTAGAGAAAGTACATAACAGAAGCAACATATCTTTCTAAAAAGTGTCATAGAATAGAAAGTATTGGAGCCTGAATTCATTTTAATATTAAATATGCAAGTGCTTTGTTTAAATAGGTGATGTTGAGTAGAAGTAACTTAAAAACTGACAAAATATGATAAAATAGTGACTTCCAAAAATACATATGGGCTCAGTCATTGTAGCAAAAGAAGAGATCTGTAAATTGATTGAACAGGTTTTATCACAAGAAGCTAAACTTAAAAATTACATGGGAAATACCTAAACACATTACAGGAAATTCTGCCTGGCTATCCTCAGCCCTGATAGAAACTTACAGAATATGGTCCTTCAGGTCTTGGTCTTTTTCTTCTTTTCTTTTCTTTTGTTCCTCCTCCGTTAGTTCCTAGGCTTTTAGTGTTTAAAAAATGAAATGCTTTACTCATTTTCATTAGAAAACAGAAATGGACTAGAACTATTTTTTTCTAGGAGACATTTCTTTAAATAATACATGCAATATTTTTTCTAATATGTTTGTGTACAGGGAAACAGTTTATGTTACCACTCAAAGAACATAGTTCACCACTGACACTGAATTCAAGGTTAGCCTCAGTTGCTTAAACAATTTGGCTGGTTACCTCATAAAATAATTCCACTGTCCAAGCTCTGTGAAGTAGCCGGCATGAAGTCAAATTATATTCAAATTTGAAAGTTGAAAAAAATGATATACATCACTTAAACATCATGCTATAAGTGCTGAGCATATTACAACTGTGAATATTCAAGATACGTTTTTCAGAATAGCTGGATTTTGGAGGACATTATGTATTTTATAAGCCAATGATGTGGGAAATGCACATTTCTTCTCTTTTCTTTGGAAATATAAATACCTGCTTCTGTATAATAAAGAAAATGTTCAATTCAATTTCAGACTTTATTTCTTTTTTGTAGTAAAAGATCTCTCAACAATGAGAATATGCCTGAAATCCTCCTTGCAGAGTCTCATTTCTCTTTTAAGAGTATTAATTATTTCTGTGAGAAGAATAAAACTAGGTCATGATGATGCTTCTAGTCTCCTCATCAATTGATTATCCAGAGTTCACAACATTTAGTCACAGCTTGTAAGGATAAGTGAACGACTTTGGCCTCATTGTTTGTTCGGATATCCCGCTCTGAGTGATTTTTAAAAATTCTATCTGTGGTTGAAAATATCTAATGTGTGATTCTAAAGGAAATAATGTAACTTATTTCTGAATATATATAAGCCAGCATTATAATAAATGCATATTATTTCAAAATCATTTAATCATACAATTGAAATTTTTCCTTTTTTTCTTTTCCTTTTTTATTAGTTTATTTATTTAGTGCTGGACATTGAATCCAGAGTCTTTCACTGAGCTACCAACTCCAGTTGGCCTCTCTCATCACCATTTTTTTAAACAGTCTCACAATGGTGTTAAGTTTGTCAAGCTGGGGTAGACTTCTGACATGGCCTCTCAGAGTGCCAAGCGCAGAGGAAATGGGCTATCATGCTCACACAAAGGGATTTTAACACACAGAATTAGAACTTAACATTCTACCTCCATTTTAGATCAAGTAGGCTGTCATGACAAGGCTAAGAATTAGAAGACTGTTAAAAATAATGCAAGTAAGTGATCGGAAATATATAAAGTAGAAGCTGAGTTTATATTTTATTTAAAAGAAAGATACACAGAACAAATTTCCAGTGTTACTAGAAAATGAAAAGTAATGTACTCTATTAATATTTATTAAATATCAAGACTAAAAGAGAGATCTATATTCATTTTAAAAATATTTACCAGGATAGATTGGACACTATGTTCCTAATCCTTCACAGGATCTTACTGTATGCCAGTCAGTCAAATACAATTGGGAAATGCAGACAAAAGGATAGACTTGCAGCCCCATCAAGACCTTCAGCTGTGCCCCAGACATCAGCCCTCCCCCTTTCTACTACTCAGAGAAGCGCTCCAGGAGGCCCTGAGAGGGACAGCTACCGCTTTTTCTACCTGTCCTGAAAGAGGCTGCTACTGTTCAGACCCTCATAAAAGGCAGCCAGTGATTTTGAGTTAATAAGCTTAAGGATGAAGCATTTTAGAGAAAAAGTACATCTTTTCGCCTATAAAATCAAGATTTGTGTTTTTAATTTTAGTATTAATATTCTGTATTGGGGAAAAGACAGAACTTCTATACACATGTGATGAGAATATAAATCGCTTTTGTTTTAATACTTTCTGCCATGAAATATTTCAAAAATAGCAAAGCCCTTGTTTTATTTCTTGTAATATATTAGTTTTTAGAAATCTGTAATAAAGTAAACAATAAAAATAGTGAATATTGATACACATAAAAGAAAAAAGTGGGCCTTAGCTTTAATTCAAGTAATTCCTAATCATCTACATTGATTTAAGAACAATGATTATCAGGAAAATTATTACACTGTGATCAACTAAAAACAATGATGAAATTTATACAAAGACAGAAAGAACATTCGCCAAGTGACAATGCATCGAAATGCCTCTTTTCCCTGGGCCCTTAGAAAAGATAAAATGCTTACATAATAACATCAAATTTCTCTGCTTGCGTTGAAACTATTAACCTAGCATGTTTTAACCATTGGAAGCAATTTCTGGCCAAAAAGGAAAGCCTAGAAACTAAATCAACTACTTTTGCTTCTAAGAAGCCATTAAAATAACAGTAAATGTAGAATAAAAGTAGAGCACCTCAAAAAACTGAGGACATCATTGATTAATAAATGACAAATGATATAGATAAAATTTGATGAAATAGGTGTAACTTCTGAGGGAGCTATTTATTCATTTATTTATCCTAAGGGAATCATAGTGACTAAAATGATTCTATTAATGTCAGAGAATAATTGGGGAATAAAATGGCTAGAAATATAAGAAGGAATAAAATAAGTATAATTTATAGATCAGAAGAAGAGGAAAACCTGATCTTCCATATCAGTTTCTTGTACACTCAAAAAACTGAAAGTTAAAAATTGATCTTTGAAATTCAAGTTTATAATTTGTTAAAAATGATTATCTGTTGATAGATGGAAATAGTGACAAAACTGCAGAACTGGGAAAAAAATTTGTGAAGCTGTTGGCAAGCACAGCACAGGTTTCTGCAGTGTAACATTTAGGTGATTTTTGCAAAGAATTGCTAGTTTTCCGAGAAGAGAACAAGGAAAACTTCATGGAAACACACAAAGTCTGAATGCCACCGAAATTAAGTTTTAATTGAACCTTTAGCTGATGTTTGGACATGCACAACAAACAAAGCCAGGAAAAATAGATAATAAGGTTGGAGAGGAAGTATCATGGAATTAGATTGACTTTTTTTTTTTGATTCTCTGGTGGGCTGGATTCTTGCCCTCACAAAAGATGCCATAGTGTTATGGTGTATCTCATCCTACAATTCTGCCCGTATTCAGTGAAACTGAGGTTGACAACTTTGCACCTCCTTTCTTACTGTCCTCAAAGTGAAGTGCCTTATTTTATGTAATTACAAATCAAGGCATACATTCAAGAATTGTTTCAACAATTACATGTCCCATGAACATCAAATAGTTTGTTAAAATTTCCTCTCAAAAAAGATTAAATAAAGTAGATAAAGATAACATCCATTCAAGTTTTATTAAATATATTACGACTTGCTCTTTCTTCCTCAATTTGCTAAAGGACCCTGCTCATATTCCAAGCAGCAAAAGAAAGGAGGCAGCTTTGGATGAAAATTGGTAATAAGGGATAGCTCTGGAGACTCAGAGTCATAGTCATATTTGTAGAGAGGTAAGGGAGGACTTGAGTTGTAAAATTAAGCAAATTCCTAATGAAGTGAGATTAAATATCCTTTTAGATTTTAAAACAGAGGATAGTGATTCCTTAGAAATAGAACCAAAGGAAGAAAATGAAGACATGTTTATATTAATCTTTTTATTATGTTTTGATATCTTATTTTATACATTAGAAACTGAGCAAAGATTAAACTTTAAAATGTAGTAACATATAGAAAAATTTTTTGGCTTAAAGAGAATGTGAGAAAGTTTGAGATTTCCAAATATTTGCCTTACATGTGTGTTACAGTCAAAATGTGTTGTGATTATTGTAGAATCATTCCTGTACACTTTCATGTTATAAAATACAAGCAATCTGAGCAATATAAATGTTTACATAAGTATGTAGAGCAATGGTTTTGAACATTTTTGTTTTTGTCAAAGATAACAATGCTTGATTGAAATAGATCATAAGCAAATATACAATATACAACATGTCTATCTTTAACAGTAGAGTAAATAGCCTATATCTAATTGGAAAGATAAAATGTGTCATCAAGAAATTAATTTTAATAGTAATTTCCAACTGATTGAAAATGTAGTTCATGGACACTTTTAATCCTTCATGAATGCATTTTGCATTTTAAATTCATCATTCCCAATCACTTCTATGGAGGAAATTACATGCAATGCTGGTGAATGAAAATTCAATAGTTTCAATTTGCCTTTGTACTTTGGCATCTGACATTCCATCCTCTACTGTCATGATTAACTTCATCTTGCAATATGTCACAGCAGTGACCATCTGCGCCTCTCACAATACATTTGCTACTAAGTACGCTACAAAGACCATTGCCTAGAAGTTCTTTATATGTGAATGACAATGTTTGTCTCAGTGAAAATTCTCCCTTAATTGACTCCCATATCAAAATCATGGCCAGAGATTTTGGCAACTACCTATAGATAAAAAATGAACAGCATTCTTGTACGCATTATGCAAAACTGAAGAAACGTATGAAGCTCAATCTGATGTATCTCTTCTAAAGAACAACACCAGTAAAAGAAGGGCATTACTTCTTAACATTTAGATGTCGAAGGAAACAGATACAGGCATTTTACTACAGAGGAAGTGAAATTTTAAAAAAAAGGAAATGGGGGTGAAAAAAAAGCATAATTACAGAAAGGGGTAGAGACAGAATTATTGACACAAACACATCTTGAAACCCAAGGATACTTAGAAGTAAAACAGATTAAAAGCCATGCCTTTATCTTCCATCAAAAGACAGTGAGTATTAAGAAAAAGTGACAAATTCTGTTAGTGGTGGGCCAGAGACATGAACCAAGATCTTTTTTACGAAGCAGTGTAGAAGTATGCGATTTCTACATGAAAGTTCATGAGAAAGTCCTTTTTGGCTTCTTTTATTTCTAAAATGATATTAAAGAAAAACCTTGTTAAAATGGTTGCATTATTTTATAGAAATTAATATCTCCCAGGTTTTGAAAACACAATATGAACAGAGAACGAAACCAAAATTGAGAGATAATATTTGCAAGTCATATACCTGATAACTAATTTAATCCTAGAGTACAAGAATATTGTTGCAACTTAGTAATAATAAAACAAGCCAATGAAAGAAAAATAATTTTCAAACGACTCCCTTAAAGGTATGAAATGGTGCTGAATATTATATCTTAGAAAAATATAAATCAAATACAATTAGGTACAACTACATACTTGTTAACAGGTAATGAAAAACAAAAGTTCTAAACTATCAGCTGCTGAAATGAATGATCTGAAGTTCTTGTTAAAGCAGATAATTTTATCTTCACCTCCTGATATTTCAAAAAAAGATACTACTAGGGTGGAGTTCAGCACTGTACGGATCTGATGAGAACTCATAAAATAATGATGCTTCTTTCCCTAGGTGCAAAACATCTGTACTATGATTATAATACAATATTTAAAGCTACTTTGATAAATTCCATTTCTTATTACAAAATGCTACAGCACTTGAAATAGGTAATAGCAGAAATTGCATCAGCATGACTATCCTGGTATGTGCATTAATGTAAGACTTATTTATTCATTCTCCAAGTTCTATTTAATTTTGTAATGTATTTGAAGTGTATTTTCATGCATTTTTGTATTATTCTGAACTCTTCAATGTTAAAACAAAATAAATTCACTTCTTGCGTACTCTAAGCAAAAATTTAAGCCACTTGTAGAATCAAGTTACACTTTTAAGAATTTAGTTTAAATCCAGAGCTGGTAAATCTAGGTAGTAACTACTCCTCTGTATCTTTTAGTCAGATTACATTTTGAGGCGCTTCTGGAGAAAGCTGTTTCTAAAAACCTCTTGAGAAGTGTTAGGAAGTCTCGAATAGTTACTGCATCTATAACTTAGTACTATGTTCAGACTTCCCTGTGGCTTTGACTGGGATCTTTATTGACACAACAGCATAACACTCCTTCTTTCTTTTTAATCATGTATGCTTTTTGTGTTAATCTAAACAGTGATCCTTTCTAAGCTACATTCAGTTCTTTACCAACTGAATGCATCAATATAACTTCATATAGCAAAGAGATCTACATCGCCTATGTTCCAAAATGTGCCATTATTGGTAAATATCCCAATAAAGGGATTGGTTGGATTCAGAGAAGAGGCATCAAGATTTAACTACAGTGACCAATTCGAGGAATAGGAAGCTAAGTTACAGTGGTGACTTAAGAGAAATGATTTAAGTATTGTATAGGTTCTCTGACTTGGAAAACCCAGAACACAGACATTCTATAGAACCACATGAAGTGATAGCTGGAGTTGGGAGAAGGAATAGGAAGGGGTGGGAGGGTCAAAATGGGAAGGGGTTGTAAAGTCGATATGATACATATGTACACAAAAGACCCAAATTCATTGTAAACACTGTGTATTACATATGTATATTAATAAAAATAGTGGGAAAATATTTGCTGGACTCATGATCAAAGTCAGATCTTGGCACTGGCAAGGCAACAGTTTTACCACTAAACTGGGGATTTATTTGTCTATTTTATTCCAGCCTCCTTTTCAAATTTTATTTTGAGATTTTGATACAAGATATTTTTAAGTGCTCAGAGAGTTGGTGTGTTCTAGCCATCCTCCTGTCTCAGCCTCCCAGGAAACCTGAATTAACTCGTTTTAATTTTACTTTGAGACTGAATCTTGCCAGTTTTCAGGAACTGGCCCCCAATTTAAGATTCTTCTGTCTCAGCCTCCAGAGTAGCTTGGATTACAGGCATGTGTTACCGTGCCAAATTTCAATTTAAGAGAATTTTGATTAAGTTTATTTGGGTGGGCCACAAATAACAGAGGAAAAGGAAGTGTCTGTCCAGGTACCCGTCAAACAGGAAACACAAACACACGCAGAAGAAGTGAAAGAAGTTGAAACAGAAGAGAGATGCAGTCATAATTTAAAAAAAATATCCATCACCACCACCAAAAGACAAGTGAGGCAATATTTTTTTTCCTAGCCTTACCAACGCAGAAAGGATAGCTCAATCTATACTCCAATGTTTGACCTCTGACACTTAGGAAGAAGAGAGAAAAAAACTGCTGTTTGAAGACACTCTGTGTTAAAAATTTAAGATAACGATAAAAACAAACTAAAAGCAAATGAAAAGGAAATCCAATAGCCATCTTTACGTCAATCATCAACCTAACCTCCTCCTCTGGAAAACCAGGTTGGAATAGACTGCAGGTCTCAGTTCTTGGTATCACATGATCTGCCTCCAGATTTAGAGAAGAAAAGATCTTTCTCTGTCCATGCAGCGATTTCCAGAGATTTTCTTTTCTGGACTTTTTCTTGTCATCTAGAAAATTAGTTTAGGTTCTGAACTGCTTTCCACAGCAATAGAAATAAGGTAGACATCATCATGTACCCACTTCTTACAATGATGAATGAGCGTAACTATAAATAGAATTTACAGGGGCAGGGAATGAGTTTAGTGGATAAAGTGCTTAACCTCATGGAACAGTGGTGTATGCTGGTAGAGCTGTAAACTAGTATAAACATTGTGAAAAAAAAAAGAAAAAGGATGAAAGTTCTTCAAAAGAACTGGAAACAGACATTTAACATAGCTTATCTATTCTGATTATTTTTGCAAAAGTGTTAAAAATAATTATTGTTAATAATCACCCCCTAATTAATCAGATTTTGCTTATGGCATAAGGAATTCTACACAAGAAATAATAACTACACTGTCTAAAAAGAGTAGTGAGCAGAAAATTTAAAAGCTAGGCCCCTTGTGTAAGCCCACATCTTATGAATCTCATTGAACCTTAAATTAGTTCGTGCCTTTTCAGTAACTTATTATTCTCTAAGGACAAACTGAGCTTCCCCATTATGCAGATGGTTCTAGACAAAGGAAGGAGAGCAGTGAGCAAGGTAAAGAAACATCCTTCGTCCAGTGTAACTGTAGTCTAGTTGTGGAATTGTGGTGACAATAAGAATGAAACAAAGTGCAACACTTTAAATAACAGATGTTATTGAAAAAGGAGGGTGATTAAGAGAATGTTTGGTGTTATATGGAAATCATTATAAAGTGGTTTCTTCAGAAAAATACATAATTTAGGTAGGGTACCTTGTATTAAAAATTCATCTTGGTGGCAAATGTGGATGACCACTTCTTCCAAGTGTGGTCTCAACAACCTAAACTATGGCTTAATCCTAACAAAACACATCCTTATTTTCTGGCAAAATGATCATTAGCAATTAGACATGTTAGTCATAGTCTTTTGCGTGATTCTAAACTAGATAAGAGATGTTTTTAAGCAGCCAAATGTAACTGTACACGAGATACTGAGCTTTCTGTATATTGAAGGAAGTAGAAAAGATGGATACTTATAAACACTAAAAGTAATAGCACAAAAGTGATATTAAAGGCTTAAGGGATGTGAGAAATTAAGCCGTTTATATACTAACATAGTAAATAATCCAGAGAGAGAAAAGAATAAATTCAGATATCCTGAAGAGCGATCAAGGAAACATTCGGAGAACCATTGTGCCTTGATATGTACTTAGGCGTCCACTGTGATAAAAGCAGGTAAAATCTTCTCCCGGTTAGAAGACTAAAAGATGTCTATTAATTCCAAAAGTAGTTTGCACACACTTCTGTCCCCTTACTGTTTTTATTGACGTCATTGGCAATCTGCATTTTATGCAGAAAAAAAAAAAACCCAGAAAATAAAGAGGAGAGCCCTAAAGAATGTGTAGGATGAATTCTAACAAGGTACCCTAACATGCCAATTAAACACCAGGTGTGTGTGTGTGTGTGTGTGTGTGTGTGTGTGTGTGTGTGTGTGTGTGTGTGTGAAGTGGAATACTTTGTCTCAACAAATGCACTATTGTCTTAGTTATCTTTTCATTACTTTGATGTAACACCTGGCACACAAATTTGGGACGCAAAACCTATTTCACCTTATAGTTTCGGAAGGTAACAAGTCCATTCATTGGTGGGGATCTGGAAAAGGGTGGAAATGCATGGCAGAGGCAGAGATGGACACAACTGCTCATGGAATTGCAAACATGAAGTCACGTCAAGTACTTGAGAAAGGAAGGAAGTTGTATTTAGCCTTCCAGTCCTGCACCAGTGATCTGCCTCAGTATTCTTCCCTTTCTAGGTTTAAACACCTAATCAACTACATGCCTACAATCTATAATGCACCACATACCTGTAATCTAGTCCACGTCCTGTAATCTATAATATACCACATACCTGTCTTCTACTACATGCCTGTAATCCTCTACACACCCATAACTCACCCTTCCAGAATAGGCCTCATTCTCTTAATAGCACACAGTTGCATACATAACCCAAAACATCCAAATGCATGAGACTTTTGGGAGACATTGCAGACCTAAAGCACAGTATTGACATCTGTCTCTCATTAATAAAAGTCTTTTTTTTCTCATTGTCTTTAAGAGATAGGGAATTAGCTAAGTCCATTACAATAGCCAAATGATTTCCAGTAATTGCAATGCAGTCTGGATTTGTGGCTCTGGTCATGAGTTTCTCTGTGACAGTGAGCAAGTGTACAATGCGATCCTGCACTGTGAAACAGATTACCGTTATGAAGCTTATAAAGTGCTTGCCTTACATCACCATTCAACACTTCCATTCTTTAGGGCCGAATGAAGTATAGCTTTCTTTTTTACCCAGTTTATTGATATGTATACTTTCAAAATTTAAGGTTTACAATGGAGTTGAGCCTTTTATGCACGTATGTATCTTGTCAAGGTGACAAAGGCTTTCCCACTCTCCTTTTGTCCCTCCCCCACCCCTCCTTCTCTCCTCCCCTTCCCAACCCCCATGTTTCACTTTGTTTTTCATTTTAAGTTCCATAGGAGTGGTGCTCTGGGACTCTCATATCAGAGAGACCATTCGATGTTTCACCTTCTGCTTCTGACTCACTTCACTAAGCATGATGTTCTCAAGTTTCTTCCATTTGCCTGTAAAAGCCTCCACATTCTTGGACTTTACTGATGCATAGTATTTTATAAATAGCACATTTTGTGTATCCACTGGTCTGTTGATGGGTATTTTGGTGACTTCCATATTTTAGCTATTGTTCGATGTGCTGCTGTGAACATGGGCGTACAACTATCTCTGTTGTGTGTAGCTTTCTGTTCTTGCCATTCAAGGCCTGAGTTCCTGGACTGCTTTCTCTCCACAGACTCTACCCCCGGTCCCTTCCTTCCATTTCAGGAAGCCCATGCGTACACTGTCTTCTTCTTTTACACCTGATCACAGATAATGCATAACTGCTTTCTGAATGTTGAATGTCTGGGTCAGAAATTTACTTCTTATAAAACCTTTAATAAATTCTCCAAACTTTCCTTCTGAGAGATTGTATTAGATGATATTCCAAAGCAAGCTGTGACCTGACTGAAAAAGTGCAAATTTAATGTGAAAAAATTGCATTTTCTTTACAAAACACCACTTGATGTCAGATATAGGATTCTTAGTAAAGAGACCCAGATCACAGCTCTTATGGAACTTAAAATGAAAAACAAAGTAAAACAGGCAGATGGGGGGGTGGGTGAACTAAGGGAGGGGAGAGGGAGGGACAAAAGGCGAGTTGGAAAGTCTTTGTCATCTTGACATGATACATATGTGCACAAAATCCTTAACTTCATTGTAAACCTTAAATCTTGCACTAATACATATCAATAAAATGGGAAAAAAAGAGTAATGCAGATTGTTCTCGCCTCAAATTTGTTCTGCAGTGATTTTCTCTAAGCGAGTTATTGACAGCACAGTGGCCAGCCACATATGACTGGGAAGCAGAGTTCTTAAGGTTGAATCCCAGATCCACAATTTATTCTGTGTGATCCAGAATATATAACTCAGATGAATGCCTCAGTTATATCTGTATTATCACATAATACTGGCAAAACAACAAAGGATTTTGAGAAGAATTAATTGACAGAATTTGTATAATTATGTGGAACATTTGTATAAACTGTGACCTGGAAAAATTATTTCTTATTAGCTAAAAGTAAATGTGTTAACTAATAAAATTGAAGAAACGGAAAAACTCATATAAAAATGTAAATTATGTCCTTTCCACAAAATTAATTGGGAAATTTTACTCAAAAATTAATGTATCTTCATTTTTTAAAAATTCTGTTTCCAATAGAAAGCAGTCCAGGTACTTTACTTGGGCATATTTTCCTGTAAAACTATTTTTTCATGATTTTTATAGTAGAGCCAAATTTAAATGTGCTATCTGACTTTGTGCCAGAAGAAAAATCATTTTATGCAGTTCTTAGTACAACTTTCATATTGACAGAAAAAAATAAAAGGAAGTGGTGAATACTCACCTACTTTGTTTGGAAGATTCATGGTAACTCTGTAGGTAACAACTCATCTTACTGAACACTGTTGTTCTCTTCGCCCGCTTCTCACTTACTCCACAGAAGACAAACAACCCCGCAGGTATCATTTTTTTAATACCGTTACAAATTGGATACTTTCCTTTGACAAATATGCTTGTAAGTAAGCAATTGGTTATAATTATTACTGGGAAGACGAAGAATTTGGTATTAAGCAAAAGACAGCATTTACATAAATGATTTTAAGGGTTTTTTAATTGGCAACAATATACAATTAGCCTTTATTATAATTGTGTTTATAAAACAGTTAAAATCAATTGAGGTAATATAAATGTTTTGAAATAATGAATCCATTTCTAAACTAAATGAGAGGCATATGCAATCACGTTGGGTTATGTGATGCTGGAAAATTAAACTCAGGGCCTTGTGGTTGTTAGGCAACTTCTGTAACCACTATGCAATCTCACCAGATTGCTAGAGTTGGCTCTTAATTCTTTCATAATATGTATCTACAAACCAAATATTCAATTGCTTAACAGGTATATTTAAATATGTTGATGAAGCCTCATTTTGATAAAGACGTAAGTTCAAAATGTCATTTCATTAAAAAATTTATAAGTATGATGTTGAGCTTTAAGTATTACATGGAGCATGATAGACTTCCAATGAAATTGGAGGTATGTTTTATGGAGGAAACCACCACCTTTTACAAAAGTTTTATTGATTTCTTTAGATACTTAGTGCTGGTTTGTTGTTTTTCAGTTTTGAAGTTTATCTTAACTTCAAAGAAAAGAATTGCATAAATATTTTCATAAATTTCAAATGACATAGCTCAATATAACAGAGCTCTGAGAGGTTTCTCATGACAAATTCCATCAATGCAGAAGACACAAACTATAAGAGCAGAATGATATAAAACAATGAGCATTCAATTTCATTTATTCTATATTATTTTCTTTTTAACAAAATCATTAGTACATGCTAACATCATATACTGGTGGGACTGTTTTACAAAGTTGGCAGATGCATTTAACATAACTTAGTCAATTTCAATCACCCATTTCCTTTGTCTCTCTCATGCTGATATCTTTACTCAGCTCCAGAAGATTATCTCATAGTTTTTGTTATGTTTCCTTTGTTTAATTATTTTCATTAGTCAATTAATGCATATATATATTTTCTTATGATGCTAGTTTTTTAGTCTAACTTTACTTAGCATGTTTTCCAACTTTATCAATGTGCCTTTAAATGACATGTTTTCATTCTTCTTTAAGCCAGAATAGTGTTTCATTGTGTACAGATAACACATTATATACTGCATTTTCTTTATTCTGTGTCCATCTAAGCTTTTCTCAAAGTGTAGTTATTGTGAATTGTAATATTATAACCATGAATGTGAATGCATAACTACAGTAAGTATCAAGAGTGAAAAACTACACCAATAAATTTAATAAACATAGATACAATTCCTTAATAAGATCCTGAAAAACAGAGTTCTGTGACACCTTAAGATCATTCTACTCTGAAGAAGTTGATTTTTAAAGATGGATCAGTATACACAAATCAGTATATGTATCATATAATAGGTTGAATTAAAAATAAATATTAACTGGTCATCTCATTAAATGCTGAAAATTGCCTTAACAAAACTGAATGCATATTCATGATTTTAAAAAAATATATAATGAAAAAGAGAATAGAAAGAACTTACTTCAAAAACAACAGAAGTTAGATAAAACACACTCCTAGCAACATCGTATAAAATGGAGCAAAACCTGAGAAACTTTCTTCCTAAGTAAGGAAAAGGGCAAAGGTTTCTGTTCTCACCACTCCTCTGCTCTATAGTATTCAACATTTTAACCAGAAAAGATAAAAGATAGTTGTTATCCAAACAGGAAAGGAAAATACCAAATTCTCTCTACTTTCAGATTATTTGTTTCTTTACCTTTAAGGCTCTCAAAACTCAACAATTTGATAAACCAATTCAGCAAATATAAAAATATATAAAATAAACATATAAAAATATATAAAAAATCAATCACATTTACGAATACCAGTATATCCTTCCAGAGAGTAATTATAAATGTAGACTCAAGAAAATAATAAAAGACACAGAATTAAATCTAATCATCTAAAGACAACTGATTTTTGACAATGGACTACAAATATAGGCTGGAAAAACAGACTTTTTGAATATTCTGAAGAAAAGATGGAGTTCTACATAAAGAAAATTGATCCTAGATTACTATATCTGATCATGTACTAAAATCAAATCAAAATAAGGCACTGGTAGGACTCCAAAAACACAGGAAATATTCCCGAGTCAATAAATGAAACTTTACTAAATTAAAAAGACTCTCATAACAAGGAAAAGATCAGAAAGAGGAGACAATTCACTTAATGGGGAAAAAATTGCTTGCTAATATTCTGATAGAGAGTTTTTATCTAAAATATTTTTAAAAACAAGAAATTTAAGGATTGTAAAATGAATCTAACTTTAAGAAGATGAGACAATGACTTGAATTGGCACTTCTCAATAGAATAGTTTCAAAGGGCCAAAATATGTGAAAAAATTGTCACCATATCCAGCCATCAAAGAAAAACAAATTAAAACTATATTGAGGTTTCATCTCACTAAAGTCTGAAGGATTATCATGACTTCAGAGGACACTTGCTGGAGAAGTTAGTAGTGCAGAGGTTAGAGTGCTTGCCTAGCAAGCATGAGTCTCTGAGTTTGATTCTCCAGCACTGCAAAAGCCAAATGTCATGAGACATGCCTGAAATTGTTTCTCTGGGACTCGAGCTATATAATTGGATTTTTAGTTTAAGATTTTTTTTTTCATATGTGCACTCCACATGCCTGTAATCTCAGCATTCCAAAAGCTGAGACAGGTGGATTGCTTTAAGTTTGACGCCAGATTCAACGACAGTGAGTTCAGGACAAACCTGAATTACAGAGTGAGATCCTATCTAAAAGAAAAAAATGTAAATTTATAAAGAACAATACATACTGATGATGATGATGATGCAGGAGAAAAATAATTCTTTCTTTTTGTCCAGAATCCTCTACCTCTGCAATCTCTTACACATTCCCCTGGGACTCACCTACTACTGTCCCCACGTGTGCCATGCTGGGCTCAGTTCTCAAAGACAAAAAGAAAGTAAACGGACTTACAGACATCCTAGTTGCTGGGACAAGATATCTGTCATCTACAGCTTAAAGGAGAAAACATTTATCTTAGCTCACAACGTCAGAAGGCATCGGTCCATTCGTGGGTGACTGACAATGGTGGAAGCACATGGCAGAGGTAAACTGGAGGGAAGTCGTTCATGGCATGACAAACAGAAAGCCAAAATGTGGCGTGAAGGGCAGAGCTGGTATAGCTCCTTTCAAGCCCTGTTCCAGAGATCCGCCCATTCCTTGTCAAGTCCCAGTGTCCCTCTTTTTCCAGGTTTAGCCTCAGTGCAGGTCACACAGCAAGTAATGTATCACAAACTCATATTCTATAATCTACCTCACACCCGTAATCCACCACACACCTGTAATCCACCTCTCTTGAGCAGGCCTTTTCTCTTAATAGCACATGGCTCCATAGACAACCCACAGCATTCAAATACAGGGCTGTCTTTGAGAACATTCCAGATCCAAATCATAAAACAAGCACATATTCCACTGTTTCAAAATCTTCGGACTGCCTCATCCCTCTTTTTACAGTGCTATCCCCAGTTGGTCACATCCCTTCCTACTCTAGTCTATCTCATTGTCTTACTGCAGGTTTCCTCCTCGGAGGAGTCTTTCATCACTGTGCTATATGGAATAGCCTTGCCACTTTACTCCGTCACGGTGCTCATCAGTACTTCATTTACCTTTAAAATACTGCACTGAGAAGTCTGGCTTCCTTTTTGGGATCCTGGAGAGGTAAATCCCCTACTGAGAGTGGTGAGCTCGGTTGCTTACTCTCCTGCTTCTGTATCTATGTGGTTAAACTCATTCTAGAAACGACTGAACCTACTGATAGTACTTAAGCAACTGATTCCAAAAGTACTGAGGTTTTCACATGTTATCATTACAGTCTGCACAACATATATCAGATGTGTGTGAATTGATCAACCAGAACAGTCTTAAATTATGAGCCTTTTAAAGACTATTTCTCATTCTGACTGCTTCACATCATGCACCATGCACATTTGAAACCTTTGGATGCTGCCCTAACAAGAAACTGCTGAAGCAAATAGGAAAGTTAAATTTTAACTTAAATAAGATTGAAGCACTGTGCAGAATGCTCCTGTAACATGGGCTAATATATTGCTACCTGATCAAAAACCTAATCTGCCTAATCTACTCATTCAATGAAATATATGTATATTCTAGATGGACAGGCTCCCTTTTTTCACAAGGCTTTATTTTGCACCTAGATGTGTGCACCAGACTCCAAGAAATGAGAACCTCAGCTGTTCCACCTGACTGACCCTGGAACACTGAACCTTACATTTACCTGGACTTGATTCATTTATGTTTAAACTACTTATCATTTATTATCCATGATTTAATGAATATTCAATTAGTTGTTCAGCAGCCTCTCCAAGGAAAACTAAAGTAGAAACATGCATAAGCAACTTTATTCTTATTTATGCTGCAAATTGCTTCAAGCTAGTTGCAGTCTTAGTGACAAGTATTAAAAGACCAAATAAAAGTGTGAAATGCTGCAAAACATACTCAACAGGAAATAAAATGTGTTCAAGTCCTATTCTTCTATTCAGATATTAGTTTTCAATCTTCCAGCTGCAAGCGTCATTTGTACAATGTTTTTCAATTGGAAAATATACTTTTAGCAACAACATAGGCAGTTTGTATTTATCCTCCTGCCTGTCTTCTGTGAGGGTTGGGTAGCAGACACTGTAGAGACTTATTCAGATCCCCTCGGGTTCTACTTCAAGACTCTATGTGCTTGGCTTCTAAAGGCTGATAGATATAATCATCAACACAGAAATGACTATGGCCCTGGGGTACACCCCCTCACTCAGAGGAAAAGCTTGGAAGGACCTGAAAGCTTACAACCCAAATGACTTATTGTTAAGGACAACTGAAATTCAAACTCTCTTCCCTAGAAATCAAAGATAAACTGAGTTACGATTGGTGGTGCATGCTCAATATCAAATCCAATTAGCCTTGGCAATTGTCCACAAGCCTTGACAACTTTATTACCTTGCTGCTCTCCGCACTAGTGCACACTCTCACATCTTTCTAGAAAATCAACTGGACATGAATGAATTCTTGTCTCAATGACTTCTTTGAAAAATGAACCTAAAAAGAATAACACATGAATTTAAATTTTCCCTTGCCCAACTCAAAAAACAGAGCTTTCTTTATTGCTTAGACATCTAAATATCACATTCTACACTAAAGCATACTGATTTCTACAGACTTCCAGACACCATTCATTTGGCTAAGACCTCAAGATTTCATATTAAAAGTTACTAGTATCAATACAAATGAAAGGACTGCTATGAAGCGGAGCAGAATGTTTTAGATCTCCTCAAAAATACTTTAAGATCTGCTATTATTTTTCAAAATTCTATTGCCTATTTTAGTAAAGTGACAAATTTGCCAAACAAACATAATCTGGACATGATGATTTTCCAATATTTGTAACAAGTAGCTTATATCTATTTTAATTGGTTTAAATCTAGACATCACAATAAACTTTATATTAACATGTGTAAACATGTAAACAAGTAGAATAATAAAGGAAGAAGAATAAAATATAGTTATTTATTTTTTGTAAAAAGTATAAGCATTCTGAATTATTATTTAAACTTTACTACATTGAAAATTATAATGTTAAAAAGCAATGAGCTTATAGTATCATTGTTAAAATGAGTTGTAGGAAGTTTTCACAAAATCCTATGTATTTCTATTTAAATAAAAATTTTTTTGTAGTCTGGGACATGTTTTGATTTCACAATTAATTTTAAATAATATTTGTTTTTGCAACTTTTTCACAAACATCTTTATATGCTGACTGCATTTCAAATGACAGACATGGGTACTTTTTTATATCAGAGTTACTGCATTACAAAAAATACTTGCAAAATGTCAAGCTGGTATTTCCACCGTTATGCACATCTTTACATATTTTTCACTCTTTAAAACAAATATCATTACTGTGGTATTAGCATATTTTGCATAGGCATGATATTTTATTTTTTATATTGCTCAAAATTTAAAATGTACTGAAAGGGAAATAAATGTTTTCAGTTTTTTGAAGATTTAAGAACAAAAACAGATCTTTTCCAAAACGGTTTTAGGTGTTCTTGTGCAGGCTAGGAAGGAGATAATATGAAGATTCACAAGGAAAATTAAGTTTGTGCTGCATATAATCTGAACAGGTATTGTTTTTGCTATTAACACAGTATCAAGTTTATCTAAAATGAACTAAAAGTTCTTATCTCCATTATTTCTAAAATATTGTTCGTTATGTATATGTTTATTTTGCTAGTTTGAAGATATGAATTATGCAAATTCTTTTTAGTAACAAATTTATGGGCTCAGGAGCATAGTTCAGTGGAATAAAGCACTTGATTAACAAGTGCAAATCTTGGGTTCGATTCCCCAGCTTGACATGAAGTGGGCATGATAGGGTACTCTCGTAATCCCAACACTTAAAAGGCTGAGGCAGGAGAATTGCTGTGAGTTTGAGGCCAGTTGTGACTATATAGTGAGTTGAGGACCTGCCTTGACTACAAAAAGAGAGTTTGTCTTAAAAAAAAAATACAGAGCAAAATGTTTTTTGTCAATGCACATTTTAGTGCAATGATTAGGAATTAAAATCGACTCTTAATTATCATATATGTTATTATAAATACCAAATATAGCCCTTTTTCAAGCCACTACATTTTCTGTAATATATGTTAGGTAAAAAATGGGGGCTATTTTAAATAGTAACATTAAGTAGATACGTGTTTTATAATAGCTTACCAAAGGATAATCTTCAATTTAACACTCTCAACACATTCTTAAATACAAATGACTCATTATCATGATTCAATGATTTTGATTTGATGATTTTGGTTATCTCTGATATGTGAATTCAACCATTTCATTGAATTTGAGATATTATTTCTGACCCTTTAATCTCAGTTCTACAAAAGGAACTGTCCACCACATTGCATCTAATTCTTAATGTTTTTTCTAATGATTTAGATTCGGAACTCCCAGAGTTCCTATTTGGCATCCTAAATTCCAGAAGGACACTGTGCTACTTTATTTAGTCATACAATTGTTGCAAGAGTAATTAATATCAAGAATAATGTAACTGCATAATACAATCGACTGGTGTGCTTACAATAGTGGGAAATTCGAGCACAGGGATATACACAGGGAGAACTTTATGGGAAAGCTGAGTCTATTTCACCAAAAGCTAAGAAATGACCGGGGGCTAGAGACCTATCTGCAAGTGAATCCTCCCTTGTGTCTTCACAAGAAGCTTGTCCCTGCCAAAAGCTAGATCTCAGATTTGTAAATGCTCGAACATTAAGAAAAATTATTTTGTGGTTTAAACTAGTCAGCTTATAGTATTTGTTTTATAATAATCTGAGGAAAGTAACAATATAAGTATAATCACTGGTAACGCATTTTGTTTTGCTAAATCTTTGAACATATTTCCCTGACTTGATTTCCAATAATTTCTAAACAATATTATCATTCATGTTCCATGCCCATTTATCAACATAAAACAGTTTTTTTCTGGTATTTCTGTGTATGTAGAACTCAGAGTGAAGACTGAGAGACAAAGGGTGACGATCTCAAAGCCAATGTGTTCATATTTTCTGGTCTAATTATAAGGAAGTGGATTCCCTGTGCTCCTTTGGAGATTTGGGCCCATATGTTTATTGCTCATTCTCTGACTTCTATGTAATAACTTTTAAATAGAAACTCATGGGGGAATCACAATATTATTTTATCCACTTTATACTAGGCCTTGTATTCTTTACTTCCATTTTTAAGTGAGATAGAAAAATGAAATTCTGCCAAATGCACATGAAAAAACAAAGTCGTGAAAGGCTGCCAAGAAACATAACACAGAATGCAGAGGTGAGCACTAATTGGATGTAGATACATGAAACATGTAAGTTTAATTGTAAGTATTAGAGTTTGATTTTTGTAGAGTTTTAATTTTTTTCAAAAATTAGAAAATATAATAGAGACAAAGTTTTTCTATGAACTTTAAATTTCTTAGTTTTATGAGTAAAATCACCTGTAAAGATAGTTTTTGTAATTTTAATCACCAATTTATTCTTTTAGGAATTTTAGTGCATTCAGAGTAGATACACAATCACTAGAGTATAATTTTCAAACAAGTTGCCATCTCATACACAGAAGTAACTCCACATGAGTTAGGAGCTACTTCTGCGTTTTCTTTTTTGCAAGATTTCTAATAATACTGTTCGCATTCCTTACTGGGGACATTTTGATTGTTTCTTCTAACTTTAGTGGAGAATCTGTACTCTTGTGATTTTATTGAAATTACTAAATAATGTTGGCTAATTGTTAATTACAATCATTAAGGAGTGTTAATTAATTTTCTTTGAGTGTCCATGGAGTCAGGTGATGATATCATTTTTCACTTTTCATGTTGCCAGTTTATTACGTTATCATGTCGTTGTTGTTATTGGTTGCTCTTTCTAGAATTCGTGATTTTTGTCTTTTGCTGAACTTTTCATATATGACATTCTATGTTGCTAATTTTCTATATTGATTCTATTGTCATTGATTTCTGATTTCGTTTTTGTTTATTTTCCTCTTGTAAAAACGGCACTTTTTTCTCTAAAAGTACAAGGTAGATTTTCAAGTTACTGAAGTAAAATGTGGAATATATTCTGCACACAAATTCATTGCTATAAATGCTAATGTACATACAGATTTCCCTGCATCATTTCCAAAGGTTAAATATGTTTTTCATATTTATTCAGTTCAAGATCAAAATTCTCTGGAGATTCTGTATTAGTTTTTGTATTATTTTAAAAAGTGAATATTTGTTTTCACCTGTCTAAGGGTTTCCAAGCTATCTGTACTTACTGATACCTCATTTAGATCCATTTTTGTTTGAGGCCATATGTTGCATCACTTAATCCGTTACATTTGTCAAGCTGTGTTGATGGCCTGAAAATTGACAGTCCACTATGATAAGTATCCCATGTGAGCATAGATATCATGTTTATTTTGCCATTGTTTTCTGTAGTGTCCTATAGACATATATTTGGCAAGCTGATTCATAGAACCGTTCAAAACATCTGCATTTACATGAAGATTTTCTGTGAGCTTCATCTGTGAAGTTCTGAAAGGGCTCTTGGAAGCTTTCACATATCAAAAATAGTAGATGTGATTCTCAATATTTCTAACAGTTTTACCCTGTAAACTTTGGCTTTGTTGCCATATATGTGAACACTTTTGTTATGTGTTTTGGTCAATATTCCTCTTAGCTTTTAATAGTGTTTTAGTTAAAATCGCATATATATGAAATTAAGATATTCTGCTTTATTTCAATTATTTTATCATGGAAAATCTTTCTTCTTTAATATTTTTGAAAGAGATTTTACACTTAATGATAGCTTTTTAAAGCAATTTTAAAATCAGGTTTTAGTTCATGTTAAAACCTATTCTTTAGTTGGTGCATATAGACCCATCATATTTAAATCAGTTATTGATAGATTGAAATGATATAATTTGTAATTTGTGGCTTTTTCCCATTTGCACTTACTGTGATGTGACCTGAGCTATGTTCAGGATTCGTTCAGATATTTTAGAACCTAACATGAACTTTAAAGTCTCTTATTGGTCACTCTAAAGTTTGTCACATACATGTTAGCTAATCAAGTCCGCCTTGAGTAACACCGTGATATTTCACATGCCCTTCCATCACGGCAGGATGTTTTCATTCTCTCTTTCTCATCCCTGTGCTCATCTCTTTGTTCTTATTCCTGAGAGTCATTCTATATCTTGCTGTTATTATCACTGTTACTATGGCACTGAGGTTCCAGCCAAGACCTCCAAGCCAAGCTATTTTTCTAGCCCGTTTTTCTTATTTTTGATTTTGACACACGATGCCTCTGAGTGGTTCAGTTATCCAGGCAGGACGTGGACTTGCAATCTCTCTGCCTCAGCTTCCCAGAGGCTTTTATCACTAAGCAGTGTATTATTATTATTATTATTACTGTTTAAAAATATGACCTTTAAATCAATAAATAATAATATTTTATTTTTACCAATTAACTTTCTGTCCCTTTACCGAAGTTGTGCAGATAGAAATATCTGTGTTACATGTATTCTTCTTCTTCGTCAAGTTTTAGCCTATTCTGGAAAGCTGATCTCATGGCCATGACTTCTTTTTAATTGCAGCAGCAAATTTATATTTGTATGTACATATATATTTGGTTGTGAAGAGAACATTTTATTGGGACAAACATAAAAGGAAAGGAGGACAGAGGGGAAAAAAAAGTGGGTGGAGCTTCCGCTAGTCAGAAAGGGGACATGGAACTGTGGGTTGTCCCCTACATTTTAGTGGAAATTTTACTAGTTCTAGAATTCTAATAGGATATTTTAAATGACACACAAACACATAAATTTGCATATGTTAATGGGGCTTCAGTTATACTTCTCTCCTATGGTTCTTTTCAGTATAGTTCTTTTAGCTTTGGTTTCTTCAGTCTGTGATATAAAACATACCTTTATTATTATTTGTTTGTTTTGGCTTGATGTCTTCTGCATTTCCAGGAGATGTGTTATTGTTTTTAACTATAAACAACTGTAATTGTACTGAAGCTTGGTTGTGTGGGAAGGATCAGGGAACAAAGGCTCAAAGGCTTTGTATAATCTTATTAAATTTCAGTTTTTACTGCCTAGGGCTTATGAATCTGACCTTCACGCAAGTTTCTTAAATTAAATATGTGTTCATCATCTCTTTTCTTCCTTCTGCAAATATGTGAATATATTTTGGAAGCTATCATTTTTGTGAAATATTTTCCTCCCATACATAAGACTAAAAGAGTACCTGGAGATAGAATAAGAGGCTAGAATGCCATTCCCTCAAGAAATATATATATATATATATATATATATATATATATATATATATACTTAGTTTCTTCCAAAGGTGTGGTCATTTTAAGGAGAAGTTTTAGATAAGATTTTCCCATTGTCACTCTCCATTCTGCAACTGGAAACATGGAGATATCTTTCTATAAGAGTTTAAGAAACAAACATCACATGCATCCTAGTAAATTTCAAAAAATATAACCCCCAAGTAAGTTTCATTTATAATAAAATGTCTCCACATTGTCACAAATTCAATAGAAATGTTGTAGAAGTGTTCCTGCACTTAAAGCTTTATTTATTTATTTAATTTCTTTTTTCTGTTCCAGGTTAGGCAATCACAGGTGTGTTCTCTAAGGTTCATTTCTTTCTCTCTGGATTTTGGGGAAGCATGCTAGCTTGAAACTTCAATTTGCTATGGTTTCATTAAAAGTCATTGCCTTTCATTTTATGAAGTTCTTTTTTTGATAATGGCAGCAATAGCTTCCAAATTTTTGAATACTAAAGCTAAATTGAGAAATTTTAAACACCAATTTTAAGAATAATTTTATATTATACTTAATTTAAAATATTATAGAAATTCTTATATCGTTCACTCACCTTCACATACATAGAGCTTATAAGTATTTCACTACCTTATCAAATGATATATGTTTATTCAAAGTGAAACAACAAAGTATTTTTCAGATTTAAGTATTATACAATTATCATTTTATCTTTTTCTAGTATTTTTGTATATTATCTCTTACTTGAATAGACCTTTGTTACTGCCTCAAAAAAAGAATCGGGATATAGAAATGCTATCTCCCCAAAGACACCTCCCAAATTATAACTGCAGACTGGCTTCTTCCACTAATTGTAGCTTTTGCTACTTGAATTGGCTTTTACTTCAAGAACCTGTAATATAGAGCATACATCTGCCTTCAAATTTTAGTTAGTAATATAGAGTATGCATCCATGAGAATGAATTCAGTGTGTGCATATTTGTAGACATAGATGTAATTTTATTTTATGAAGTAGTCAATTGAACAGAAAAATTAATTTCAGGAACATGGGCATTCTACTTCCTTGACATCTAACAATTTATGTATCGATGTCAATACACAGAATAGTTGTTAGTAAACATTCCTTCCATTTCAATAGGAAAATTCAGTTAAATATTTTCCTCACTTCAAATCACCACTTATGAATCAAATTTATTTTTTCTTCTTCTAATACCTTTGTGGTCCCTTTTTCTTTCACTTTATATGGACTTTGTTTGTGTGCATGCGTGTTATTTATGTTCGTGTACTGTGTTTTCACATATTTGGTGATTCAATGTTACCAAAATGTTGTTTATTGCTGTTTGTTTATTGAACAAAGGTGGATAGTTACAATGTTGCTATATTAGCATTTATTAATATTAAATTTTATTTCGCTATGGATACATATAATCATCAATTGTTGAATCATTACTACCATACACAAGCATATACATATAGTCAACAGACTTTTTCCAAAGCCAACAACATCTCCCAATGACTAGACATTTTAGTTTTACCTACTAAACTGGATTTCCTTAAAATATTACAGCTTACTATTTTAGTGTTTCAATAAATTCCAAAGATTTCTTTTGTGACACAAGTTGAACATTTCTTCTACCTTGATTTTTTAAAGGAATTCAATCTTGAACACTGGAAAGGAAAGGATTACTGAAGTTAAAAGAGACTGTGTTTTGAGTAGGGGAAGAATGAAGATATTTAGAACAATTATTGTTATCAACACTTCAAAACTACCATTTGGAACGTAGAAAAGACCTTGGGCACTAGTTCATCCGGATGTTAATGGATGTAGTGGTTTGAAAGGGGAAATTAGTGTGTGTTCTGAAACTAATTAAGGCACAGTTGTTAAATGTCACATCTGTTACTCATAAAGCATATGGTCTTAAGGTTTAATCTCATAAAAAATCTGGCATATTTAACCAATATCTGCTTATATTAGAATATAAGAAGGTGTTAATCTCTGATGATTTATTAGAATTCAATATTTGTTGATAGACTATTAGAACAAATCTTTGAAATGTTTTATTGGGATGTTCTTAAGTGATAGGCTGTGACTTGCTACTTATTAATGTTTCTTAAAATTTACAATGTTAATCAGTATTATACAAATTAGAAAGTATTTCTATCATGAGAGGAGCGCCTTTTTATGTGGAGAAAAGCTAGATCATTTTACTTAAAACAATAGAAGTGTTGTTTCTTGATTATATATATTTTATTCTTATATCTGTTTAATATGGATTTGATTTTATAGTGCCATGCTTCTATGTCTATGAAAATCCATGATTTAAATAATTATATATTAAGCCTAAAGTTTCAGTTGGAATATATAAATATAGAATTGTTTCTGAAATTTTTCATTGAAATTCAACTATTTAGAGCAGCTTAATTTAGTTGATGTTCAAATAATATTATCTTCAATTATTAGAATATAATTTATCTTGCCTTTTTGTCTGCACTTAGGAAGGTAAGACACAAAGTAAATTACGATCCTCTACTTGACCTCTTTTCTCATCTAATTTGAGAGCATTGTTTCTGTGGAGCTAACAGTATCCATGGTTACTGGTTATACAGATTCTCCTGATGTCTTAACTGTTGGAGGAACCACTGAGATTTTATTTTTCTTTTCTCAATTAGAAGTATTCATTCTCTGAGGCTGATCCTCTGAGATAATAAATGTGGATATAAGGAAGTACACAGTGATATCTCTTAATATATCAATGGGTTTTAAATATATTTCATGCACATGCATATATATATATATATATATATATATATATATATATATATATATATGTATTACAAAAAGGAAAATACCATATCTTAACTAGTAATCTGTCAAAATGAACATTAATGGGTAGACTTGTTTACTAGTATATGGAAAGATCAGTATCATAGCACTGTTGAGATAATGTAGTGACTAACTCCCCAGCCAGGGATCCCTTTGTTACTTGGAAACACCTCAAGGGAAGTTGTGTTGTGAGGGATAATAAGAAGTGGTACTGAAAAAAAAAAAAACAACAGTAACTTTAAAACAAATAAACATTTATGCAAACAAGTCTGACTAAAATGAATACAACTTTAATTTTTCTTTTAGAGTTTTCTAGAATGCAAACTCTGAAGCGCGATGAGTCAGTGCCGGACTACTCAGCACACATTCACACCTTGGGCCACCTCACCATCCATAAGATTTTTCTTACAGTCATCCTTTCCTTAATACGTCAATCCTATGTGCACGGATTTTAAGTACATAAAAGATGATGCTACAGCTTTCTGGTAGTCGGGTACAATGGCTGTTTGCCAGCCATATATGGCAATTGACAGTCTAAGGATTATCAGGACTCTGGGATGACACTATGGCATGCACCACCACAGGCAACTTTTGTGGTGCTCAGGAACCAAACCATTGACTGGTTAGGCTAGTATATTAACCGCTGAGCTATACTAGCAGCCTCAGTTTAATTTTTAAAACACCCAAATGATGTAATTTGAAATTGTAGTGAAGATGGATCTGTTGAAATACCCACTTCAAAATATGTAAGTGGCAGAAATCAGGAAAAAAAATATTCTCCCTTACTTGTCCAGGTAGGGAAGTTTGTGTTCTTCTGTAAAGTGATATGAAATCCACATACTGGAAGATTCAAGAAAAGACAGTTTTTATCATCCAGTGTGAACCATATATATATAAGTGGCAGCAATTATAGTTGTTACTGAGCTCAGGGAGAATAATTGCTGAATAAAAGAAAAGGAATTAAAATGTAAAAAGATACATAAAATAGGCTAGAGTTTTGCCAGAAAATTTATGATTATTTTTAAAGAATCATTTCCTTGCTATCACATTATAAAATTTTATTTCCCTATGTTTTTTACTGTCTAATCTTTGTTTTATTTTAAATTTTAGAAAATAATTCATTTAGATATGTAATTTTGGGCATAGTGAAGGTATAAATTAGATTTTCATATAGGTGTATATTGTGAAGAGATTGCATCTTTCATGAAGCATCGAGTGTCTGGAGCATAATGTATATATAGATATAGTTATAGGTATAGATATAGATTTAATGGAAATGTACCTAAAAGTAAAACAAAGGAGATACAATTATAGAGAATAAAATTGATACAGAGACTTAGAAAAAAACAGGGTGTTGCTATGTAGTCCAGGCTGGTCCTGAACTCAGTATGTAGCTCTGGCTGTCTGCAAACTCAAGGCAATCCTTCTGCCTCTGCCTCCTGAGTCCTGGGACTACAGGCATAAACCACATCACAGACTTGTGTGATGCTGCAGAATTGAAACCAAGGCCTTGCACTTGCCAGGTAAGCACCTTAAACACTGAGCTCCATCCCAGCCATGATTTGTTTCTTGAACAATTGCTTTGTTAGGGAAGTGTTAGAGATGTCTTCATTAGTATTGTAACCAATCAATAATAAGACAATTCCATTGTCACAGTGGAATGTACCGTAGCATCGCATGTATTAGAGCAAGGAAAGCTTCATGGGGAAAATCTAGTGTGGATTAAATTCTGAGGCATATGCTTATGTTTGCCGGTTGAGAAGTAGAGACAAAAGAAGGGAAGCCAAGGAATCCAAAGAGCGAGGAAGAACGTGGAAACAAAACTCTCACAATAGACTGATCTTACTGCAAATCATCATTATTATCTTTTTGCAAGTTTGATCCATGCGCATCACACTTTTCCTTCTCTGCTCTAATAAGACATTGTCTTCAATTGTATGTTATTACAACATAATGACATTATATTGCTTTCTACAACAGTCTTTAGAAGACAGAAGGTCAGGGCCAGCCTTGACACCAAAGCAAAATCTTATCAACCAATCAATCAATAAAAGAAACAAAGGAAGAAGAAGAAGAAAAAAAGGACGAACATTTTATTTTTTAATTGTATTTGCTTCCGTTGGGATATTTAAATCATACTTAAATCATATAAATGCTGATATGTCTCTTGGTCAGTATCATTCTCTTTGAATCAAAACAAGCCAGGTCCTGATTCCTTACTTCTCTCTGCTTGTACTCTCTTCATCTCGGTTGGTTATGCTACGTGGGGCCGATTTGGTTAGACAATTTTCTAGGCCTTAGCTCTAAGTTCTCTTTTGAACATATTCTATTATTAACCAAGTATGTTCAGGCGGTATTCATTTGAACAATAAACTGTGAACTAAACGAGAATTCAGTTGTTGGAATAAAATGATGGTGGGCCTAATTTCATGAGAGCAGAAAAGGTCTCACCTATTGTTATTGGTATTTTAGACAATAGATATTGTCATTCTTTAGCATCACCATTCTCTTCATACATTACCCGATTTTACTCTTTTATAAACGTTGTTCTCCTGAACTCATATACTCTACTGTTTTCTGGAGCAAGTAGTTCTGTCCCTTTACAGCAAAAGGCTGTTTTTCTGCAGCCCTGCCTCAGCTGGGCGCCACCACACCAGCTGCTGTCACCCTTGTGGTTCATTCTTCCTTGCTCTCCTGCCAGCTGCCAGCTGTTCACGGGTCCTCTGTACTCAATTCAGTTGTGGGCATGTCTAGTGGCCGTACAACCAGAAGTAAAACTCAACAAGTCTCATCAGCAAAAAGGAAAACATAGGACAATTGTAGGTTAAGTATGCCCTCAATATCTACTCTGTGATAGTAGCAAATGGAAATTTTATCTAAAAGCAAAATAAAACCAAATACTCAAACTGAACTACTGGAGCAGGTGGCTTAGGAAATCATGAGGAGAAATAATTAGTTTTAGATAGAAAGTAATTCAATTTCTTTGGAAACTAGCCCCGGCAATTTGGAATACTCTTTCTAGAAGCTTTCTAAATAACGTACTATAGTCCTTGGCTACAAGAAAATTTAGAGATATTCAGAAATTGCAGTAATAATTCTCTTCACTGACAAATTTCTTTAGAATTGCAGGTGTTTCTAGCATTTGTTTTTGGCACTCTTTCTTTATCTGTCTTAAACTTCTATTCTCAGGAAAAATATAATGTAGTTGATAAATCTAATAACTACAGTAAGGACAATGATTACAATAAGGCTGTACATGATTAGCAATGGTTATTGTCATCAAGAAAATAAAATAAAATAGGTCAGCTGGCAAAACATCGCAGGAATGAATATGGAATATATACAAAACCCGGAAAAAAAACACTCCTTTTTCTTTTTCCTTTTTTTTTTTTTTTTGTGGTATTAGGAATTGAGCCCAGAGCCTTTCACTGAGCTACATCCCAAGTCCATTTTAATTTTGGTTTTTAAAACAGGATCTCATGAAGTCACTAAGTTTTTCAGGCAGAGTTTGAATTTGTGATTCTTCTGCAGCAGCCTCCCAAAGTGCTGGGATTACAGGCCCTGCTCACCAGCCTTGCCATCTTTTTTTTTCTTTAATGCTAATTTCCCTATTATAAAAGGACAATTACTGTGGAAAAGAAAGTAAAAGAAAGAGAGAGACCCTGATGCTCTCTTTCTGTGTTAGTTCTTAATTGATCATTGTAAACATGGATTTTGATATACAATGATGATAATATATGGCAAAAATAAAACATGCATACATTTAAAAAATTAGAAGCACACAATTACTATTATTATGTTTATAAGAAAGTATGTGGCTTTTTGCTTTTTATTTGGAGAAATGGAAAATAAATCTAAATACCAGAGTCAAAAATATTCAAAATAAAGGAGTTTATTTTGTAGTAAGAAATATGATGCCAGGAAAATGAAGACCCCAGAAGTAAATGAATTTGACCAAAATGAGCTCTGAGATTCTTGCCTAGGACTATTGTGAGTGGGTATACTAGGGTTTAAGTATTTGTACCCACCCTTTGGAAAATAAAATGCATGATTACTAAAATGAAAAAAAATAACAGTGTGAGTACACAAAGGAGAAAAACTATAAATACAAGATAATTTTACCTAAGTTGCATCACTAATTATATTTTTTCTCAAACATTTATTGGCTAGAGACTATCTTAATTCAGAAAGTACAATCTTAAGGTAGAAAAACATGTACTCATCTAGGTTTGCAGCCTACTAGATTTAATACTTGGTATATTTGATTCAAGTTTCATCCTGGATGAAATTTGCCAATAGTATTCGTTAATAGCGCTTCTTCAGAGTTTTGTGTTAAATTTTATTTATATTATCATAGATGATCTCAAAACCAGTAGGATTATCGAACACGTGGAGAAAGTATTGCTTAGACTAGTAGATATATTTAAAGTTTCTAAGATAGTGTGGAAATTTAAACTGCTCATGACCCCTTTTAAGAGATTCCTCATGACTCCATGAAAATAAAAATCTCTTTTTTTTCTCCTGTATTTCTGATGTAAGCCTGCTATAATCAAAACAATGGAGGAAGGCTTCCAGTCTATTCTGGGATGATAAAAGACTAATTTCCATAATTTAAGATAATTGAGGCAGAGGGCCTTATCAGGAAGTTGCTAGCCTAGTGGCTGAGAAACAAATATATATATATATATATATATATATATATATATATATATATATATATATATATATATATATATTACCTCACATATAAGATGTGGGAGAATGCTCTCCCTAAACATGGTCTCTCATTTTTTTCCTGAGTATATAAATCTGGGAAGAAAAAAAAAAAACAGTGTTCTCTCCCGTATATGAAACAGTTGCACAACTCTATCTGAGTGAAACATTTTTTTTCAATTCCACACACTGTCCAGGCCCTAGACTAAACAAGCAGTGGATGCCGTGCTGGCAGAGAAAATACACAAATGCAATAGACACTAAACATAACTCTACTAAGAATAAAGTTCATGTATTTAATCTTAAAAGGCCTATTATTTACATTCAATATGGGACAGAATCAACTTACAGGCACTCATGTGACAGGCTTTAGAGAAAGGTAGAAATGAAACAAAAGAAGCAGCGTTGACTAAGCACAAAGTAAAGTTCCTTAACCAATATGTTACTTACTGCCTGTGTTATTTACATTCTTATGGCCAATGTTAGCCTATGTAATAATGTGTAATATTGACACGTGTGTGTATAATCTCAGCCTCTCAGTCTTCCCTGTGACATCCTCTCCTGATGCTACCATGTTCTTTCCATTTCACATTATCCCCTCTAGTGGGTGTACAATTTCCTTGAGGTAGGAGAAGCATTGTTATCTTCCAAATATATTTCTGGTCATCTTCCATTTTATTTACTGACTGTGGTTAATTCAGTAAGTGCAGATCCAGGCTAAATACTATTTTGACTAGAACTGTACTACAATTGACTTTGGATATATTTTACAGCAAAAAAAAAAAAAAATGAGGAAGAAAGACACCCTATGAGTTGGAAGCAAAGTTTAGAAAGTGTGGCCTCAGCAGAGAAGATCTTCAAAGAGCCAGGATCTAGCCACTGTTACCAACACTGCTAAATCAAGTCATAGGAGCACTGATAATTGATCATCAGTCTTAGCAAGACAGAGATCAGTTTCCAGTGATAGATAGACAAAAACCAATGCTTGAGCTTTTGTTAAAAAATGAACAAAGAATGGAAAATGGGCTATTTACTCTTTTTCAAATGGTTTTTTGATTAGGGCACACTTTTTTTGATTTGTAAGTTATATTGTCTCTGTATGCTGATTGTAATGCCACAGGACAAAAAGGGACAAAGAAAATGTGATTGAATGTGACCTTTAATGATAAAACATGTTGAATTTTGTGAACGTCTCCTTTGAATAAAATCTCAGACAATTCACTCTTGAAAATGGGTGAGAAGTAAGCAACAGATGCAGGTAGAGATGAGTTTTGAGATGTGGAGGAAGTCCTTTATAAAGGACTAACTTTTATTCTAGCAAAAAATAATGAAGTCAGAAATTATGTGTGCAACAGATTGGAAAAGATGTCATAGAATTTGAATGAAAGACAATAAACAATATTAAATTGACTTGGAGTGTAAGAGAGGACCGAACCAGGAACTGTCCTATGATTATCAGCTTTAATTTAATGAATATTCATTGAAGGGGTAACTGTTCATCCTGATCCCATGTAGATCCTTCAGGCTACTTGCATCTGGAAGAAGTCAGGTGATAAATGTGTACTGTTAAACTAAAACATCCTTGTGTTATAGTAAGAAAAGGAAATATGAATGTTGAAAAGAACTTGACTGTAAGTACAAATTAATTTCACCAAACTGTATATAACTGGGATTTAGTTTGTTGTTTGACTTATCAAAATATGTAAATGTACATTATTTGGGAATCAGTTCATGCAAACAGGGCAAAGTATATATAGTGCAGTATGGCAAAGCAGAAGACTGTGGAGAACAGTTATAAGCACATATCAGATAAGAGAAAGTTTAGAATAAATCCTTGCCTAGAGCTATTCTGCAAAGATGGACAGTCAATGTTGCAGTCTCTGTTTCTTTGGTTATGTACTTTAATTACCAGTTAGATGTAAGTGTTTAATGAAAGAATTTATGGGAGATATTTTGCAATGCCTTTCCTAAGTTTAAACGATCTATTATCTCTGTTATTTTATTAAAATGAGGATTATTTCTCTATGTACAATCCCATTTGTCTGGCACACCTACTGTCTTTCTTACACCGTTGACATATATTCAACAATTGCCACACAACTTCATGATAAAATTGACTTGATTAACATTTCACCCATGACTTAATGATATTCCACTAACTGCTCCTCGCTCTTTTGACATTTCCAGCCAAATTTATCCTGGGGACATTCAGGTATTATTTCCTAACACAATAATAAAGGTTAGAGGACACTTTCCTGATTTAGTCTTTCTAAACTACAAAATGTCACTTAGAAAGTAATTTCTCAAAACATACATCTAGGTATAATTATTCTATACACTTCAAAATATACTGATTTATTACATATATTCCTCATTTGTCTCAAAAACCAATTTTTTTTTCAAATTTTATATGTATTATAGAAAGTATATGTACCTGTTTGAAAACAAGAAAATCACATAAAATAATTTTAGATGAATGTCAATAATTACTCATTGTTTAAAAATAGTCCACATCTTAGTTAATAAAAATACACAATAACATACCAACAAAGAGTAATATTTTGTGTACATCAAAATTGATCATATTAATCTAAAGCTGTTTCTCAACTTTCAAAGCATTCTCATTTATTTTTGTAGTGTCTGGAAAAGTGATAATTTAAAAATTTAAAAAGTCGTTTTCATCGTTTTAGTATGTTTTGGAGAATAGCTATACCTTATTTTACTCATTTTCTTGTAAATGATACTCTGGACTTCCAAGAGAATCCTACAGTATTACTCTGTCCAACTCCAGGATCACTTCTCTTAGTTCAAGATCTGCTGCCCAGTCCCGTGTTCTGGAGAGGAAATAAGGAAGCCCCAGAGTCTTGCATGAGGCTCTCTGTTCAGGAAGAAAAGGAAGGAAGGTAATAGAAGAGCAATAAATAAATACAGACACCCAGGCACCAATTACACTTTCCTCATCAATACAGCTTACCATCATAAGTCACATAAGCAGACATCTGACTTATTGGTAAAACCAAGATAAAAGCAAAAACACACCTTCTGGGTTGAGCACGCCCACATCATTATTTCATCATTTTTCTTTCAAAGTCTTATTGCTGCTTCAAATTCTTGAAATAATAAGATATTGGAAAATATAAGGTCTTTGAAACTGCCGAGTTAGAAATAAAACAATTTATTTTGAAGCTTCACATTTCCAAACACCCTGCTTTTGGTACAAAGGGTTCAAGAGTGAAAGATGTTGTTATTTCCAGAAATACAAAGATTAAATGCAAGGTAGAGCAATGAGCCAGTGAGAAAGACCTATGTGAGCTTCACAACACTGTTTAGATCTTAATTGTTTATTTCATCTGTACTCTGGCCAGAAAAATTATGATAGGAGAGTTTCCCATCCTGCCCAATAGAATCAAGGCTAAGCTTCATGGGAGTTCTATCTACTGGCATCTCCAAAGTAATTAAACTGCAATAAAAATGTCACCCGTGTGAAAATCTATAATGTTTACAAACTCTCCTGAGAGTAGTTAAAATGCTTTATTAATTATGCAATTAAGACTGACAATTCAAAAATTAAGAAACACTCTGTATGTGCTGCTAATGCTGTAGAAAACCATTATTAAGAACATTTTCTAAATTCCTTTGAAAATTCCTATTCTGACTTTCTTATTTTTCTCCCATGGTCTTAAGAAAAATATTGTTTGAAGTGATAACTTCTTATAATCTACTCTGTGTTTGTTACCTTAGTATTGTATAATACACTAGTGCATCACCACAAATAAGTCCAAAATTTTCTCTATTATGCTTTCAAATAAATCTTTCTCCAATCCCCTGAATTGACAAACATTGCATTTAAGAACATTTAAGCTACTTATTCTTTTGTTTTTCATCTGACTTTTTTATCTGCTAGTCTAACACCAATATACCTAAAACCATGAAGCCTGCAAAATAAAATTCTTGTTTTTACTGGAAGGGATTTGTGTCTTTCTTTGAGTTGCATTAATTATCTCTCTTCAAAAGCAAATTTACTTTTAATGCCTATAGCAAAAAATATCTTATAAAGGGTTTGGAATACAGTAGAGACTCCTAGTTTCTAAAAATCATCCCTGAACATTTCTTATAAAGCAGATAACTTTGGCTTGTAGAGCTACACTTGCAATATTTCCCACATAGCAAATAAATATAAATGGTTTTGTTGATGTGAAATTTTGGTCACAATATACAAGCACATGGTTCAGAAAGCATACCTAACATATCACTCATTTTTAAAAATTTGTTTATTTTGATTTATTGCCATCTTAGCCATCTTATACTAATGTAGTTGATGCATATGTATGTTTATATATATATATATATATATATATATATATATATATATATATATGTGTGTGTGTGTGTGTGTGTGTGTGTGTGTGTTACATACATACAAAGGTATACTCAGGAAAATTTAAAGGACATATTGATTAGATTGCAAGAATAAATATGATTTATATTTGCTTATTTCCCTATACATTCAGAGAAATAATATTTTAAAAAACTTATCTCTAACTGCATAGAATAACTTAAATAATATTTAACAAGATTAATGAGAAAGATTTCTTAAACTCACATTTACAACCCAAGCAAAATATATTAAACAGTTGTTATAATGTCTGAAGGAATTCGTACCCAAAGAGGAAGAAGTTAATATGATATTTTAGAAGCTAAAAAAAGTGTTTCCTCTCAAAATCAGCACGTCTTTTCTGGGTTTAATAACTAACTTACAAAAATGTGATCAAAATCCACAGCAAAGTTAAATTAAAAAATAGTAAAACATCCATTGCCATTAATCCCCTTGAAGTACTCTCCTTCAATTCGAACACATTTATTACTCTTGTCCGTTTCCAAAGCAGTTCTGGAAGCCCACCATCGGGATTGTCTTTAGCGGGTGTGATCTACACTCCAGTGAGTGATAGTGCTGATGGTCATCCAACTGAATGACAGTCTCCTGAATTCATGGTGTGTTTTTATCCGCCTTGCTCATTGGAGGCACCTTACTCACGTTTGAGGTATACAAGATAATTTGATTGGGATCCATGACAAAGCCTTCATTTCCTTGAACTGTTCATCAGGTTTCTCTTTCAGGTGGCAAATTAAACAGTAAAAACAATCTAAATCAGCCACAGCCAACCTGCGACCTAGCACTTTTAGCCACTGACATTTTCATTGTCACAATAAAATAATTCTAAAATGAAGTTCTATTGACTATGTATATTAACTACTGTGCATTATATATTTTCTTTGTGGCCCAAAAGAGTTCTTCTTCACTGAAAACAGTAAGAGCAAAAGAGTTAAACGAAAGAAAACAAACAAACAAGAATTAGAATACACCAGAGAGATCTTTCCATTTCTGGAATAATTGGAATATTCAGATATATTCATATTTGCACTGCCTTCTGCCCAAGGATTCAAAGGTCGTAAATCAAAGTTGTGTATAGTGTGGCATGCCTGTGTTCCCAGCTATTCAGGTGACTAAGACAGTCAATCACACAAGCAAAAGGTCCTGGTGCCTGCCTGGCAGTCTGGTCAATGCAATAAACTCCTGACAACAAAAAAAGTCTATGAACCGATTTGTACCCACAAATGTTCCTCATGTACCATGTGCATCTCCTTTTCTTCTTTGTTATCCCAGGAACTTCCACTTACAGTCATCCGATTTTTAGCTAAGACATCAAAGGAGCAGAGCTCTTCTTGATAGTGTGAGATCCTAATAAGTTGTGGGGAGTCCTGGGCAGATGACCTAGCCAAGCTCCATTAAGAGAAGGGATATTCAAGCTCACTTAACAATTCTTGTTTGTATGACTATTAATTTCAGACAATAGAGCTGAAAGGAAGAAGTGTCCATAAGAATGTGGGAAACTTGTTCAGTTTTAAACACATACTTTTCAGAGGTGTGCAGCGGCCTCTTTTCAGTGCAATGCCTGTTTTTTGTTTATTTGTTTGTTTCTTATGCAGATTTGTATGTTTGTTATTTTCTACTTGCAAACCCTTAAGTACAGTCAGCTCTGCTCATAGGGAATTAAAAAAAAAAGTTAAATAGGTCCTGGAGGTGTAATTGAAACCCACTATGACCTTGGCTCTGATAAAATGAAGCTGAATAATGTTTTAAGTGGAAAGCTACTGAGGGGCATTTGCGATGGGTCAGCAATGTTTGTTAATTACATCTTGAGGAATTTAGGGTCTTGATCTTCCCAGAGATACTGCAAGAAAGAGGCTTTTTCTATTTAGATGACTCCATTCCAAGGTGGTGACTCCCAGGTTCTTAAGAAAAACATGCCTGAGTTAGAAAACAGGAAGCTGACAAAATAATTATATTGAAGGAGGCACTGAATGAACTTGAAATCGCATGTTTTCTTAAGTAAATGCTTTAAACAAAGAGCGACCTGAGGCTTAGTCAGCAGGTGGTCTACCTGCAGTTTTGTCAAATTGGGGGAACATTTGAGGCCTGCATAATCAGAGCCCAAGCATGTTTAAACCCTGTGACAGAATAGCCTGAGCAAGACTCCAGTACCTAAGAATAATTCACTCTGACCCTTGGAGCTAGATCGTTTTCACCTCCATTTCTAGGCCCTATTTGAAATTCATACCACCTGACTGTTGAAAGACTGCTAAGAGCTGGTTTACCCCCTCAAGGGAAACTTCCCTTTGCCTGCATCATACCACTAAAGAAAGAATAGCACGGGAAACTGGATTATAGCATGTAGGAGAATGAAATCAGATCCATATCTGTTACCACACACTAAAATCTGATTAAAAATTCATCAAAGAACTGGACATCAAAACAAAAACATTGAATTTACTGGAATTCAAAATAGGTATATTCCTAGAAGACCTAGAGACAGGAAAAGATTTTTTTGAACAGATCACCAGCTGCACAAGAAATCTCAACAAGAATCAACAAATGGGACTACATTAAACTAAAAAGCTTTTACACAGCAAAAGAAGCAATCAACAAGATGAAGAGACAGCCCACAAAGTGGGAGAAGATCTTCACCAGTATTACTTCAGACAGAGGATTAAGATCTAGAATGTATAAATAACTTAAAATCATAAAACTTTTAAAAATAAATGACCCCATCAACAAGCTGTCAGATAAAATGAAAAGAAGCTTTTCAGAAGTACAAATTACCAACAAGCACATGTAAACGTGTTCTTCATCACTAATCATCAGAGAAATGCAATTAGAAATTTTTGAGGTCCACCTCATCCCAGTGAGAATGGTCTACATCACAAACTCAAAAAACAATTGTTGGCAAGAGTATGGAATAAAAGAATTCTGTTCTACTGTCGGTGGGTTTGCAACCTTGTTCAACCATTATGGAAAGCAGTTTGGAAATTCATGAGAAAGCTGATACTAGAAATCTAATTTTACCCAACTACAACTCTGCTTGGCAAAAGAAATGAAGTCAACATACCAAAAGAAATGAAGTCAATAAACCAGAAAAACACATACATATCCATATTTATAGTAGCCAAATAACATTCATAACAGTCAAATGCTGAAAACAACCTGCCCATCAATAAAGGAATGGCAAGAAAGATGTGGTTTCTATATACAGTAGAATACTAGGCAGCCATAAAGGACAGATATGAAAAATTTGAACTAAAATAGGGGCACTTTGAGTTAATAATTCTCATTAAAATGGACCAAATCCAAAAGATTGACTACAGACCAGTGTCCTTCTTAGGAAATTCTCACACACACACACACACACACACACACACACACACACACAGTAAATGTGTCCAAAAAAGCCCACACACAGGAGACAGGGTAGAAAGAGAGGCAAAGGACTTTTAGGAAAATGAGCAATCTCTGAAAATGGGAGATTGTTTAGACGGTCATTGATATCTCAAATCATATGTCTTTAATGTGTTACAGAATCTGAAATTCATGTGTATATTTAACAAATAAAATAACATTACAAAAAAGAAAGAAAGAAAGAAAGAAAGAAAGAAAGAAAGAAAGAAAGAAAGAAAGACACAGCTGTCCACAGGATCAGTATCTAGTGAGGGTTAGTTTCTACTTTTCGGTTCACACCTTCATGCTGTGTCCTTATTTAGTGGAAGGGCTACTGCAGCTTTCTCCGGGGCCTCATTTATAAGAGCACTTAAAGGATGACTAGATTCGCTCCATCCTCATGGTCTAATTGCTTCTCAAATTGAGAAAACGCAGTAGCATTCAAACACTAACATCTTTGCTTCCTTAAACAGCTAAAGGAAGAAAGCTGAGAACTTTTAACAAGTAGAAATACCTATAGAAGTATTAGGACAGTGATATTCTACAACAAGGTTTGCTTTAGCGACTTGTACTCAATAAACCAGATTTGTGGGAGACAAATGCAATCAACTACAGGGGACCAAAATCTATGCCATACAAATAATCCAACCCCATTTCTCTAGTAGTATAGCAGCAAAGCAGAAGCTTCAATATCAACACTGTCCACTTGGAGACCTGGTTTGCAAATGAAGATTCTCCCTGACCACATGTGCTGTTGAGAGGTGACATTTAGGCCTAAATCCTTCATAGAACATGAGCTATTTCTTAATATTTATTATGTCCTCGTCTCTCTTTTTTTCTAATTTCTCATCCAAAGTATTTTTCTTATTTTTTCTAAATGGCTTCATTCAAAAACAAATACTGAGCTATGACAATCATGTGAAATTATGAGGCTCCAGATGAACTCTATGTTTTTTTCTGGCATACTAAAGTATACCAAACTGCTACAGTGGGGCTTTACACCTGAAACCCAGCACCAGAAATGCACCTGTTTCATTGATAATAGTGTGAGAAAAACCAGGTGCAGTCATTTTACTCTAATCAATATATACACACATCCCTCTAACCCAAACTGTAGGGGTCCCTGATGTGAGGGCACCCTGGACACGAATCGCCAGTATTTTTCCAATAAATTACACTCTGGGAGATAATGGGTCTGACCTATTTTCTTCAGCACCTCATGTCCATTTTCACACACTAGGATAGGGTTGTTTTGAAGCAAGACAGGTGATTCAGATCACTTCAGCTTAACATTTTTCCCCAATTTTATTGACACATAAAAATGTAATGCATGCACTTTATATTCATCTTGAGTGTTTTGTACACATACTTTTGGTGGTAAAGTTACAAATCCTTCCATTCTCTTTTTGACTCTCCCTCTCCCTCCGTTTCCCATTTTTCCCCACATTGAGTTCCATGAAATAGTTGTGATCTGGGTCTCTCATATCAGAGAGACCATTCGATGTTTCACCTTCTGCTTCTGACTCACTTAAGTTGTCTCCATTTACCTATGGAAGTCTCCAACCTATCTGCCTTTATAGATGGGTAGCATCCCATTGTGCATAAAGACCATAGTTTATGTATCCACTGGTATGTTGATGAGTATTTTGGCATCTTCCACATTTTAGCTATTGTTATTTGTGCTTCTATGAACATGGGTATACATGCATCTCTGTTATGTGTTATTTTAATTCTTTTGGCAAAATTCCCAGAAGAGGTATTGTTGGATCGAAGGGTAATTTTATTTCTAGTGTTTTGAGAGACTTCCATACTTCTTTCCATAGTGCTTGAACCAGTATACATTCCCACCAGCAGTGTGGGAGGGTTTCATTTTCCCCACAGCCTTGCCAGAATTGAATTACTACTTGTGTTCTTGACATATGCCAATTTTTCTGGAGTTAGATGGTACCTTGGTGATGTTTTGATTTGCATTTCTCCCTTGGCTAAGGATGTTGAACATCTTTTCATGTACTTATTGGCCATTTGAACTTGTTTATCTGAGAACTATTTATTCATTTCTTTTGCCAATTTTTCAATAGGGTCTTGGTTTTTGAGGGCCTTTGTTCTCTTCTCTTACCTGTTATTCTGGTCATGAGCCTCCTATCTGAGGTTTTGGTGGTGAATTATTTTCCAGATCTGTCAGCTCTCTTTTTACACTGTTGGCAATTTTCTTTGCTGTGCAGAAACTGTTTAATTTGACATAGTCCCATTTGTTAATAATAGGACCTATTTTTTTTGCTTTAGGTGTCTTATTAAGACAGTCTTTGCCTACACCTATGTCTTTTAGATATTTACCTAATTTGTCTTCCAGAAAAACTAGACTACAGGTGTTCAAGGTAATTTCTCATTATATCATGAATTTCTGCAGAGTCTGTTGCAACCTTACCCTTTTTGTCTCTAAGTGCATTAATCTGTGCTTTTTCTTTCATGCTTCTAGTAAGTTTAACTAGAGGTTTGTCAATCTTACGTATTCTTTTGAAGAACAGCTCTTTGACTCGTTTATCATTTTTGTTGTCTTCTGAATTTTGATTTCATTAATTTCAGATCTAATTTTTAAAATTTCTTTACTTCTACTACTTCTTGGCTGAGAGTTTTCTTTTTTTATCTAGGGCCTTAAGGTGCATTGTTAACGTGTTTATTTGTGACTATTCTGTTCTTTTGATGTGTGCATTTGTGGCTATGAATTTTATTCTTAGTAATGATATCATTGTGTCCCATAGATTCTCATATGATATAATTCTTTCATCATTTAACTCTATGAAGTTTATGATTTCTTTTCTGATTTTTTTCTGTGATCCATTGTTTGGTCAGTAGTAATTTGTTTAGTCTCCATGAATTTGTAGCTTGTCTTCTGTTTCTTTTGCGTGTTGTGTAGTCAGGTTGATGAGTCTACAAATGTTGACAATAGAAAAATATGCATGTGTGTGTGTGTGTATGTTCCTATATATGTGTGTGTGTGTATAAATATTTACATATTTAAGATGGCTTAACAATGTTTACATAACATATGTAAAATGGCTTAACAATGCTTACATAAGATAGCTTTTAAGTCAGGGTCCTGCTCTGTAGCCCAGGCTGGCCTTGGGCTCATGGCAATCCTCCTGGCTCAACCTCCCCACTGCTGGAATTACAGGCGTGTACCACCACACCCAGCTTATGTGGTGCTGGGGAATCGAACTCATGCACTTAACACTTGAAGACTTCTTTAAAGAAAGAACTTGGCCCCAGGATGTCAGCAATGTTAAGCGCCAAGGTCTCCAACAGCTACCCTGCTTGTTTCTTGAGTCCTGTTGTATAAAATAGTGATTTACAACTTTTCAATTTCAATCCATGAGTTTTCTTGTGGGTGAAGTATGTCTGCTGTAAGCAGAAAATTGGAAGTTTCTATTTTTGAATTCAGTCAACCATTCTACGTCTTTTAGTAGGTGAGCT